>OY856409.1:952205255-952217755 GCA_963693085.1 Alisma plantago-aquatica
CGCTCCAGAACTCCTGAATTCATCCGCATTCCCAAAATCCCCAACCCCAACAGCCGAATTCTTCAGCCTCTGGTCTGTACTTGCGCTGCTGTGTGTGGCGTTCTTCTCCGCTGCAGCATTCACCGCAGTTTGTGCCACAACTGCATTTGCCAGTCTCTGCCGCTGAGATCAAAATGGGGAAAACAAAGGTAAAAGCAAAGAAGGAGATAGGAAAGGGAAGTACAAAAATAACGGAAAGTGAAGATTTGTTGAGAAAGCACTATGAAGATGTGGACAACATGGTAGAAGAAGTAGCTACAACCATACTGCAAGGAGATAAAACGGGAAAGAGTATTGAAGAGCACAACGAACATGCTATGTCGAGAAAAGAAAAGAAAGTTAAGAAGAAGAAATACAACGTTGAGACAACTGACACTCTCCAGAAGACTGCTGGAGATGACAACACATAAGGGGAGAAACCAGCCGATGAGGTTACTGAGAAATAATTGGATGTAGTGCATGAAGAGACTGAAGAGCCACAAACTGACAACACATCAGGGGAGAAACCAGCTGATGAGGTTACTGAGAAACAATTGGATGTAGTGCATGAAGAGATTGAAGAGCCAGAAACTGAAAACAAATCTGGGGAGAAACAAGTCGTTGACGTTACTGATAAACAATTGGTTGTAGTGCATGAAGAGACTGAAGAGCAAGACACAGAAGATGTTGAAGAAGTTGAACAGGATGAAGCAGAAGATCGCAAAAGAAACCAGAATAAGACTTTGGAACAAAAAACCAAGCAAAAAGGAAAAGCAAAAATTGCAGAAGAAGGTAATATTGATTACTTTTACACTTATATATGAATGTAATTATCCTGAAACGGTGCTGACAATAGAGTAACTTTGATCACAGTAATTATCCTGAAAAGTAATCTTGATCTAATAAAAGTAACTAGATGAACCAAAAAGTAACTATATCGACATGAAAGTAACTCTGTGGATCAAAAAGTAACTGTTATACATCAAACAGTAACTTTGATCCAAGAAACATAACTAAAGTAATTAGAAAGTAACCTTGATCTAAGAAAAGTAACTAGATGTGAACCAACAAGTAACTATATCGACATGAAAGTAACTCTCTGGATCAAAAAGTAACTGTTATACATCAAACAACAACTTTGATCCAAGAAACGTAACTAAAGTAACTGGAAAGTAACCTTGATCCGATAAAAGTAACTAGATGAACCAACAAGTAACTATATCGACATGAAAGTAACTTTGTGGATCAAAAAGTAACTGTTATACATCAAACAGTAACTTTGATCCAAGAAACGTAACTAAAGTAACTGGAAAGTAACCTTGATCTAAGAAAAGTAACTAGATGAACCAACAAGTAACTATATCGACATGAAAGTAACTCTCTGGATCAAAAAGTAACTGTTATACATCAAACAGCAACTTTGATCCAAGTAACTAGATGAACCAACAAGTAACTATATCGACATGAAAGTAACTACGTGGTTCAAAGAGTAACTGCTACAGATCAAACAGTAACTTTGATCCAAGAAAGCTAAATCGCATTTGCAAATGTGATATTGTACTATGAAACTCTGAAAAATGAATAGTAACTCTGAAAGTTAAAAAGTAACTAACTAAAAACAAGAGTAGATGTGACAGATAGAAAATAACATGTTGAACTGAAAAAGTAACACTGAAATCTAAAAAGTAACTAGACAAATTAACACAAACTTTTTCATAAATATGCAGGTACAGGAAATCTTTTCCATAGATGCTACGTAAAAGGTTACAATAGCATACAAAACAACATGTTGTATAGCACTGATCAAATGAGGATGATGAAGTCAACCACATTTGCAAATCTGATAGCCATACCTCATCTTACTGTAGATGTAACTCTTTTAGAAGATCTGATAGAGAGATATGTTGAAGACGACAAGTTCATGTTAGCACCATGTTTTGAGGTGAGGATGACTGTAGATGATGTAGGAGTGATACTAGGTTTGCCTAGTAAAGGTATGGATATAGTTCCACGAAAGCAATCATAGATTGTAAGAAAAATATGGGAGGATTTTGCTAATGCAACAAGAGGAAAAGATACAGTTGGTGAAAGTAGTAAGAAAATATAAGAGAAGGATGTGTTACACAAGGAGAACTTGAGTAAACTCTGGCAGGAATTTGCAAATAATGACTCTGAAGAAAACTACCAAAATATGTGTCGTGCATGGATGTTGCACTTGTTAGCAACATTCCTTTTACTGGACACTAGCTATTATGCCCCCATTTACCTTCTACATTATTTGGATGATGTAACTGCTACAGGGCAGTTAAACTGGGCAAAGTTAGTGCACGGGAGCATATTCAAGAAAATGAAAGTTTTAAGTGAGAATATAAGGATGAGGAGAAGAGGGGAAATGAGCAAAAGAACACTCTACAAAACTGGATGTGTAATGTGCTTGTGTGTAAGTGACACATTTCATAGTTACTTTGGTTACATTAAACAACCATATATGAACATTTAAAACACGGATTTATACTTTTCTTGTCAACATAGGTCTGGGCTTATGAGTTAACAGGGATAGCAGAGCCGACATTCTTTGAAGCAAAACCACGAATAAAAAGATGGGAAACTCCTGTTAAGATGGTGAAAGATTTTAAAAGTTTGGACAATGACAATGTAAGAATCAGTGTGGGTAAAGTGAAAATAAATATGCCAAATAATATAAAAGCTTTATAATAAATTGATAACTTTTGTGCACAGGTTTCTGCAGTGTTGAAGAAGGATGACAATGATGATTGGGAAGCTGCAAAGGCAGTGAAAGATTTGCCTTATTATCTCGCAGCAAATAAATCCAAGAGCAAGGTAGTTAGTAAGAAGATACTTACATCATATAACACAAGCAGAGAAGTCTCAGGAAGCTTGGAGAATAGAATATTGATTCTTGAGGACGAGCTGAGACTACAGAAGGAAACATGTAACAGAATTGCACTAGAAGCTTTTACTGCTCTAAGAGTAGAAAACGAGTAGTTGAAGAGAAGACTAGAGGAAGTTGAATCTGAAAATAGATTGCTAAGGATCCAAGCTGACAATTACAAGCGTTCACAATCTGCAGATACACCAACTCCCGATTTCATTGAGAATGAAAGTTGGCATTCAGGTGATCTGAAGAAAAAGTTTTTGGAAATGGACCAACATGGACCTACACAAGAAAGACCAAGATTGAGCAAACTTAAACTAAGGAGAAAGTTAGTGGAGAAAATGACAGAAAATGTACCACAAGATTCAAAGAAAGTAGAAGAAGTTCCATCTGAAGAAACCAAAGAACCATCACAAGATGAAATGGAAAAAGATCCATCTAAAGAAGATCCAACTGAAGAAAAAAACACAGAAGAAAAAGAACAACTAGCAGATAAAACAGAGCTCACAGAAGATGGAATGGAAAGCATAATGATGGATATAGACAATGAAGTTGGAGTGAATGAGAAGGATGTAAATTTTGGTGAAGTTGTGATGAAAACAACTAAACTGTTGAGAAAGAGGAAGGGGAAGATGCAGACGGTCATTAGGAGCATAGAGGAAAATATCAAGATAAGAAGGCATGCACAGGTAAAATTTGTTTAGTAATGGTGCTCGTTCCATCAATGAAGCAACAGTCTGAACTGAAAAGTAAAATATGTCATCCATAAAGTAACTATGTTAATATAAAAAGTAACTGTGATAATGATAGAGTAATAGTATGGAATGTAAAGCAATATTATGGACTAAATAGTAGAGTAACTGCAATAAAATATGTCTTTTACATAGACTACTAACCAAAATTTGTACTTCAAAAATAGAAAAAGAATTCGACATTCATAGGATTCGAGCACTTTAGACCAAAGGAGATGCAAGAGGATGTGAAAGAATTTATTGACAACATTGATGAAGTGTAAGTAGATACTTTTTAAAGTTCTATCAGTCACATGTTTATTATGTATTACTTGATCAATCCATAAATTTCTGTCTCACATCTTCAGTATGAATTCTTTTGAAAAAAAATAAAAATGCACAGGTCAAGAAGAGAATGGATTTTTGGAAAGGACGCATGGTGCACGGGAAAGGACTTATCAGCGTTGTTGTTTAAGGATAAGATGATGCAGTCACCTATAAGTAATGGAATATTAAACATTTATTACGAAATTATAGATTGCTAATTGATGCTTGTGCATTTTCAGATAATGGATTGCTTTGTACAAATGTTGAAAGAGACAACAAGCAGAAAGAGGAAGAAGGGACTCCTTTCATGGCATTGCTTAAGCACTTATGTTCCGGTAAGACAAATAGGCTATCACACTAGATTACATTTATCACAACAAGGCCACTAAAGGTTGCAGAAAAGTAATTCACAATATTGTTTTTACAGTAAAACCTAAACATGATGGTGGATGAGATAACAATCAAAGAGATTGATATGCTATCACCACTCTTCAATGTACCTGACAAGGAATTCATGACAATGGACTCCGTGTTTACAATACTTAACAATGACAATCACTGGCATTTGCTAGAAGCAAGTTTTAGGGATGGGGTGCACAGGTCTTATAACTCAATGTCAGGAAGTTTAAAATCTGAGAGGGAAGTGAATAGATGGGTAAGGAACAAAAAAGAAAAACTGTTAGAAAACAGTTGAATGAACTAGTGTAGGTTACATTATACTTATGAATGTTTTGTTGTACATGCAGGTGGGGTTCGTTCATGAATTCTTCAGGGGGGTGCCTGAGCGTGGAAGTCAACTGTCTCAATGGCCAATAGAGTACCCTAATTGCCCCCAGCAAGAAGATGATGATGTTGACTGTGGAGTCTATGTTATGAAGTATCTGGAATGCTTAGTGAATGGAAAGGAAATGAACTTCACAAGCAAAGACATCCCTGCAATAAGGACAGAGATCTTCCAAATAATGATGAAGAAGGGGAGACTGCAGCCAGTTGAAGAACATACTAGAGATCAACAAGAGACTAAAGAAGGAGCAGGTGACAAGCATAACAAAGAAAAAGAAGAAGATGTTGTGCCAAGTCTGAATGCTTGGCTCAAGTCATATTAAAAAGAACTCTTAGATAAACAATGTAGTATCACAATGAGAAGTGTATGTTACAGAAACTGAAGTAAACTCTGCAACCAGTACTATATGTAAATGGTTATGGTTATGTTTTGTTACTTTTTGTTTGACATTTGAACCTACGGGTTCATCAGTTATATGTGTATATGGTTATGGAATGCAAGGCTTACGTTACAGAATCTGAAGTAAACTCTATAAAGTTGTTTTAATGATAATTACTGTGATCAGCAGGTTCTCATTGCATGAGTGTAGTAACTCTCTTCCGAACTTAAAAGTAAATATGTATCCTGAAAAGTAACTTTGATCCAAGAAAAGTAACTAGATGAACTAACAAGTAACTATATCGACACGAAAGTAACTCTCTGGATCAAAAAGTAACTCATTAAACAAAAAAGTAATTTTTGTGATGTATAACGTAACCTCTGGATCAAAAAGTAACTCGTTAAATAAAAAAGTAATTTTTGTGATGTATAACGTATCTCTCTGGATCAAAAAGTAACTCGTTTGACAAAAAAGTAATTTCTGTGATGTATAATGTAACTCTCTGGATGAAAAAGTAACTCGTTTGACAAATAAGTAACATGTGTGATGTATAACGTAACTTATTGAACCGGAAAAGTAACTCGTCCAGCAAAAAAGTAACTGAAAAGTAAATATGTAAAATAAAAAGTAACTCCCTGAGAAGGAAACTAACTCGATGAACTAACAACTAACTATATCGACATGAAAGTAACTCTCTGGATGAAAAAGTAACTCTATTGACAAAGAAGTAACATGTGTGATGTATAACGTAACTTATTAAATCGAGAAAGTAACTCATCCAACAATAAAGTAACTTGTGCGATATATAACATAACTTATTGAATAGGGAAAGTAACTCAACAAATGAAAAAGTAACTATGTAAACACCAACAAAAGTAACCTTCGAAAATATGTAACTTATCAAAAACAGTAGAATGTCTGCAAACTCTACTGTGCATCTTTGCAACACCAAGAAAAGTAACCTTCGAAAATCTGTAACTTATCAAAAACAGTAGAAAATCTGCATAACTTATAAAAAATAGTAGAATGTCTGCAGACTCTAGTGTGCATCTTTGCAAAGATAAGTCCTTACAAAATGGAACACAGATCACTGCTACCCTCATTTCGCCCTTTCACCAAGAGCTCTCATTTCGCCCTTTCATCCAGTGCTCTCATTTCTTTGCAGCACCAACACGAACAACCTACCTTCTTCACAGCCAAATTCTTCACAAACTACCTTCTTCACAGCCTACCATGGAGCCGTTCATCCAGCCCATCAACTACACCATTGACAACAAGACAATAGAATCCATTCAACTTCCTATAGAATGGAACCATCTCCATTTTCACATCAATCCAGGCAAGACCACCTTCCTAATCAGAAACCAGTCTTTCCAAATAACCCTTATGCAGAATAAAAACGGGTCACTTTCAACTACTAAGGGCTGGAAAAGGATGATCACACAGCTCAGTCTTCGCAAAGGTTGGATCATCTACCTCAAGCCAACTGATCACCAGACCATCACATCATGGATCACAGATAAGTACTTAGAAACACCAACTGAGCTTATTCCACTCTTCAGAATGCCTGGCGACGAATTATACTCTGGATCGGAGGACTCTGCAGATCAGCTCTTCGTTAGGGACATATACCAAGCAGCACCGGGATCAGATGTAAATCCCATTCAGGTTGACTCATCCACAACATCAGACAACTCAACATCTACAGGAGACACTGCTTCTTCTTCTGTCCAGCATTCCATTCACAAATAGAAGTCTGAATGCATGAAAGAATAGTAACTTTGAGGTTCAAAAAAGTAACCTTCGTAGAAGGCAAATTAGCTATTTATGATTATGGTTTGTTACTTTTTGTTTGACATTAGAACATATGGGTTCATCAGTTATGTGGGTATATAATTATGTTTTGTTGCTTTGTGTTTGGCATTTGGACACTATCAGTTTGATATTAGTTGAATGTTCGTATAACTTTAGCTGGCTGTTGTTGTTATGTTGTGTTTGGCATTTGGACACTCAGTTAATGTACATCAGTAACTCTGTGTTACAAAAAGTAACTGCTACACATCAAACAGTAATTTTGATTCAAGAAAAGTAACTAGATGAACTAACAAATAACTATATCGACATGAAAGTAACTCTGTGGTTCAAAGAATAACTGTTGCAGATCAAACAGTAACTTTGATCCAAGAAGAGTAACTAGATGAACTAACAAGTAACTATATCGACATGAAAGTAACTATGTAGTTCAAAGAGTAACTGTTGCAGATCAAACAGTAACTTTGATCCAAGAAGAGTAACTAGATGAACTAACAAGTAACTATATCGACATGAAAGTAACTTTGTGGTTCAAAGAGTAACTGCTACAGATCAAACAGTAACTTTGATCCAAGAAGAGTAACTAGATGAACTAACAAGTAACTATATCGAAATGAAAGTAACTCTGTGGTTCAAAGAGTAGCTACTACAGATCAAACAGTTACTTTGATCCAAGAAGAGTAACTAGATGAACTAACAAGTAACTATATCGACATGAAAGTAACTCTGTGGTTCAAAGAGTAACTGCTACAGATCAAATCTCCCAGATATGCCCGTTCTCCAGTGCGGTCGTGGTATTATCAAGGATGAAGATAATAAAGATTTAGGGAAGTAACTGGTGCACACAAAACGTAACTGGTGCACACAAAATGTAACTGGTGCACACAAAACATAACTGGTGCACACAAAACGTTTGATTTAGATAAAAATAGTAACTCTGAGATGCAAAAAGTAACCTTCCAAAATACAAGTAAGTTATTGATTTAGGAATAACATATAACACAACAAACAAATTTTGGATGATCTTTATAAAAGATTTAAATTGGATACAATTGAAGCTACACAGTACATCTTGGCCATTGCAAGTACATCAGAATTTGACATGTCTCACCCACTAAACAATTGGATACCATTATATTCAAATATCAATTACAACTGTCACACAGTACATCTTGGCCATTACAATTACATCAGAATTTGACATGACTCACACACTAAACAATTGGATACCATTATAGTAAAACTAGTGAATAAATCAACTTCAATAACAACATTGTCAGCAGTAGTAGAAAATTCGCAGCTTCGTGAAGCACAACAGGAAGACCACAGCAGACCACAGCAGCAGTAGCATCAAATCCGCAACTTCAGTAAGCCATACGACCCACAACAGACCACAGAAGCTGAATTCAAACACACACCTATTTCTTTAATGGGCAGTTTCTGCTGTCATGGTTAACACCATATTGTAAACAATTCTTGCACTGTCTCATTTTAGATTGAGAAATTTCAACTCCAAATTTAATCTGCACATCAGTAGATCTAGGTCTACCTTTAGTTTTACAAACACTGGGAATATGGACCTTGACAGCAGAAGAAGAAGCTGTATTCGAACCAGTTACACCAACATCATCAACATCTAATTCCAACATCTCCTTTCGCAAAGCAATGAGTTTTTCAAGACACATATCTATAGCGTTGTTCCTACACGCTATATTAACAATTGAATTGCAAGAAGATACCAACTGCAGTCTCTTCCCAGTGGATAGTTGCATGATAGATGATTTTCTGAAAATCAAAGGATGATCTCTATATCCTTTAGTCCACCTCTTCAGTATATATGGCTCAAGAAGATTGCAAAAATCATGACTCTTTAGATAAGCAAGTATGTGTCTACATGGAATTCCTTTGAATTCTAACATGAAACAATTGCATGATACCATATCAGTGGATGAGTCTTTCTTCAAAAGACGAGGAGAACTAGAACCACCAAGACGATATACCTCAAACTCAACATCATCATAAGTTTCTTTTACATTATATACCATACTTTGATGAGCTTCAGCTTGAAAGATCTTAAAAATTGCCTTGGTGTATATACCTCTCATTTGCTCCTCCAAAGGCCATACTGATGACAAAGGAAGATTGTTGTAATCATCATCAAAATCTTTGAAATTTTCAATCTCCCGCACATGAGAGTAGGAAGTCTCTAAGAAACATACAAGTTCAAAAAGTGTTTCCCTACTGTTGACATGACTTCGAATGAAAGCATTCAAGCTCTCACTTCTTTGTGTTGTCCTCATACCAGCAAAGAAAGAATCCTGCATAAAACATGGGACCCAATCCCACCGCATAGCATACATATCAGAAAGCCAACTAATATGTAATAGGTCATTCTCTTCAACTACAGAATTCCACCTCTCTTCAAATGTGTCTGTATCGTCTGTATTCCATACACAATCATTCAAAGAGCTAATAATCCGATCCTTGTTTGGAACACCGCCAAGCTTAGATGGAAGCTTTTGTAGGATGTGCCAGCTGCATAAACGATGCTTACAGTTTGGAAAAACAGTAATGATAGCAGCATTCATAGTCAGGTCTTGGTCAATTATAATGGAAACTGGCTCTTTGCCAAAAAAAAGTAAGTATTGCTTGAAAACCCAAAGAAAAGAGTCATACTTCTCATCAACCAACAGAGCTGAAGCAAACAACACCGTCTTGTGATGGTGATCCACACCACCAAACATTCCAAAAACCATGGAATACTTGTTGGTACGGTAAGTGGTGTCAAATACAATAGCATCTCCAAATAATGCACAGTCATCAACAGAAACCGGATCAGACCAAAACAAATGTGTCAAGCAACCATCAGAATCATTTTGATAAGAGTAAAAGAATTTAGAATCTAAAACCTTCAAGCTTGCAAAATGATCCAAAACCATGTCCACATCATATAAAGATGACTCCTTCCTCTTGCTACTGAGATGTCCATGAGCTTGTCTACTTGTAAATGTCAAGTTTTCATAACCACCAGACTCTGTTGCTATCAATGCAAGTTGTCTGGAGACAGGTATATTTGCTTGACTCATATAAGAAAGCATCTCTTTTTGAGTTTGGTCAAGAGATGAATTACACTTCAAGTACCGCAAGTGAGAATCATCGACAAGATCATGATTGTGTTCATCAACAAAAGCAGTAACAAACCATACAGATAAAGACTTATCTAATGTAAATCGGATCATTGCTTTACAACCACACCTTTTCACAGAATGCTTGTGCTTCTTAGATAAATTCTCATGCAACTCACCAATATTGTCACACACATGACTAAGAAGACCTTTGGATCTCTTAGAACAACTACTCTGACCTTGCTTATCACATACCAAATCTTTAGCAAGTAAGATCTTAGTACCTCGTTCATAACGATTATCATCTTTCCTAACATTAAACCCAATCAAACCAGCATACCTATAGTAAAACGATATGGCATCATCTAAACTTCCAAATTGTAATCCAACTCTAGGGACATCAACTGAGGACACAGTATCAGCAGCAATAGATGAAGAAGAATGAACATTATCATCGTCAATGTCAATAATAGCATTAGCAGCATCAGTATCAAGACTAGCATCCATTGCAGAGATCGAAAAGTAACTCTGTAAACAAAACAGTAACTATATAAATATAAAAGTGACTAATACATCACGAAAAATAACTAAGACAAACAGATCATAGAAGGGATTATACTTAGCAGATAATCAACTGCTCAACACAGAATTTGGTATTCAGTTTGTAAACAATAATTCAAAAACACACCTACTTCTTCAATGTGGGTTGCGTTGCTGGTCAGCTACTGGCGGAGCAAGGCAGTTTCTGGCTTCGAATACTTTTACCCCTATCCTGCCAATAATGCATTTTGTGATGGAGCCGACTAGTCGATTGCCGGATACATCCACAAACTCGAGCACCTTGTCACACCAGACCACAGCCACACTACCGGATGTTCAATGAATGCGATTACCTCCAAGGATAGTCATAGATTGGAACGGCGTGGAAGATGGATTTGTGATGAAGACCGTAAGTGACCTGTTGGGGTTTAGAACCCTTCTTATTATAGAGATCATCGAGTCGGAGATAGGTGGATGTCAGAGATAGACGGAGCCAGGACTGCAGATTCCAAAGACAGATTCGGGAGGTACGCTGGTATTATTGAACTCAACCGATGCCTACCCGCTCTTTCGGTGCTGCGTTGCTCAGAGATGGCCAGTTAAGACGCACGTACAGAGTGTTGACGGAGCATGCCACAATGGCGGGGTCGACGACTGATGCTCGACGAGGAGGATGCCGCAATGGTGGGGTCGGCGGCTGATGCATACAGCAATCGGCCAGCTCTTTCGGTGCTGCGTTGCTCAGAGACGGCCAGTTAAGACGTGCGTACAGAGTGTTGACGGAGGATGCTGCAATGGCGGGGTCGACGGCTGATGCTCGACGAGGAGGATGCCGCAACGGCGGCATCGGCGGCTGATGCGTACAACAATCAGTCGTATTTACGTAAAATGCCACCGCATCAAAGAGACGGGTAGCCCTGCTACAGTACCCGCGCGGGCAATAAAAAAACAGTCATATATATATATATATATATATATATATATATATATATATATATATATATATATATATATATATATATATATATACACACACACACATACATACATACATACATACATACATATAGGGGAACGATCTAGTGAGAAAGATATCTGGTGAGTGTATGAGAGGCATTTGAATAACTCTCCACATAGATCAATTTTTCATAATCCATACACATATATATATACACATACATATATTTATATACATAATGGATATATATTCAATACCTGCGTGGGTAACTAACATTTGTTACAAGGGGATCTATTTTGTAATTGGAAGGCACCTATTGTAATGAGAAATAAAAATTGTAATACAAGGACTCATTTTGTAAATACTTTAAGAAATTTTTTATTCTCCCTCTGAATACAGTTAAAATAATATTTATGCCAATAATTAGTATTACAAAATGAGTCTTTATATTATAAATTTGGTCATCTCATTGCAATATTGGATGTCTTATTACAAATGTGTGCCTTCCTATTATAAAAAAATGTGTAACTAACTTTTGTAACACGCACGGGTAGTCAATGAATGGCTATATATATATATATAGAGGGAGAGAGAGAGAGATTGAGAGAGAGAGAGAAGAGAGAGAGAGAGAGTCACTCTAGAATACACTCGAGTCTACAGATTGCATGAATACACTCAAGTGTGTTTGCATATCAAGACTATTTTTTGCAAAATATAAACCATTGATCTTCACTATCATACTATAACTAGGCTACATACACAATTTGAGCCGATTTAGATGACTATAAGTCACTCATCCAAGGGCAACAAAATTGATGCACGAAACTAATTTGAAATGCATAATTTTTGCGGTCTTTATAACATAACCTACAAGATCAATGGATTAGATTTTTATGTATGAGCTATTCGAAAGATGTTTAACAAAATCAA
>OY856409.1:956685255-957197755 GCA_963693085.1 Alisma plantago-aquatica
TCAATATTTACTAGCATCAATTATTACATAGTTGGAATTACACATTGAGAGTCACATAATACAATTCTGATCATGTACACTATCTATGATCTTACAATAAGTACACCTCAACACAACTCACCAAACCATCAAATCCCTAGCCATCTATGAAACTAAATCATACATGAAACAAGAAGGTCATCACACATGGTGTTGAGTACAAGGCAGAAAGATACATATGTATAAGATTTTCATAATTTGAAAAAGAGTTGTAAAGGTAAATGAATGAGACCACTAAGTTTAAGTATTTAGAAAAATGAGATCCCATGTTTTATGCCATTTTACTCCAATAATACCAGCAATATCATGCATGATAAGGCCTTTGACCAACTTCCCATCAGAAGGGTCTGTAAGGGATCTCAAGATTAGCTTACCCTTTTTATGGACATGGTACGCCCTATCTCGACAACTCAAGTAGGGAATTTGGCTTTGTGTCCTTAGCCAGAGAATACATGCATGTGCATAAGGTTTATGTGATGGGGTTCTATATTATGTTTGAAATTTATAAAATCAACGAGACAAAGCATCAAGTACAATATTACAATACTAAATGCAAATATATGAGCAAGCAAATAGGCATACATACATAGCAAGTTTGTAAGAAAGAAAAATATAGTCATATGATTATTAAATCCTATAACTGACTTAGATATTCATAACCTATGCTTGGCCATCTAGATCACATGAAACCACTTGACAAAGAACAAGATTACATGTATGCATTAGATTTTCATCGTTAACCTTAACTAGCTCCAACTGGGGTTTGGTCAAGTTTGGTTCCAAGTTGAATACTAGCACATTTGATGATCTTTTACTAGTTTAAAGTCCATTATTAAAGTGTAGTTCATGTTTCATGTAATTTCAAAGGTTCCATCTATTATATATTAATGATTTATGTCAAACACATCTTGGGGTCAAAAGACTCACAATAGAGAAACCAATGTCAAGGATCATCAGACATGAGAACCAAGAATTAAAGGTGGTATATATTAGTAAGGCTATGACATGTGAAACATAATTAAAATACCTGGATGTCTCGTAGGGTCTAGGCATCAAATTACAAATTAGGTGTCAAAATTTTAACATACATTCAATATACAACATATAAGATGCATAACATTAGGGTCCAACATATGATCCAAGTGGGACATGCAGATCAAAGGGTCCACAAGGGATTAGAATGGACTCTAATTTGATGGGGATAGTATACTATTTAGATCCATATCACTATAAGTGAACATGATAGTCAACTAAGACACACATGTTTATTAGGTCCTAAAGGGGTTTTTATTAGTCACATGCAACATCATCATACAAAAGAGGAATCTCATGATCATTAATTTCTTATATATATATATAAGGTTATTGACTTCACGTATAGAAAAGATGTTGCTGCACAAAGTAGGTCAAATGTAACATTCAAATCAAGTATATTCAAGCATCAACATCAAGGGGTCACGTTAAAGAATTAAGTGCTATATAGAACAAGATACGAGAAAAAAGGGGAAACATAACATACTCAAATTTTAGTATTAGCTCTACCATCCCCCTCATTGGGATCATTTGTATTATATAACACTCAATATTTTTTTTCCTTAAATTAGATTAAATAATACTAATTAGATTAGGAAAAAATATAATGTTTCAATGATTAGACTTTTATGTAATGTTATTTTCCAATTAATTACTTAGACCTTCAATTGGAAGTTACTGACATAAATTCACCAATTAATTATCTTTGAATCTATTTGGACTACAAATTTATCCCAAGTGCTGTACCGACAAAATAATGAATCAAATTAATTTGGAGCATAAATGTATTAAATGGGTACTTATCAACCAAATTAACATTTAAAATATCAAATATTTTCAAAAGAAGAAACTACTGATAAAATTGGGTTCAAAACACCATATTTAGATTATCTAGAAATGTTCATGTTAATCACACCTCCTTTAACCAATCAATTAATTTGTTAAAGATAAATGTTTTAATGCATATTAATGAATTTGAAACAATTACATTTCTTGTCCCATTCTACTCAAACTGCAACCCTATAATGCTAGTATGTCTGTGGGTTGTCTCCCTTGTGAGGAAAACAACTAGTGTAATGGTCAAAGGTTTCACCCTATACTCCCTCTTCTCTTCTTCACATCCTACTACTCCCTCCCATATTTCTTCCCCCCTGCATTTCGCTCCTCTATACTACACC
This sequence comes from Alisma plantago-aquatica, assembly GCA_963693085.1. Taxonomy (NCBI): domain Eukaryota; kingdom Viridiplantae; phylum Streptophyta; class Magnoliopsida; order Alismatales; family Alismataceae; genus Alisma; species Alisma plantago-aquatica. The sequence continues at coordinate 956,687,505 of OY856409.1, forward strand.
ATCCAAAACCCTACCTGGTTCCTCCTTCGATGCCTACAAGCCACAATGATAGAAAGATAGAAATAGAGAGTGGGCATAGCCACAACTACCTTTAAATGTTGTTAATCACTCCAACATGCACCACATGCAATGTATCTTTTGCGCACCCTTCCCCCTCATTAGCATTAAGTATTTCCTCTGCATTCCTTTCCTCTCCTTCTTCCTAATTTTATTTGGGCATATAATGATTGAATCCCGATTGTTATCAGTGAGGCATATTTTAAGTTATACTCCTCTTTTTGGATCTCTTAAAATCCTTTTTGAAATCTCAAATTATACACATATATCTTCGTTAATGATTATTGAATTCTGATTCTCACATATATGGGTCCCTTGACACCATTTTTCATATGTTTGATGTTATCATGCCTTACTTTAATGTATGTTAGATTGACTTATGATCTTGCCTATTGAATTATGTATGTGTGGTTTTTGAATATTCATATCTAGAAGTAGATACTAAATATGTTTTACTGGCACTGAGGTTTTTGCCCTCCTACTTGGAACTGGGCTTTTATTCCCCCTACCTCATAATATATATTTAGGCACTAAGGTTTTAATCCCCATGCCAGGACCGAGGTTTTAATCCTCCTTCCATTCTATATCTATTTGGCATCAAGGTTTTAGTTCTCCTACCTTGGTTTGGAAATATGGGTTTCAGTATTGCTTTTCAAATTATGCTAGTCTTTGTGGTAATCAACATGAATTTCATTATTTATGAATATTTTGGATTTGTTTAAATTAGAAATAATATTTATTTTATTGTTAATCGCATATGAATGCCTCATTCTTTTATAATTATTCTCTTGAACTTAGCAAAATGATACAACCATCATTTTTTTGGTAACCCACTTGCTTTTGTCCTTATCTTGTTCCCCAAATATTTAATTATCATAGTTATACCAACTTAATATGAGACATACCTTCACTTTCTCTTTCCTATCTTGGGTGTTGTTCCCTCATCCAGAGCCCTAGGAAACTTAAGAACATGAAGTTTGAGGATCAAGACTTAGGAAATAGAGATTTGGAGGACCCCATTCAAGTGGAGAAGAACGTGAGATGCCTAGGTGGCCCTCCATGACATCCTTATGTCAAGATTCCGATAATTTTATCTAAACCTCCTTTTGTCCAGTATGGATCAAAGTATTAAACAATTGTTCTATTTGTAATATCCTAAGTTTTCTTCTACTACAAACTCTTCACATTTCTTTGAATTACATATTGTTTTGAATAATACTATGCACTTCTTCCTTTTGTTATGGTGAATATATTTTGGGGTTGTATTTTTTATTTTAAAATAAGTAAGGAATGGTCCCATCACTGGGACCCACTCGTTATAGTATGGTATTAGAGGTATTGCGGTTGGTAACTAGAAATATCAAGATAAATTTGGTTTTCCCATAGTTGTTCCTATCTTTCAGGAAAGAAAACCAATTTGGAGATAAGGTTCTGGATCTAACCTGAGTAACGTTTATGGGTACACAACTCTTCCAGATCTAATGTTTGGGATGCCACACATTGACCCCCCAACTGAGACACCTGAATCACAAGTAACTCTTGTAGTACCAGTCACTCCCTGTGCAACAGGTTACCCCAATGACCCCTAATGCATCTACCATACCAGAACCTAGATTTACTCATGAGCAAGAGCTGGCATCCCTCTATCAAATACTCACCAAGACAATGAGGGTATGTATCAATATGAAACAAAATTTTGATAGACCCAAAGAATACTCCACAAAAAAATTTATGATGCAACTCGCTTAATTCAAGGGTGAAGGAGAATTGGAAATGGTCGATAAAACCGATGATTGTGTCTTATCTCTGGAGCATGCCCTTAAAGGTATGACATGTCCTCCACATCAAAAAGTTAGACTTGATAGATATGCAAAGGATGAATGTTCCAGACTCTAGTATAATGAAGTTACACGAATATGTGATACTTCAATTATGATTGGGGAAGAATTCCTGGCCCTCTTTCAAGAAAAATATATTTGTTTAGCCAATCTAAGGAAGAAAGAGGATGAGTTTTATAGTCTAAAATAAGGAAATCTAAGTGTCTCGACATACATATATAAATATTTATTGTTGGAACATTATTCTACTGGCCTCATGGAACCTCATAGGTTCACCCTCTTCTTAGAAGGCCTCAAGTATGACGCTGGCCATGCTCTTGTGGCACAACTTCCATTAACCTTCCAATAAATGGTTGATAAATCTCCAGCAATAGAGTCATATCATGGTTTTCAAGCCCTAGTTCACAATGAAAAGAATAAGAAGAGGAAAAAACTGAATGATGAACATATGCATACAACATGTAGTGGGTGTCATTTGCATCATCCACTGGGTAGGTGTGCCCTGGAAAGTTTTTCTTCTCAAAGAAGTGACAAACAAGTAATTTTCCACCATTGTGGAGGCATGTTAGGCTGCTGTGTCCACATCCTTAGAGAGAACTTGGTCAACTCATCCCAATGAGATAGCTTCCACACCTATCACTCAGAAATAGTAATAATTATCATGTTCCATGACCCATGTTGTTGGCATGTATGCCCAGAGAGCCAATCATATGATGATTGTAATGGGATATCTTATAAACAATTTGATTAATAATAAAGGTAATCTTCTAATTTATTCTATTTTATTCCATTATGAGATGATGATGAAACATAATGAATGTCTAAATAATGATATTACTCAATGACGTGTCTTCGGGTTGAGGACCCTAGTCAAGAGTAGATACATTCTTATTGTGTCCCTAGTCAAATGTTATTGTCAAAATATAATAGACAACAATAACACATAAGACTAGAGTGTGTGTTGGTTGATGACAAAATATCATTAGTCATGATATATGATATCAAACCAAACACATAGATACTTTTTGGATAATAGTGTATCAGTGATGAATGCATATTCATTATAATATTTTGTTGCCATCTTGGGCTCAATTCGACTCAATATGTCTGATTTCATCTCCTAAATCTCACAAAATGAAAAATTGCTTAATTGGTTCAATTCTCAAGGTTATTAATAGAATTTATGATGATTTTATGCAGGTCATGATGAGGTTCAACCATCATATGGCTCCCACCTCCATTTAACCCTAATCCACCTTCAACATAATCATCACCACCGCTTGCTTCATTCCACCTTTATCTCCATCAACCATCATCCATATCAAACCCTAATAAGTGGGGCCCACCTTTCTCAACCCTAGATCCACCTTCACTCAAGATCCTCCCATCCTTGGTCTTGACCAAATGGTCCCAACCAAATTATGTTGACCAAATGGTCTTGATCCATTCGGTTTCACCTCATTCAATCTTGGGATTTCTTTTCACCACACGATCTTCATCCAACAATTCACCCCCCTTGTGATTACCTCCAAACGGTCTCACCCACACGGTCTCAATACCGTGTGAAGCCTCACGGTCTCAAGACCGTGTAGCAACCCACAGTCACAAGACCGATAGGATCACCTACTCAAGACCGTATGGAGGCCCTCATCCTCCATCTTCTTCCTCCATCGCCCTGCACCTGCAACACATGTAGCAAGCGCCTGCAAACCCCACCCTCTACGATACCCTTCTCCATGACCACTATCGTCGACAGTAGCACTGCCTCTGCCTAGAATTGTAATTCTAGATCTCAGTGCCACCTACTGTATCTCCACCCATGGCTCCCGCACCTCTATCTCCATCATCGTTGAGCAGGTGAGGCCAAAGGGTGACGAGACCGTGAGACGACCGAGACCGCATGGCTGTAAACGGTTTTGCAGACCGTAAGGCAAGATCGATCAGGCCATAAGACCGTTTAGGGGAAAACTGATAGGCCGCAGGACTGGTTGGCTAGTGCATGGTCTCAAGACCATTTGGCGGTGCACGGTCTCAAGACCATTTGGCCAGCTACCACGAGACACCGAGACCATTTGTTGAAGATCCAAGACCGATTGGTCAGTATACAAAACCGATCATCCCTAGACCGATTAGAAGTGCAAAGCGAGACTGTGAGGATCTTAGAATGCCGAGATCATTTGGAAATGCAGGACCACTAGGGCACAAAACTGATCAGAGCAAATAGAATGCAAATACCGTTTGGATGTAGCAGACCGATAGAAGCCTATCAGTTTCCTAAGACCGTTAGAGCATAGAACTCCAAGACCATTTGGAACAACAAGACCGTTTGGTCATTAAATGGTCTCTAAGACCGTTTGGACGTGAATACTCATCAACTCCAAACCGTTAGAAGACTAAACGGTCTCCAAAATTGTAAAAGAAAAACTATAAAAATTGCAACTGGGCCCAGATTGGGAAGACCCCAACCAGTACCTATAAATAGGACCAGTAGGGTCCTCATGCGAGGCATCGGATCTGGGATGCCACCAAGCTGCCTGAACACAGGTCTAGTCCCATTCATCAAGCCACTGCCACTTCACCTGCACTTCCTACTACAAGCAAGGAGATCGAGAAGAGAAGGAAGGAGGAGAGATAAAGACTTCTTGGTCTATCTTGTCATCCCTCGTTACTCATCCAGATTTGCTCTGACACGACATAGAAGACCGCATCATCTTCACCGAGCTGCGACCACCTTCTGCATCATGCTCATGGCGAAATCTTCCCTCTCTCTTGTTATTCTTATTTCTCGCATCATGAGCGAGTAGTTCCTTTTCACTGGGGTGTGGGGACTAGCCCCGCTGCCCATGGTTTCATGTCTTTTCATTTTAACATTCCAAGGAAATGTATATAACTTTCCATTTTGTTGTTAATCGTCGATGTTTGCTTGTAGATTGATCACCTGCTTTCTTTTATATTGTTCTTTCCTATGTTGTGAGAACTTCAATATGTAGGATAGAATGTCGATTAATGTAGTTGACTCCAAAACTAGAAATAGAATGGGATTTCTTAAGGTCGTAAGTGTATTATCCATGAGGGGACGAGCCATCTAGCCCACGGTGATGCTTTTGTGTACCTAACACCTGTATAGGGGGGCCATAGATTCATTTGGATTTCTGTATCTTCAGAATCGTAAGTGCATGATCTGGATGGTGACGAGACATCTGATGCCTAAGGTGATGCTTATGTGAACCTAAACATCCCTCAGGGAGGGTTCACAACAGTTCTATTTGGATAGTTAGATCTTGCATGGATGTTTGGTGATTGGATGTGTTTGCATGAGTAGTGGTGGGGAAACCCGAGACCACCCCAGTGATTCCATATCATTAATCTAGATCAACTTTAATCCTACTCTTTATTTTCTTGCAATTAGTTTAATCAACATCAAATCAACCAATCATTCTGAATATTAGTCTTACTTGAGCTAGATTCGACTAACAACGATTCTTAAAAACGTTGTCTCTTGGGATTTGATCCTCAACTATACTACGATAAGACCCGTCCACTTGCGGGTGGTGTTATTGCACAAGGTTTTGGTAAAAGCTCAGGGATTTCCACCATGAGTGAATTTGTTAGTGCGATAATAAGCCACGTCAAATTCTGGCACTGTTGTCGGGGACAACAGAATTAGTTAGTCAAATCTAGTTCTATTAAGATTTATCTAGGTTTTTGTTCTTCTTTTGATACAATTGATCATTCACTTGAATTTCACTCTACTCCATCACTCTTACTTCTGAAAGATCTTTTCATCCCAGGTGCCCTCAAAGACTGGTGCATGCACCATTTGAATAGTCCCAGACTCTCTGCTAGTTTTGATCCAGAGATAGATAGGACTTTTCATCGTCAAAATAGAGAAAACCAAGATGGAATGGCTGAGGAGGAAATATTCTGAAGGGTAGCTCAAGCCCTTGACGCACAAAGAGAAAGGCTCATGCAAGAAGCCAGAGCTGCATTTTAAGAAGAAATCCAAGCAACACAAATGACAACGCAAGCAGAAAAACTGTAGAAGGACCTTAGAGAGTTCTCAATTCCTAAAGCTACTGACATTCATCACCCTGTACACCCTCCTCCCATGAATGCTCCAAAGTTTGAGATATGGTCACATTAGATCACATTGCTTCAAAACAACCCATTCTATAGTAAACAAGGAGAAGATAGTCAGGAACATCTTCTGAGATTTATTGATCTATGTGCTATGACAAAGCAAAATGGAGTCTCAGACGATGCCATCCGACTCTGACTTCTCAAATATTCACTTGCTGATAGAGCTATAAGTTGGCAGAACTCCTTGTAGTGTGAACCTATCACCACTTGGGAACAACTTCAAAATGTTTTTCTAGAAAAGTTCTATCCTCCTTCTATCACCTATGAAATTAGGGGTCGAATAATAATGTTCACTCAAGCCCCTAGAGAAACCCTTACTGAAGCATGGGAAGATATAACGATCTTCTACGCAAGTGTCCACACCATGGAATCCCTAAGAATCAACTTATTGAAATTTTCTATAGGGGTGTGGATGATGATATCAAGAGGTTTTTAGACTCCTCATCTGGAGGAAATTTCATGCGTCAAAGTTATGACAGTGCATGGAAGGTTGTCACCCTTGGAATTGAAAATCAAGATAATTGGGGTAGGTCTGTAGGTAAAGGTGTGTTGAAGGTAGCTATGGATGAAGTTATTCCTGAATACAAGTCTATTGTTGAGACCCTCAAACTCTTAGTTGCCAAGAAAGACCATATCGAATCATCCCTTAATGCATTTGGAAGAGGAAGTTCACCCCCTAAACAACAGGAACAAATTAAGTCAGCTTCACTGTTCTGTGAAGCATGTAAAGGAATTGATCACTCAACGTTAGCCTGTAATGTTCTCTATGATGTCATTCTAAGCAACGCCTATGGTCAAGGAGATCATAGTCAAATGAAAAATCTTAATGTTGTCAACACCATCCCTGGTCAAGGATATTACAATCCGAATCAGAATAGGAACCATCCTGGTTTTCAATATGGAAATCCTTCAGGAGCGGAAAACTCGTGACAACTTGGTTCAAGTAATTAGCAACGAGGCCCACTAGGATTTCAGTATAATCAACAACAAAATTTCAGGAATCAAGGGAACTTCAGAGGCAATTTCCGAAATAGGAACTACAACCAGTATCAGAACAACTCTCAATTACAGAATCCGAACCAAGTCCCTTATCAACAACAAGGACAACAAGCCAATCTTGTCTCTCCGGAAGACAAACTAACAGCCATTGAGAAAATGTTACTGTCGCAGCAGACTATGATAGCTAACCAGCAAGCCCATCATAAGGCTATTGAATCTCAACTAGCTCAACCTACAGCTAGCATGAAGCCACCTGCTAGAGCCTTAGCTGGCCAACCCAAGAACAATCCTAAGCACCCAGAGCAACTAAAGGATGTCACCACCAGGTCTGGAAAAGATTATTCTCATCCTCCTGTCAAGTGGTTATGTGACATCCCCGGATTTTGATTTCTCCAAACCCTATTGGGAATGAGATGTCAGAATCCGAAACATCATCCAATCATATCAGAGAGCGATGCGGAAGCATAATACGCATACATGAACATACAACCATAACATTTCTCAACATTCAACATGTATATTTATACAACATGAATTATTACACAATGATTTACAATTACATATTGAATGAAGATTCTACAGTCTAAGAACATGTATGATAAACTAGGATCTACACAATAGGTACAACCTGTACAACTTTCTCACATCCTATACTTTTTCTCCCATGCTATCTCTGAACCTAAAACATACGTGAAACAGCGAATCAACACACAAGGTGTTTTAGGTCCATATTAATACAAGGTTCATCATTATTAATGGTTTTTTAGGTCCATATTAGGGTTTTGGTCAAATCTAGATCAATCTGATGCAAGAGAGGGTTTCCAATATTTTTAGTCTGATATATATGTCATTATTAAGGTCTGGTACGAATTTCATAATTTTCTGGTACTTTCCCTATTTTCTACAATTAATATAAGGATTAAACATGTAATTAGGTAATAATGAGAAAAGGCCCTAAATTACTCAATAATATCAAGATAGGAGTCCACAATTAGTTTCTAGATTATATCAGGGTTCAAATTTATTTTTATCAGATTTAATCTCAACCATTTTCTAATTATACCATTTAAATGAAGCATTCTCATCTAAATTAAATATCATAGATATTACTATCTCAAAAGACTGATATAAGGATCCTATAAAGTAGGCATTTTTTTGAGTATGTGTATATTTTTAGGGTATTTATAGGCCAAGGGAGCTATTTATAATGCAATTTCTAAGATATGTACATATACTGGATTTTCGAGTGAATTATTACCTTTAGGCAAATCAGGCACTACTACGTGGCTTGTTTGGACTCCTTGAGCCCGCTTTGGCTGACCGGTTCTGTCGAATTGGACCCAGATCAGTCTGGGTTGACGGTCAAGAGGGACCAGTCTTCTGCTTTCTTTTCTCTCACCAACTCTCTCTTTCTCATATGGTCATGCACGATGCACATAGGACGCCACCACGGAGCACGGCTCCAACATGCGGTTACTGAGGATGGCGGCCCTCTCAAATCTTGCAGGCATCGAGGAGGATCCGGAGGGCTCCCGAGACTCTGGGTGGAGGTGCTCCATTGGAACTCGCGGACAGGGTTGTGACGGATGGCGGCACCGCAGAAAGGGGTGTTTTCGGAAGGGGAATCACCAACAAGTGAGGGAGTTGGGGTTCCCTCACAGATGGGGATGGGGTCCTAGAGTTCACGGTGGCTTCCCTCAAGCTAGAAGCACCTCAGATCCCTAGAAGTGGCCACCATGGCCATGAGCTATGACCGGGTTTGCAGCAAGGAGCCCGGTGGGGAGATCTGACAAAGAAAGGAGGAGTCTTGGGCCATCGACATTAGAGATGAAAGCCTTGGCCTTCTCTGAGACCCTCCATGAAGTTCTAACAAATTGGCTCCTCCATCTGCGTGATTGCATTCAAGCGGCCAACTCCCGGGGTTGTGAGCGTAAGCCGTCGTCGCCTAGGGACTAATCCGGAGAGCAATCGATTGCTGAATCCCTCCTTCTCCTCCTTCTCACACATCCAAACTAGGTCATCTCCCTGATCCAGTGTCGGCGCCGCCTGGGACAACTGCTCTTCTCCTTCTCACTTTCTTGCATGACGCGGAGTCCATGTTTGTCCTCCGCTGCGACTGGTCTCCTCCGAGCAATCAACGGTGATCAGCTTTGTCCACGCCAACTACGCAGGGATGCTCGACGCCACCAAAACACCCCAATGATGGTTGTGCCGTCACGGCTGGAGGAACGATGAGGAAGTCCAATTCTTCTTCTCTGTCATCCTTCCCTCAAAACGCCTTCCATTTCCTCTGCTCTGCTTCTCAGCCTATGCTGCTACCGCCGTGGAGACACAAGGAGATTGTGTGGGACAGTGGAGAGATGAGTGTAGGGTGAGAGTTTGCTCATTCTCTATATATCACCTCGAGTCCATTGCGATTGGTAGTTTTTATCCGAAGAGTGTGGCAGACTCTACCGACCTAGCTAACCTTTGAAATTCCTTACAGGCGACTAATTCCTCAAGAGTTCCGTTTGGAACCACATGCTCCTCGCATTTCGGAGCTGGGGGACAAAGGATCCAAACCTCGACGCATAAAAGATCTAATGGACTATAGTCCTCATTTCCAATAATAATATCATCCACAATCTTATAAATTGAAAAACATTTTACTGGAATGTTCGTTCGAACTGGAACTTGAAACATATTTTCACCATGACCAAGTGAAGCTTTCTTCCAAGTTGAAGGCACAATTTCTATTATTCATGCTTTGTTATATCACTAGTGGATGTTTACCCACATATAAAACTAATTAGGTATGATAATCATTAATTCAATATTTGGTTACACCTTTTGGGTGAAGAGAGTCACTAATTGAACAACTAATTCCTCAGTTTGGTATCATTCATCCATGACAGACTCGTGGTCTTAAGATACTATGTTTGGTATGAAAATCCAAAAATCTAGGTTATCACATTTACCCCACTTTATTTGGAATTTCGTCCTGGAAATTCAACTAATCTCATCCTTAAGAGGCTATTTTGGGGTCGAACTTCATATACATCATTATTTCTTAGGTTCTAAGACCACCATAGTTGCATACACTCTAATTTCTCAGCTTAGGGTCTAGAGATTCTTGGGTGTGTCCACCCCACCTTATATATGTGGAAGCATCACTTAATGTCTTAGCCATAACATGACATTATGATATCTTAGGATTACATCACCCCTAAGGATACGGGTTTTGTTCCTACTTTTAAATGTTAAGGAGGAATTCGTTTATAGGCCATGATATTCAGATCGTTCAAATCTAACATCATTAATATGTTTTATGATCAACATCATACAATGATTTCAGCATTAGAGAAGATTTATCTTCATCCTTGATATTAGGATTTTTCTACATAAGAAGGGCTTATGTAACATGCTTGACCATTAGGGTTTCACCCTGTGGCGTGATATTCATACTCAACTTAGAAGCATACATTGAGAAGGATCAAAGTTATGAACTATATTTCTGATCATATATCCTATGATCCAAAAATATCTTTATATCAAGTTCACTAGTTCAACTTTTTATGCCTTGCATGTATTATGGGATGGGAAAAAAGAGAATATACTAAGTTTATCTCATGATCTCAACATCATATCTTTCATGTTTCATATGAAGGGGAAGAGAATATTTTAAAGTCAAACTTATCATGATTTCAAACTTTGGTACTACATGTATGATACAGGGGGGAATATATAGAATAAGTCAAGCTTATACGAGTGACTCCTCATATATAAATCATATATATAGCTCAAGTGAGGTTTCTATCATCATATATTAAGAAAGAGAAGAAGAAGGGAGAACATGTATTTTGAGTATCTTTTGCACAAAGCATCATACTCCCGTAACTAGAGTTCATATATTACCTCACTTACAACTAATGATGAGATTCTCAAAATATGTCACTCTAGCTAGGACCTAACTCATCCAAGGGATTGACTTTATCATATGGGTCATCTACCCATCCTTTTATTTTACCCAATTCTCACATATAGATTTGAATGATGCATCAGGACTCAACTCAACACTCGAGAGTAATCTAGTGTGGGATTTTTTTTATACACATATCTCATAAATTGGAGGCTAGGTCCTATGACCTTCTCCCTGTGGGTCTTACTCTCTCTAGAGTTCACCACATATCTCATCCTACCACTAGATATTCTCCTTGTATAAGAGCTTGAGGCTCATGCACACTCATCTCTATCTTAACATAGCTTATCTTAAGTAGGGAAAAGGGAATGTACTTTCAGTATCAAGATTTTGCATAAATTCTACCAAATTGGATTCAACAAGTATACAACTTAAACCTTTATAAGGAAACTTATACTATCAGAGATCAAACTTAGATAAGTTTTCACATGCTTATTTCATCTATCATTCTATCATCTACTCTATGTATCACATATCTTGATAAGGCTCTAGACATCTAATCTAGACTACTCTCTCTTATAGACTGATGTCACTCCCTTTCACTTAGATTGCATGAACACCCACTACTCTCCTGTGTGAGGGACACCTTTTTATATATACATATATCTAATAAAATATTATATAGTTTTTCTCTGAGAAAGAAGGCGTCAGAGAAAACTGTCAAGGTACGAGCCGATTGGGAAACAAAACAAACCAGCAAACTCGAGTGTCCAACACACAGTAGATAGTCTGGCACCATGTAATATAATGAAATGGTGAGAACATGGTGTAGACTAGTGTAGCTACCCCGTATATATGAGCTCTATATGGAAAGGGTCTCACACACTTGTCTAAACCTAGTTCTCAAACATCTAGGTTCTAACCTAGAGGCTAAGTCATACCTTATTCTTATAGAACAACTTACTAGGTTTCTAGGGTTTAAAGTGAAGGGTGAAATTATGTTTTATGTTTCATGGTGAGCAATTGTTAGGTGTAGCTATTGTTCATGCTCTGATACCAACTGTGACGTCCCCGGATTTTGATTTCTCCAAACCCTATTGGGAATGAGATGTCAGAATCCGAAAACATCATCCAATCATATTAGAGAGCGATGCAGAAGCATAATATGCATACATGAACATACAACCATAACATTTCTAACATGTATATTTATACAACATGAATTATTACACAATGATTTACAATTACATATTGAATGAAGATTCTACAGTCTAAGAACATGTATGCTAAACTAGGATCTACACAATAGGTACAACCTGTACAACTTGCTCACATCTTGTACTTTTTCTCCCATGCTATCTCTGAACCTAAAACATACGTGAAACAACGAATCAACACACAAGGTGTTGTGCAAGTGGGTAGAAAGATACATACTAATATGTTTGCATAATTGAAATAACTTGAGAAAGAAAGATTAAAAGAAAACATTATTCAAAGTGATAATCAGGTAAACATTCCTTTTATTGCTTTCACTTTGATGCGGTTGTACTACACATACTTGCACTTGACTTACATCTAGTGTGGGCAATATAGTATCATCATACATCTAACATGGGCCAAGGAATCATACATCCATGTTAGGCAACATACATCCACACCAGACTATGTGCTCTAGTAGCTACAACCCATCATACTCATTTATGTGCAATTAGATTTGGCGAAGTATAACTCATACTAGTTCAACCAAGAAATCATATCCAAATATGAGAATTCAAGATATCACATATCATATGCAACCAGAAAACTAGTTTTATACTTAATAAATCCCACGTACCTGTGTTCAGAGATTTCTAATCATTCTTGCTCATCTAGACAATCTGGTCATCACCTGATTAATAACAAATATTCATCATTAATACAAGGTTCATCATTATTAATGGTATTTTAGGTCCATATTAGGGTTTTGGTCAAATCTAGATCAATCTGATGCAAGAGAGGGTTTCCAATATTTTTAGTCTGATATATATGTCATTATTAAGGTCTGGTACGAATTTCATAATTTTCTAGTACTTTCCATATTTTCTACAATTAATATAAGGATTAAACATGTAATTAGGTAATAATGAGAAAAGGCCTTAAATTACTCAATAATATCAAGATAGGAGTCCACATTTAGTTTCTAGATTATATCAGGGTTCAAATTTATTTTTATCAGATTTAATGTCAACCATTTTCTAATTATACCATTTAAATGAAGCATTCTCATCTAAATTAAATATCATAGATTTTACTATCTCAAAAGAATGATATAAGGATCCTATAATAAAGTAGGAATTTTTCTGAGTAAGTGTATATTTTTAGGGTATTTATAGGCCAAGGGAGCTATTTATAATGCAATTTCTGAGATCTGTACATATACTGGATTTTTGAGTGAATTATTACCTTTAGGTGAATCAGGCGCTGCCACGTGGCTTGTTTGGACTCCTTGAGCCTGCTTTGGCTGACCGGTTCAGTCAAATTGGACCCGGATCAGTCTGGGTTGATGGTCAAGAGGGACCGATCTTCTGCTTTCTTTTCTCTCGCCAACTCTCTCTTTCTCATATGGTCATACGCGACGCACAGAGGACGCCGCCACGGAGCACGGCTCCAACATGCGGTTACTGAGGATGGTGTCCCTCTCAAATCTTGCAGGCGTCGAGGAGGATCCGGCGGGCTCCCGAGACTCTGGGTGGAGGTGCTCCATTGGAACTCACATCCAGGTTTGTGACGGATGGCAGCGCCGCAGAAAGGGGGGTTTTCAGAAGGGGAATCACCAGCAGGTGAGGGAGCTGGGGGTCCCTCACAGATGGGGATGGGGTCCTAGAGTTCACGGTGGCTTCCCTCAAGGTAGAAGCACCTCGGATCCCTGGAAGTGGCCACCATGGCCATGAGCTACGACCGAGTTTGCAGTAAGGATCCCGGTGGGGAGATATGACAAAGAAATGAGGAATCTTAGGCCATAGGCGTTAGCGATGAAAGCCTTGGCCTTCTCTGAGACCCTCCACGAAGTTCTAACAAATTGGCTCCTCCATCTGTGTGATTGCATTCAAGCAGCCAAATCCCAGGGCTGTGAGCGAAGCTGTCGTCGCCTAGGGACTAATCCAGATAGCAATCGACTGTTGAATCCCTCCTTCTCCTCCTTCTCACACATCCAAACTAGGTCATCTCCCCGATCCAGTGTCGGTGCCGCCTGGGACAACTCCTCTTCTCCTTCTCACTTTCTTGCACGACGCGGAGTCCATGTTTGTCCTCCGCTGTGACTGGTCTCCTCCGAACAATCAACGGTGATCATCTTTGTCCACGCCAACTACGTAGGGATGCTCGACGCCACCAAAACACCCCGATGATGGTTGTGCCGTCATGGCTGGAGGAACGACGAGGAAGTCCAATTCTTCTTCTCTGTCATCCTTCCCTCAAAACCCCTTCCATTTCCTCTACTCTGCTTCTCAGCCTATGCTGCTACCGCCGTGGAGACATGAGGAGATTGTGTGGGACAGTGGAGAGATGAGTGTAGGGTGAGAGGTTGCTCATTCTCTGTATATCACCTCGAGTCCATTGTGATTGGTAGTTTTGATCCGAAGAGTGTGGCAGAATCTACCGACCTAGCTAGCCTTTGAGATTCCTAACAGGCGACTAATTCCTCAAGAGTTCCGTTTGGAACCACCTGCTCCTTGTATTTCGGAGATGGGGGACAAAGGAGCCAAACCTCGACGCATAAAAGATCTAATGGACTATAGTCCTCATTTCCAATAATAATATCATATACAATCTTATAAATTGAAAAACATTTTATTGGAATGTCCGTTGGAACTGGAACTTGAAACATATGTTCACCATGACCAAGTGAAGCTTTCTTCCAAGTTGAAGGCACAATTTCTACTATTCATGCTTTGTTATATCACTAGTGGATGTTTACCCACATATAAAACTAATTAGGTATGATAATCATTAATTCAATATTTGGTTACACCTTTTGGGTGAAGAGAGTCACTAATTGAACAACTAATTCCTTAGTTTGGTATCATTCATCCATGGAAGACGCGTGGTCTTAAGATACTATGTTTGGTATGAAAATCCAAAAATCTAGGTTATCACAGGTTATTACAGATGAGGATGAACCTGTGATTGTCTAAGACTGTACAACACCTGAGTCTCAATCAAAAGAACTAGTAACTGCTGATAAAATAGACGAGGAAAGTTCTGAAAAGCCTACTATTGCAGAAAAATAAACACTAGAGTCGGATGTACCAGTATACATGCCTTGTCCCCCTTTTCTTGCTCGTTTAAAGAAAACCAAGCTTGATACTCGATTCAATAAGTTTAAGGAAGCCATGAAGAAACTTCATGTTGACATACCCTTTCTAGATGCTCTGGCTGAGATACCAGCCTGGACAAAATACT
The DNA here is from genome assembly GCA_963693085.1 of Alisma plantago-aquatica. Lineage (NCBI taxonomy): Eukaryota > Viridiplantae > Streptophyta > Magnoliopsida > Alismatales > Alismataceae > Alisma > Alisma plantago-aquatica. The sequence goes on from OY856409.1 coordinate 956,702,877, forward strand.
TGAAGTCACTTTTGACAAGGAAATATATAACTGAAGAGTACGAGATGGTTAAGTTAGCGACAACCACTTCAGACATCATCCAGAGTAAGATGCCAAAGAAGCAGAAAGATCCAGGATCTTTTGGGATTTCTTGCCATATCAGTTATTCTTCATGTAAGAAATGATTGGCAGATCTTGGTGCTAGCATTTCTATCATGCCACTTAGCCATTGCAAAAGGCTAGGGTTTGTTGAGCTACTCCCAACTAGTATGTGTTGGTATGTATGCCCTGAGAGCCAATCATGGGATGATTGGTGGGATACATTAAGATTGATTTGATAAACATCAAAGGCAAGCTTCCAATTCATTCTGGTTCAGTCATATGAGATAGTGATAAAGTAGATTGAATGTCTAGAGAATGAAAATACTCAATGACGTATGCCTTCAGGTTCATGACCTGAACGATGAGATCATACAGATGCTAAGAGTTTGTACATTCTTGTTATGTCCCTAGTCGGATGTCATTGTGGAAAGTAGATAGACAACAATGACACACAAGACTAGATTGTGGTGTTAGTTGATGACAGAATCTCATTAGTCATGATATAGAGATATCAAACCAAACACATAGGTACTTTTTAGAGAACAAGTGTACCGGACAGACCCACCGTGAGTTTGACACATGGAACCATGAGATGGTAGTCACAGTCAGTACTCACAATGATGGTGGTGAGTGTGATTCTTTGACCTGAAATCACTACACTCAACACATGTCGTTGGGCACTCTTTGACATCATCAAACGCAGTCCTGAAACATGGGTTGTTATAAAGGTGATGATTGGGTGGCTTTGACACATGGGGCTTTTGAGGGGTGAGTGATAGATATGGGATTTGTCCCTCCTGAGGGAGTTTTATATCCAAGGCCACTTGATGAGTAGGATTGAGATAGGCGTGCGCACGCATGTGTGAATCAGTATGTGATATTGATGTCATACATATCTCGTTCAATCTGCTCTGAGATCAAGAAAGTGAATGAACGTTGACAGGATGACTGTTCCATGCCTTGAGTTCATTCGGGATATTAGTAACAAAGGAATTATACATTCACTGTAACACCATTCACGGATTGTAGGATGAAAGTTGTTCTCCAACTTTCTACTTTCACTTGGGTAGCACTGATGTGTGACTAGGCACCGCTTTTTGCTTGTGAAGTCATAAGTGTTATGGACTTTCACTGCCAACGTGAAATGGACCTGCAGGGTCACACACATAGGATTTAACCTGGAAGAGGAGTTTTGTCCACAAAGCAATGTTTAGATTGATTACTAAAGGAGTTTAGTAGTTCGATTAAACACTCAATCAGTCGATAGCTCAATATCATATGGTTCAAGGTGTTGGACACATTGATTGGAGTATCAGATTGATTGAAATCGCAATTGACTGATTTTGCCCAACCTGTGCTCCCAACCGATCGGCTCATGTGATGAACCGGTCGGCTGAGGTGTTGAACCTGTCGGCTGGAGTGTCCAAGCCGATCGGCTCATGCCCAGGTTGAAACGACCGGTTCAAGGGTTGAACCGATCAGCTCAACTGGTGCAACCGACCAGTTGGGAAAGTCATGTCGGCAAGAATTTTCCTTTGGTTTCAAATTTCCCAATTCGATTGGGAATGACATTGGTATACGATACCAATTGAGAACGAAACAAGGAAAGTCTTTTTGAGCCGGATTAGGACTATGAACCGATCAGTTCAGGGCACCAACCGATCAGTTGGAGTGCCCCAAACGATCGGCTCAGGTCCAACCGATCGGCTCAATGGCCGAACCGATCGGTTCAGTTGTGAACCGATCATTTCAAGTTGCGAACTGGTTGCTTTTTGTGGAAAATTCTTGAACCCTTCTACTACTGCTTTAGTCCCATATTTCCGGGCACAGAGAACCCTGTCCCATGACCCGCCTATATATATAGGGGTATTGGGGGCTTCTCAGAGCACAACTCAATGCAAGCCGGTTGCTTTGCGAAGTTGTCGTTCTCTCTGGTTTTGGTAACCGTGAGAGATCCCGAGCAAGTGCTTCCCGCAAAAGGGAGGTGCAGCAAGGGAAGGACAATTGCAGTTGCAACTGGTAGCAGGAGAGTGTGTTGGCGACTAGTACATCAACAGGAGGGTGCGACTCCTTCCACTTCCTTGTGGGACAAGGAGAGTGGAGTTCCATGTGGTCCGTGTGGACTACTACAGAGGCGGGAGGACACTGCCGCTCAGGAGGACAACTGTCATCCGACAGTCCGGTAGGAGGAGGAGTCGTCAGTCCCGGTGCGACCAGGAGTTGCACAGATGCTGTCCAAGACCGGAGTTGAAGACCGCGCATTGCGCGAGGTATTGTCGCCGAGCAAGCCTCGGGACAAGGTATGATTCCACAAACCATCCTTTCCTATTATATAGACGTTGACGCGTTTCCTCGGTATGGGTTGGGGAGAAAATTTTTGTTTCCGCTGCCTTCTCTGTCTCCCCTAAAAACCAACAGTGGTATCAGAGCCACGTCAACTGCTCTATATTTTAGGAATATCGATATGATCGATTTTGGTTTGTCGCCTTTATTTATTGCATGCGATGCGAATAATATTGGCTTTATGCATGTCCAATCCTAAATCCACAAATCCCAAATTACATATATGATATGTATTATTAATGCACTCGATACGCGTCGCCCTTAAACGAGTTTTGTGGTGGATGTGTGTAGCATGATTATGGCCTATAAACCCCTATCTGTGTGTGGTTGTTTGTGGTTGCTTGCATCTCGGTCTGTGCACCGATCTTCCCTCTCTTATTCCTGATGTAACTCGAAATAATTCGAGATTCTTTCCTACCATTGCTCCCCCCGAATGTAACTCGGGGTTTCCCTTTTTAAAGCAATGTAATAAATAGGATAGATTTTATTTCCTGTTATGTCAAAGACCGGCAGACATCAAGACGACTGCTCAGACGGTCGGTTCAAGGAGTGAACCGATCGTTTGACCTTCCAAACGGTCGGTTCAAGGAGTGAACTGATCGGTTGATGACCGGTTCGAGGAGCGAGACGAGTGGGTGGCGGACATGACGAGATGCACGTTGACCAGGCAAACCGATCGGTTGGAGGAGCCAACCGATCGGCTGGTGGCACCCAGACGACCGGCTGGAGAGTACAGATCATTCATGAGATGAGTTGATCAACTCAGAAGGCAAGGCAAAAAAGTTCATCTTGTACAGGTTGCATATGATGTAGACCTAGATGACCGTGATTCCTCTTGGCTCGAGGAATCACATTAGGATGGCCATAATCATCGCTTTTTATCGTTTGTGCATGTTTTCTGTGGGATATAGCATGTATATGATACGTACTATGTATTGTGGTGATTGGATATGTATATGTATATAAAACCAAATCCCTCATTAAAATATTAAGTTTTAGATGCCTTCCAAATGCGACACACGTGAAAAGCTTGTTCGACCAAGTGTGGGCACGCCTTAGCGTGGTGCACCGTCTACCTCGTGGAAACGTGAAGGATGAATGTGTGGGTCTGCCCTAGCAGGGTGCATATTCATCGTGTTTGCTTTGAGTCGGACTTAACAGGGTGACCTAGATAGGATCTAGCGCCTTGAGGCATGGAGATGATCATTGCAAGGAGTTGTATATGACATCTTATCAAGAGTTGCATATGATGCAATTGGCAAAAGTTGCCTACCTGAGAGATCTATGTTGTGGGTGACAGCCCTAGCTGGTCCATGGCTTAGAGGATTTCAGGATCTTGCCCACTAGAAGGTTGTACGCTGCAATCTTCCAAATTGATGGTGATGGCTATCAATTTGAAGTAAAATAGTGGGAGCGATAATTAATTAAAGGCCTAATTATATCGTCAACTTTTCAAATAATCAAACAAGTCAAAATGAGTTTTTGGACTAAAATTGCATATATTTCCTTTTTGTTAATATAAATGGTTAATCAAAAAATCACTTTATTTGCGATCGGTCTTTGAGACCAACAAATTAAATGGGAATAATTCCACGACTGGTTAGGATGATGATGAGAAGTGTTCTCAATCAAAGAGCGAAAGCTCTAAGTCCTAGTTATACCAGAACCAGATGAAATCGATCCCACCACATCAATGGCTGAAAGTATGCTTATGGAAGCATACTGAGGATGACATTGATGAGGAGTGCTTGATTTTGTGTTCTCTGAACTATGAGTTGCAGAGACAACATGAGACATATGATGTCTCCAAGATACTGTCCTAGTATTTCATGATAGAAGGAGATCCAGTAAGGGATTCACACACTCAATGTGATTGGGTATGTGGAAAACCTGACTGAGAAGGATTCCCTCTGAGCCAAGGGTTGGCTATTGGTATGATACTGCAAATGTTGTGAGAATCATACAATTCATTATAAGCTACAACATGAACAACTTTGACAAGCGTTGACAGAGTTGTTAGACATGTTAAGGATAGTAGAGGCAAAGATGAAGAAAGACAAACCATAATCTTTGATGTGATCAAAGAAAAGGTAAGTCTTAAGGGTAAGGACAAGGGCAAAACAAAGAAGTGTTCTGATGCTAGCCAGCAATCCAAGCCGTCTTGAGCCTCAAGGCACATGGGGAAAGGGTGTATGAGGGAACTGCCCTCTATATCTGGAAGAACAAAAGAAGATGAAGGAGGGGATGGAGATCTCCACCTAAGGTATCATGAAATGAACCGCTTCTTTATCCGAGGTATATGATACCAAGATATGGATATGTCATATATGATATGCAATATCCGCAAAGAAGTGATGGCCTTTGTGAAAGGACCAAGAAAGAAGTACCCATCATTGGAGCAAGTGTTGCTGCCATAGACAGGAGTATCTTTCAGTTTATTTCAGCCTAAAGGGCACGAAATAGAGTTGAGAACTGCTATTTCATATATTGCCAATAGATAGAAACACTTTATTATTGCATATTGTATGGCAATGATGGCAATTAATAAAGTTGATGTTTCAATCTCAAAGATATGATCTTTGTGGCAATGCCTTGTTTATCTTGTGATACATGGTATGCATAAGATAAAATTATACCTAAAGTTATTGATAACTCAAACAATCAAATTAGCATCAATCATGAGAAATTCATTTCTAGTTTCCATATGATAGATAAATCTAGACTCTTTTGGTTAGAAAACCAGTAAGAGACATGAATATCTTGGACATGATTAATCAATCTTCACTAATGTAGTGGGAGAATGATTATCCTATTAGGTATAATACATGTGATGTATTTACATACCTATTGGAATAAGTGCTAATACTTCAAATGGTGTTTACATAAATACCAATATGAATGTCTTGAAGTGTTCAAGATTATCATAAATGAAGTACAAATTTGTTAAAGTATTAATTCTTGATGAGATCAATGAATAAAATACTTGGACCAAATGTTTGAGACCCTTATGAGTAATTATGATAGTGTATCATAGTGAACTCATGATTAAGGCATGGTGATGTCTGAATCAAGAAGGAATCATACTCTAAGGAGTTAGAGAATGATTATCAAATAACTTAATTCTTCTTAATAAAAGAATACCCCACACTAATAAAGGACATTAAGAATCACAAGGAGTTGTGAATTCTTATATTCTTGACAGATACACCTTAATTATCTATGTGATGAGTTGTACATATGATGAGTCAACTATCAAGATGAATATGAGGAACCAAATCTTGAGTTATGGTTTAAGACCATTACATCCTAAATGACATCCATGTGAACCATAAGGTATGACCTTGATGGTAGCACTCATTGGATCATATCCATAAGTGCAAATAAGTCTTAAGTGTTAAGACACATGGATAACATTTTGAGAAGGATGATGCTTGTTGATTGCAACTTAATGACTGAGACATTTGGCATATGGATACTAAAACCGCATTCCTATGAGGAATAAAACAAGGATGTGTACGTGACACAACCTATAAGGTTTATGAATCCACTAATGCAAATGAAGTATATAAATTACAATGCACTAATCAATGTGATTGATTGAGTACAAGCAACTCAGAATTGGATCTTTACTTTGATGATATAGTCAAAGGGTTTGACTGACATGTCAAAGATAAAGAAGAGATCTGTGATTTAGTGGGAGCGTATTCACATTTCACATGTTGATGTGAAATGGAAATGTTCTAAAATGGAAATCCAAAAGTGGAAATTATCTTTAAGGAAGATAGAGATGTATTCCTATATGATAGGAATAGAGATCTATAGAGATAGTTCTCGAAAAATCTCTTGACCCGGAAAGAGAAAGCATACATTGGCAATCTGTACTGAAGGGTTCAGTATGCACAGATTCAGTGGAAGAAAACTTGTCCATATTATATGGATATTAGTATCCCAAGGCCAAGTGTCCAATTCTTATGAAGAATGGGAACACTAAGAATAGATATGGATCTATCATGTATGTAATCATCCCATTGTCTTGCATGTATGACATGGCAAGAATAAAATGCATTCATCATCTTGTATGTGTGACATGAAAATATGATGTGCTCATCCTGATAACTCGTATGTGAGACATGACGAGTGGATGTCTGTCTGATTCCAGTAAGGGTTACTGGAATACCATAAGAACTTGATAAGTACTTGGGAAGTACTAGTTCTATGGAGATAAGGAAGAGTTCGATGTAAAGAGTTACATTGATGCGAACTTCCGAAAGGACAGAAAATTAATCGCAAAATATACATAGGATGTATAAAAAGTGAAAGTTGGTTGATAATTGGAAATGTTCCAATAAAACTATTTAAAAGGGAAATGCCGAGTATCTGTGTGTTAGAGAACATCAGTGGATACTATATGGATCTGAAGGTTCATGAGATGAACTTATATTCCACTCATTGATGACAAGTCTGGAATCCTTGATCATGCAATGTGGCTAAAGGTTAGCAATGGAATACTAGATCGCATATTATAACAACTCCATCTTATACGTGTGATGTACAGCGAAGAGATGAGAGACATGCAATTTATACTGACTTTGGCAAGGTGTTTCCATTACTCACTATGTTCACACTAAGAGCACAGTAACATGTGGGACATGTTTGAAGATCACTATGAATATGATTCAAGGGTGATTGGCTCGCAGTGCAAGTGGGAGTCTGTTGGTATGTATGCCCTGAGAGCCAATCATGGGATGATTGGTGGGATACATTAAGATTGATTTGATAAACATCAAAGGAAAGCTTCCAATTCATTGTGGTTCAGTCATATGAGATAGTGATAGAATAGATTGAATGTCTAGAGAATGACAGTACTCAATGACGTATGCCTTCAGGTTCATGACCTGAATGATGAGATCATACGGATGCTAAGAGTTTGTACATTCTTGTTATGTCCCTAGTCGGATGTCATTGTTGAAGGTAGATAAACAACAATGACACACAAGACTATATTTTGGGACAGAATCTCATTAGTCATGATATAGAGATATCAAACCAAACACATAGGTACTTGTTAGAGAACAAGTGTACCGGACAGACCCACCGTGAGTTTGACACATGGAACCATGAGATGGTAGTCACAGTCAGTACTCACAGTGATGGTGGTGAGTGTGATTCTTTGACCTGAAATCACTACACTCAACACATGCCGTTGGGCACACTTTGACATCATCAAACACAGTCCTGAAACATGGGTTGTTATAAAGGTGATGATTGGGTGGCTTTGACACATGGGGCTTTTGAGGGGTGAGTGATAGATATGGGATTTGTCCCTCCTGAGGGAGTTTGATATCCAAGGCCACTTGATGAGTAGGATTGAAATAGGCGTGCGCACACATGTGTGAATCAGTATGTGATATTGATGTCATACATATCTCGTTCAATCTGCTCTGTAATCAAGAAAGTGAATGAATGTTGACAGGATGACTGTTCCATGCCTTGAGTTCATTCGGGATATTAGTGACAAAGGAATTATACATTCACTATAACACCATTCACGGATTGTAGGATGAAAGTTTTTATCCAACTTTCTACTTTCACTTGGGTAGCACTGATGTGTGACTAGGCACCGCTCTTTGCTTGTGAAGTCATAAGTGTTATGGACTTTCACTGCCAACGTGAAATGGACCTGCAGGGTCACACACATAGGATTTAACCTGGAAGAGGAGTTTTGTCCACAAAGCAATGTTTAGATTGATTACTAAAGGAGTTTAGTAGTTCGATTAAACACTCAATCAGTCGATAGCTCAATATCATATGGTTCAAGGTGTTGGATGCATTGATTGGAGTATCGGATTGATTGAAATCGCAATTGACTGATTTTGCCCAACCTGTGCTCCCAACCGATCGGCTCATGTGATGAACCGGTCGGCTGAGGTGCTGAACCGGTCGGCTGGAGTGTCCAGGCCGATCGGCTCATGCCCAGGTTGAAACGACCGGTTCAAGGGTTGAATCGATCGGCTCAACTGGTGCAACCGACCAGTTGGGAAAGTCATGTCGGCAAGAATTTTCCTTTGGTTTCAAATTGCCCAATTCGATTGGGAATGACATTGGTATACGATACCAATTGAGAACGAAACAAGGAAAGTCTTTTTGAGCCGGATTAGGACTATGAACCGATCGATTCAGGGCACCAACCGATCGGTTGGAGTGCCCCAAATGATCGGCTCAGGTCCAACCGATCGGCTCAATGGCCGAACCGATCGGTTCAGTTGTGAACCGATCATTTCAAGTTGCGAACCGGTTGCTTTTTGTGGAAAATTCTCGAACCCTTCTACTCCTGCTTTAGTCCCATATTGCCGGGCACAGAGAACCCTGTCCCATGACCCGCCTATATATATAGGGGTATTGGGGGCTTCTCCGAGCACAACTCAATGCAAGCCGGTTGCTTTGCGAAGTTGTCGTTCTCTCTGGTTTTGGTAACCGTGAGAGATCCTGAGCAAGTGCTTCCCGCAAAAGGGAGGTGCAGCAAGGGAAGGACAACTGTAGTTGCAACTGGTAGTAGGAGAGTGTGTTGGCGACTAGTACGTCAACATGAGGGTGTGACTCCTTCCACTTCCTTGTGGGACAAGGAGAGTGGAGTTCCAGGTGGTCCGTGTGGACTACTACAGAGGCGGGAGGACACTGCCGCTCAGGAGGACAAGTGTCATCCGACAGTCCGGTAGGAGGAGGAGTCGTCAGTCCCGGTGCGACCAGGAGCTGCACAGACGCCGTCCAAGACCGGAGTTGAAGACCGCGCATTGCGCGAGGTATTGTCTCCGAGCAAGCCTCGGGACAAGGTATGATTCCACAAACCATCCTTTCCTATTATATAGACGTTGACGCGTTTCCTCGGTATGGGTTGGGGAGAAAATTTTTGTTTCCGCTGCCTTCTTTGTCTCCCCTAAAAACCAACAGTATGACCATACAAATTGTAGATAACATTGTGACTCTCCCCTTAGGAATCATTGAGGATGTCCCTGTCAAGGTAGGCAAAGATTCTTATGTTCCTTGTGACTTTGTCATCATGGACATAAAGGAAGACACTAGATACCCTCTCATCTTTGGATGTCCGTTCCTCACCACTACAAGAGCTTTGATTAATTTTGAAGCAGGAACCTTGCTGCTCAGACTAGGTAAAGAAACCCTCGAGTTCAAACTTTTTGAAAGTATGTGAAGACCAAGTATGCAAGAATAAGTCTACTTGATTGAGTGCATAGAGAAGATGACACTTCTTATGCAAGATGATTATGAAAAAGATGCCCCTTTAGAAGTAGCTCTAACTAATCCAAATGTAGCTAGTTCAGTTGATGAACAAGTGAAAAGTTGTGTTCTCAACCTTGATACTACTGAACAAGATCCTGAAACTAAAATTGAGGAACTCAAAGTTGTGGATGCTACTGAAGAAACATGTGAAAAACCACAAGCTCCTGAAATGAAGCCCTTACCTAAAGGATTGAAATATGTGTTTTTAGATGACCTCAAGGTCTTCTCAATCATCATAAATTCATATCTAACAGCAGAACAAAAAGATAAACTCTTAACAAAATTAAAGGAAAGAAGAAAAGACATAGGTTATAAGATGAGTGATCTCACTGGGGTCAGTTAAGCACTATGTATGCACAAAATCCCTATGATGGAAGATCACAAGCCAACAGTTGAACACCAAAGGAATCTTAATCCAAATATGAAAGAAGTTGTCTGCCTTGAAGTTATAAAGTTGCTCAAGATAGCAATTATCTATCCGATCTCCGATTCACCATGGGTAAGCCCCGTGCATGTTGTCCCGAAGAAAAGTGGAACTACTATGATTCAAAATGAAGACAATGAACTCATCCCCACTTGAACAGTCACAGGGTGGAGGATGTGTATTTATTATAAGAAGTTAAACAAGGTGAATCGAAAGGATCATTTCCCAATGCCTTTTCTTGATCAAGTCTTAGAATGGTTGGCTCATCAAGAATATTTTTATTATCTCAATGGTTACTCTGGATTCTATCAAATTCCTATACATCTAGATGACCAAGAGTAAATGACTTTTACTTGCCTGTTTGGAACATATGCCTTTAGAAGGATGTCATTTGGTCTCTGTAATGCACCCACAACTTTCCAACGTTGCATTGCAGCTATATTTTTTGGTCTCACTGAAACTATTATGGAAGTTTTTATGGATGATTTTTTTGTGTATGGAGATTCATATGACTCATGCCTAAAGCACCTCTCCCTTATCCTTAAATGATGTGAATAAGCACATATATTGTTAAATTGGGAGAAATGTCATTTTATGGTAAAGGAAGGCGTTGTCCTTGGCCATAGAGTCAGCAATAGAGGAATTGAAGTAGACAGGGCAAAACTTGAAGTGATTTCCAAACTCTCTATTCCAATGAATGTAAGAGAAGTTCATGCATTCCTAGGTCATGCATGATTTTATAGACGGTTTATAAAGGATTTCTCCAAGATAACCAAGCTAATGACGCTAAAGGATGCTGAATTCCATTTTGACGAAGAATGTGTGAAAAGTTTCAATAACCTGAAACATGCTCTTACAACAACACCCATTATTAGAGCTCCCGATTGGGATCACCCATTTGAAATTATGTGTGATTCCAGTGATTACACTGTGGGTGCTATTTTAGGACAACATATAGAAAAGAAACATTATGTGATCTACTATGCATCAAAAACCCTCAATGAAGCTCAGAGGAATTATGCAACTACCGAGAAAGAACTCCTGGAAGTCGTGTATGCCTTTGACAAGTTCAGATCCTATCTCATAGGTTCTACACAGATCATGCAGCTATTTGTTACCTCCTAGCGAAGAAAGATGCAAAACTCAGGTTGATAAGATGGATTCTCCTCTTGCACGAATTTGATCTAGAGATAAGAGATAAAAAGGGTATAAAGAATGTTGTGGCAGACCACCTCAGTCACATCCACACTCTGGAAACTGAGAAGATCCCAATTAAAAATTCTCTTCCAGATGACCAACTAATGAAAATTTCAGAAGCTACTCCTTAGTACTCGGAATATGTGAACTACCTTGCTGCTGGTATCAGCCATCCTAAATGCACCGGAAATGCACTGAAGAAATTCATGCATGATGTGAAATAGTATCACTGGGATGAACTGTACCTCTTCAAGCTCTGTGTTGATGGTCTCTATAGATGTTCTATCGCTAAGGAAGAAGCCAAACTTATTTTAGAACAATGCCACTCAGGCTCTGTTGGAGGGCATATGAGTGCTAAGAAAACTAACATGAAAGTTTTGCAATGTGGTTTCTTTTGGCCAACCATATCCAAAGATTCCTATAACTCTGTTTTCTCATGTGACAAGTGCCAGAGAATGGGTAACATTACGAAGAGAGATGAGATGTCGCTGAAGTTGTGGCAAGAAGTTGAGATATTTGATGTTTGGGGTGTGGACTGCATGGACCCATTCTCATCTTCACATGGATTTTCCTACATCCTCGTTGTGGTTGATTACATCTCAAAATGGGTAGAGGCCATACCAACCATCACTAGTGATTCCAAACCCATCATCAAGATGTTCACAAATATTATTTTCCCCCAATTTAGAGTCCCTCGCATTGTGATATCTAACGGAGGATCTCATTTCTTGGAAAGAAGTTTTGAAGCATTGCTGAGGAAATATGGCGTAACTCACAAAGTAGCCTCACCCTACCATCCACAAACAAGTGGATAGGTAGATGTTTCTAACCGTCAACTCAAGGCTATTTTGGAAAAGACAGTAGGCCGCAACTAAAAGGATTGGTCGATAAAAATCAATGACACATTGTGGGCCTACCGAACTGCTTTTAAGACTCCCCTTGGAACTACACCATTTTGATTGATCTATGGGAAGTCATGCCACCTGCCTATAGAACTCGAACACAAAGCATGGTGGGCAATAAAATAGCTGAACTTTGACATGAAAAAGGTTGGCCAAGCCAGGATTCTACAACTTCAAGAGTTGGATGAACTCTAGATGAAAGCTTATGAAAATGCACAAATCTAAAAAGAACGTATGAAACTTTGGCACAATGGTCATCTGAAAAGAAAGGACATTGAAGTGGGAGACCAAGTTCTATTGTTCAACGTAAGACTAAAGTTATTCCTAGGGAAACTCTGTTTTCGATGGTCTGGGCCTTACATTGTCAAGAGCATCTCCCCACATGGTGCTTTCTCTTTATGGAGTGAAAAGTCAAGCGAATTTGTGGCAAATGGTCAACGATTGAAGATATATTTCACGTCATATGACACAAGCACTGAAGCAATGTTGGATCTTTCCAATCCAAAATCTCCACCATAAAATTTAAGGGTTCAATCGAGCCATTAACATAAAACAAAGGTGCTTGTCGGGAGGCGACCCGATCAATAAATTCATTTTTACTTTTAATTTTGAATTAGAAATTTTCCTTAATTTTGTTTTAACTTTTTAGATAATTTTGCACTAATAAAATTGCATCGCAAGATGCTATCTTGAGTTCTAATTAATCTTTATTTTTGAGATTTTCAGATGGAGGATGCGTGCTGATTGGAATGCAACCACATCTGGTGGTCCAATCAGCATGAATTTTCCCCTCCATCTGAGATTTAGAGTTTGCTCAGGATGAGAAAATTTCTAAGTTCAGGGTGGAGAGTGGGTGGTACGTACTTTACTTTCCACCTACACCCATCTATTTCAGACTTATGATTTCATCATTGCATTTTTTGACCAAAATTTTCAAAATTTTCAAAAATTTTTAAGTTTTTTAAAGAAATTGCACAGAAACTTGATGAAGTTTTGATGCTTTTCATTTCAATTTCTATGCATTTTGAATCATTATACCCTCCTTATTTGAAACAAACCCTCAAAAGGACCATTTTCTTGAAACTAGCCTTTTTATTGAAATCATCTTGTGAAGCTTATGAATCCTAACATCATGATGCAAAAATGGCTAGTGTCTTTCAAACTGATAGGGATCAAACACGACATGATTCCTAACTGACTAGTAGAATAATAACATGGAATCCCCACCAGATCATCATCAAGTCATTATTTGAGTAGAGTATGATAAAGAGAATGACCCGATGTACTGAATCGTAAATCAAGTGGCATTCTGATCTGAACTCTCTTCTACACTTCTTCTATCATCTTCGTACCCCTCCGTCCATCAAAAAGAAACAAAAATAGCCAAAATAGTGCCAAACCCTAAGTTTGGGGTGGCACGCCACTTCCCTCTATATTCACATCTTCCATACCCCTCGCAAATGAATAGGGGCTTACCACCAAGAAAAGATGCCAAAGCACACACAAATAAATGCAATCTCGAGTCGAATAGAGGAGAGATTCACACAAAAAAATGCAATCAATGAAATTGCAAATCATATAATAAAAATCTCAATTTGAATAGAGGAGAGATTTATTTCTTCCTTCCATACCACCCTTCACTCCCTTTTCTACCTAAAGGCACAATGAATGCCTCCACTACCCTGAGAAACACTAGTGTCAAATCAGGTGCACACTTGTTGTTCTGTGGGTATCTCTAGACTCTTACGAAACTCTTAGAAATGCTTGTTGTTGGAAAAAGTAAGGAGGAAGTGATGTTGGAAAACAAACTCAGGAACAAAGATATGGTAACATGTGTTCAGTGGTCTCAGGAAGTTGAGATGCTTTGTCATACTGAGCAGAAAGAAAACAATTGTGATGTGAAGAGGAGGCAATCACATGACTTGAAAGTATTCATTTGGCGATTGTTTCATATTTTGTGTACGTTTAAGTTTGGGGTGTTTTGATGAATGCATATTCATCATAATATTCAGTTGTCATCTTGGGCTCAATTCGACTCAATACGTATGATTTCATCTCCAAAATCTCACAAAATGAAAAATTGCTTAATTGGTTCAATTATCAAGGTTATTAACTGAGTTTATGATGTTTTATGCAGGTCATGATGTGGTTCAACCATCAGATGGATCCCACCTCCATTTAACCATAATCCACCTTCAACACAATCATCACCACCGCTTGCTTCATTCCACCTTTATCTCCATCAACCATCATCCATATCAAACCCTACGAAGTGGGGCCCACCTTTCTCAACCCAAGATCTACCTTCACTCAAGATCATCCCATCCTTGGTCTTAACCAAATGGTCCTGACCAAACGGTCCCAACAAAACGGTCTTGATCCATTCAATTTCACCTCATTCAATCTTGGGCTTTCTTTTCACCAAACGATCTTCATCCAACAATTCACCTCCTTGCGATTACCTCCAAATGGTCTCACCCACACAGTCTCAAGACTATGTTAAGCTTCACAGTCTCAAGACCGTGTAGAAACTCATAGTCGCGGGACCGATAGGAACGCCTAGTCAAGACCGTATAGAGGCCCTCGTCCTCCGTCTTCTTCCTCCATCGCCCTGCACCTGCAACACCTGTAGCAAGTGCCTGCAAACCCCACCCTCGATGACACCCTTCTCCACGACCACCGCCGTCAAAAATAGCACTACATCTGCCTAGACCTACAACCCTAGATCTCAGCGCCACCTACTACATCTCTAGCCATGACTCCCACACCTCCATCTCCACCACCACTGAGCAGACGAGGCCAAAGGGTGACGCGACTGTGAGACAACTGAGACCGCAAGGCTGTAAACAGTGTTACAGACCGCGAGGCGAGATCGATCAGGCCGCAAGACCGTTCGGGAGAAAACTGATAGGCTGCATGACCGGTTGGCTAGTGCATAGTCTCAAGACCGTTTGGCAGCGCATGGTATCAAGACCGTTTGGCCAGCTACCACGAGACGCCAAGACTATTTGTTGAAGATCCAAGACCGATTGGTCAGTATACAAAACCGATCAGCCCTAGACCGATTGGAGGTGCAAAGCAAGACCGTGAGTATCTTAGAATGCTGAGATCGTTTGGAAACGTAGGACTGCTAGGGCACAAAACCGATCCGAGCAAATAGAATGCATAGACTGTTTGGATGTAGCAGACTGATAGAAACCTATCAGTTTCCCAAGACCATTAGAGCATAGAACTCCAAGAACGTTTGGAACAACAAGATTGTTTATTCATTAAACGGTCTCCAAGACCATTTGGATGTGAATACTCGTCAACTCCAAACTATTAGAAGTCTAAACGGTCTCCGAAACCATAAAAGCAAAATTGTAAAAATTGCAACTGGGCCTAGATTGTGAAGACCCCAACCAGTACCTATAAATAGGACCAGTAGGGTCCTCATGCAAGGCATCAGATCTGGGATGCCACCAGGTTGCCCGAACATAGGTCTGGTCCCATTCATCACGCCACTGTCACTTCACCTGATCTTCCTACTACGAGCAAGGAGATCAAGAAGAGAAGGAAGGAGGAGAGAGAAAGACTACCCAGTCTATCTTGGCATCCCTCGTACCTCATCCAGATCTGCTTTGACACGATGTAGAAGACTGCATCATCTTCACCGAGCTGCGACCACCTTCTATATCATGCTCATGGTAGAATCTTCCCTCTCTCTTGTTCTTCTAGTTTCTCGCATCATGAGCGAGTAGTTCCTTTTTGCTGGGGTGTGGGGACTAGCCTCGCTTCCCATTCTTTCATGTCTTTTCATTTTAACATTCCAAGGAAATGTATATAACTTTCCATTTCGTTGTTAATCGTCGATGTTTGCCTATAGATTGATCACCTGCTTGCTTTTATCTTGTTCTTTTCTATGTTGTGAAAACTTCAATATGTAGGATAGAATGTCAATTAATGTGGTTGACTCCCAAACTAGAAATAGAATGGGATTCCTTGAGGTCGTAAGTGTATGATCTGTGAGGGGATGAGCCATCTAGCCCACGGTGACGCTTCTATGTGCCTAACACCTGTATAGGGGGCCCACAACTTCATTTGGATTTCTGTATCTTCGGAACCGTAAGTGCATGATCTGGATGGTGATGAGGCATCTGATGCCTAAGGTGATGCTTAAGCGAACCTAAACATCCCTCAGGGAGGGTTCATAGCAGTTCTATTTGGATAGTTAGATCTTTCCTAGATGTTTGGTGATTGGATGTGTTTGCATGAGTAGTAGTGGTGAAACCCCGAGACCACTCCAGTGATTACATATCATTAATCTAGATCAACTTTAATCCTGCTCTTTACTTTCTTGCAATTAGTTTAATCAACATCAAATCAACCAATCATTCTAAATATTAGTCTTACTTGAGCTAGATTCAACTAACAATGATTCTTAAAAATGTTGTCTCTTAAGATTTGATCCTCAACTATACTTTGATAAGACCCGTCCACTTGCGGGTGGTGTTCATGTACAAGGTTTTGGTAAAAGCTCAGGGATTTCAACCCTGAGTGAATTTGTTAGTGCGATAATAAGCCACGTCCATCAGACAGACCCACCTTGAGAGTGACACATGGAAACCATGATTGGTAGTCAGAATCATCTCTTATAAGGATGGTGGTGATGGTAGTTCTCATACCTAAAATCACTACACTCATCACATGTCATTTGATGTAAGTAGACATCATCTACCATGATCTTAAATAAGGGTTGTTGTAAAGGTGGTGCTCAGGTGCATCATAACACATAGGGATGACTGTGAGTGATGTATATGGGATTTTCCCTCCTATAAGAGTTTGATATCCATGCCACTTGATAAGAGAGTATGAGAAAAGCATGTGCATGCACATGTGAATCAATATATAATATTGGGTTCACATATATCTCAGACAGTCTACTCTAGGTCAAGGAACATGGATTGAACCTTGAAGAGGATGACATTCCATGCCTTGAGTTCAATATGGATATTAGAGACAAAGGAACTATACGATCACTATAACACCAACCACAGATTGTAGGTTAAAATTGTTCACCAACTTTTCGACCACTTGGATAGTAAGGATGTCTTGCTACATACCAATCATTGCTAGTGATGTCACAAATTAGTTATGCACAGTCATTGCCAATGTATCATGGAACCTATAGGGTCATACACAAATGATACACTTGGAATAACGTTTGTTCATGAATGTAGTTTAACCTTGATTACTGAAGAACTAGGTATTCAATTTAAACAAAAATAGTTAAATGTTGACTGAGTGGACTATAAATTGACCGATTCAAGTGTTAAACCTATCAATTCAAAGTGTCAAGTCAATTGAACCAATATTGTAAATCTGGTCCATGAGACGACCAGTCCAGGTTGTGAACCAATTAGCTTAGGTCCATGAACCAAACGGTTTAAGTTGTGAGTTGATCATTTCAGGTTGTGAACTGATGTAACATCCCAAGATTTGAGACCTCGAATAAAATGATCTTAAAAAGGAATGATTGGGCTACCCATATCACCAAGGTGCACCTCCTTTTCTGGGAGCCCATCACTAAAGAACTCCATAGTTAAGCATGCTCAGCTTGGAGTATTACTAGGATGGGTGACCAATTGGGAAGTTGACCCCTGCTTGCGCCTGAGTGAGGACAAAGCACATAGTTGAGGCTAGTGGTGGTATGTGGGGCCAGTCATCATTCCTAAAACTCTACTAGATCCTTGGGTAGTGGGCCCAGGCATTACAAATGGTATCAGAGCCATAACCCCTCCAGTAGGTGGGGCCCACATGGGCATGTGGCAAGCCAGTCTTGAGTCGTGCGGTCCAAGCATGTAGGAAAGCGATGTCCATGGTTGACGTAGCCACCCTTGTGCTAGTATTCCGTGATCGGAGTTGGGTGTCCATGGGCCATTGTGGGTCTGCACTGAAATGGGGTCAGATTATGAGGCCATATAGTTGATCCTTGATGAGGACGTAAAGAGTCTAAGTGGGGGAGATTGTAACATCCCAGGATTTGAGACCTTGGATAAAATGATCTTAAAAGGAAAGATTGGACTACCCATATCACAAAGGTGCACCTCCTTTTCCTGGAGCCCGTCACTAAAGAACTCCATAGTTAAGCGTACTCAGCTTGGAGTAGTACTGGGATGGGTGACCAGTCAGGAAGTTGATCGCATCTTGCACGTGAGTGAGGACAAAGCACACAATAGAAGCTATTGGTGGTTTGTGGGGCTAGCGTCATTCTTGAAACTCTACTAGAGCCTTGGGTAGTGGGGCCAGGCATTACAACTGATCTATTAGTTGATCAATTTGACTGATCAAGGATTAGTGTTGATGTCATGTTTTGGATTTATTGAATATTAATTGCCAATACAATTGTGATTAATAAACATAGTGAGACAACCAGTTCAAGAATTGAACCGATCAGTTCACCCTCAAATTGACTATTTTGTCATTGGTAGGATATGAAAATTCATGAAATTCCATCCCCTATGACTCCCTCTTAGACTAGAACTCCTGACCCTGACCCACCTGTAAATAGAGGGGTAGTCGAGGCTTTCTAGAGACACATTAATTTGCTCTGACAATTGTTGTCTTCTCTAGTTATGGAAACTGAGAAAACCTGAGAAAGTCCTACCCATCAAAAGGAGAGATAGCAAGGGAGAGACAATTCAGAGAGTAAGTTGGTGCTAACACACTGACCGGAAAGGATAACTGCTTCTTGTCTATTCATCTAGAATGACAGGGGTTCTTGGTGGTTTGTGTGGAATACTGTAGACACGAGGAGGTTGTTTCCTACCACTAGGAGGACAAAATTAACTATTGTCCATGGTGATCAACTAGGAAGCCGTTGTTGAAGCTGTCCAAGTGTAACTTGAAAAAAGGCGCATACTATTGTAAGGAGATTGTCATTGAACTTGTTCTAGGATTAGGTATAACCTTGCTAACCATCCTTTCTATTAGATAGTTGTTGATGTGATCAACTATTCAAAGGGGAATACGGCAGTGAAATTTTTGTTTTGGCTGCCTTATTTGATGCTGTATTTCCCTACAGTGGCATCAAAACCACGTCAAATTTACTAAGCTTTGGGATTTAATCGATATGATCAGATTTTTATTTTCATTATTTATATATTGCATGCGATGTGAATAACTAAAATGATTAATGTGGATATCTTATTAAATACTACATACGATTCCAACTTATATATATATATATATATATATGCAATTTATACAGGTTGCCTAAAAGTTAATTTTGATGGTGGGTGTGAAGCATGGTTATGGCCAATAACTCTAGATATATGTGCATGGTTGGGGTTGCTTATTCCTATTATATCTGAGTTTGTATATCAAGGCTCTATCTTCTCTTCCATATGTAAAAGTATTATTCTCTCCTTCCTATGATCCCCTTGAATGTAACTCAATGTTTCCCTATTACCATGTAAGATGTGTAAAAGAATTAAGATAGTTTTAATTTTGTTATGACAAAGAAGATGTTCAGCACCAGATGAACCACTCATTTTAGAAAATGACCCGATCAGCTAGAGGATCAAGGAGGACAGATAACAAGAGGAGCCAAACCAATTGGTTAGTATCCTAACCAAGCAATTGGAGGTGTCTAGACGTCGTTTCGACCAAGGGCAGATGATTGATCTTACAGACCAACTGACCGACCAGGAGGCAAGCCAATCAATTCAAGTGTTAAATTGATCAACCCTTAATGTTCAAGCACTAATCTTTATCAACAACAGACTATTCCAGGTGATGTAGGCCTTACGTGGTAGTAGTTACTTGTAGCTCTAAAGAATTACAATAGTATGGCCATAACCATCACTTATCTTTTTTAATTGCATGTTTTATTTTGTGGGATATAGCATGTATATGATACATACTATAAGTATGTGGTGACTGTATGTGTATATATATATATAAATATAAAATACCTCAATCAAACATATTAAGTATAAGGTACTTTCCATTAGCAACCCCCATGAAAAGCATGATTGACTAAGCGTGGGCACGCCTAGCATGGTGCACAGTCCATCTCATGGAAGTGTGATGGTAGTTATGTGGGCCTACCAATCAGGGTGCATCACTATCATGTTGGCTTTTGGGTCAGACTTTACTAGGTTATTTTAATGAGATTAAGTACCTAGAAGCATGAAGATGACTATGACAAAGAGTTCTGAATACTATCTACCCAAGAATTTCACAATATGCAATTAGAAAAATTTTCCTACCTTAATTATTGATTATGGACGTTGACGCTGGTAGGATAATAACTCAAATGTTTTTTTTATCTTGGCTCACTAGAAGGTTGTACGCTGCAGTCTTCCTAATTGATATGTGAGGGTCATTAATTTGAACAAAATAGTGGGAGTGATAATTAATTGAAGGCCTAATTAAACATCATTAAATTTATTTTAATCACATAAAATAAAAAAAATGTTTTGAAAAAATTGCAAATTTCTCTTGTATAATAAATGGCAACCAATAACATATTTTCCTTGCAATTATTATTGAGAAGGACAAGTTGAATGAGAATAATTTCTATAAATGGCTCAAGATGTTGAGAATTGTTTTGACACAAGAGAGGAAACTCTATGAATAGGAGACACCAGGGCCCGATGAACCTACTCCCACTATGCCTAAGACTGACAAGGATGCTTACAAGAACCATACTAAAGATGCCATTGATGTCAAATGCCAAATGATGTGCTCCATGAACTATGAGTTGTAGAGACAACACGAGAGCATGGGTTTTATTGAGATGGTAACACATGTTAAGAACGTGTGCCAAGATCAAGCAAGACATGAGAAATATGATGTCTCCAAGGTGTTGTTCAGATGTAACATGATAGGTGATCCAGTAGGTCTTTATGTGCTCAAGCTTATTAGGTATGTGAATAACCTTACTAGACTGGGATTTCTCTTGGGTCAAGATTTGACCACTGATGTGATTCTATGGTCACTTCTAAAATCATACAGTCAGTTTGTCACTACAACATGAATGACTTTGACAAGCCTGACAGAGTTACTTGGAATGTTGAGAACAAGTAAGGAACAAATGAAGAAAGGCAAGCCCAAGTGTGTGATAATGACCAATAGATCAAAGGGGAAGTTCAAGGGCGAAGGTAAAGCTAAGAAAAGTTCTAAAGTTGGCCAAAGACCCAAGTCTTCAGCACTCAAGGCAAAGAGAAGGGTGAATAAGGGAGGAAATTGTCACCACTGTCACCAGCCTAGACATTGGAAGAGGAATAGCCCTCTCTACTAGGAGGAACTAAAGAATAAGAAGGAGGGGATAGAGATCTCCACTTTAGGTATGAACATTATTGAGATAAATTAAACTACTTATTCATCTTGGGCATTAGTTATTGGTTGTAGATCTCACATATGTTAAGATATTCATGATCTGAAAAGAAGTAATCCTTTATGAAAGGGCAAGGTCAAACTACACATCACAAATGGAGCAAGAGTTTCTTCCACTACAATCAGAACCTATAATTTATCTCTACCAACATGTCTTGTAATAGAGTTAGTGAACTACTATTTTAAATCTGCTAATAATAGAAACATTTTACTTTTTGCATCTTGTATGGACAAGGATGAATGTGAAAATCATATATAGAATAGTCAATTCTCTATTTCAAAAGGATGAGATATTTTATGGAAGTACCCAAAATGTTTTATTTTCTTTGTTTGTTGTATCTAAATACAATTGTTTATAACGTAAATACCAAAAGATTGAAACTGGATAACTCAAACAATGAATACATATAGCATTCTCATCTAGAGCACATAAAAAAAAACACATTTCAAAGATCCATAATGATGGTTCTCTAGACTCTTTTGGTTATTGAACCAATTGAGACATGTAAATCTTACCTATTGGGAAATATAACAAAAGCGCCTTTCACTAGATGTAGTGGGAGAGTGAATATTCTATTTGGGCTTGTACATATTGATATATGTAGACCTTTTATAATAAATGCTAGAGGTAATTACTAGAACCTCATTATATTTACTAATGATCTAAGTAGATATAGTAATTTGTATTTAGGGAAATACAATATGAATTTCTTGAAATGTTCAAGAAGATCATGAATGAAGTACATAACCACCATGGTAAAACTATCAAGACACTTTGATATGATGGATGCTGAAATATTTTAAAACCAATAGTTTGAGGACCTTTTGGAAACTATGTAGAAGAAGGAACCACGCCTTGATGAGTCATGGTGTGATTGTCAAAAAGTCTAACTAATCTTCCAATTTCCTTTTTCGGAATATGCTTTACACTAAAACAATATACTATCTAAAATGGTTTAAAAGACACCATATGAGATATGGCATGGGAAGTGTCCCTAATGTGGCCCTATTTTAGGACTCCATCTTTGTCTTTTTGCATCTTAATCACATTTAAACATAGTTAGATTGCAAGTCATTTCCTCAATATGTATCTTTCTGTCAAATACACTTATGGACTTTCTTTTCATGTTTTTCAGATACTTTGACTACATTTGGATGGACGAGAGATGTAGAGGGGTCCAAAGAAGGCCTCAAAGCTCGCCAACATACCCCTAGTGGCCAAGGGTCAAGCTTAAGCAAAGAAGTCCATGGATCATGAAGATTAAAGCTCAAAGTGACTTTGAAGACCTCATCACGATCGTAGTGCCATGGAACGACCGCGCTGACAAATGCCAAGATCACAGTAAAATTGAAGATTCAACAAGCTATGACAAAACCCCCAGAATGACCGTGCTAGCCAGCATGGTCGTACCAAGAAGCCACCAGAACAAACGTGCTAGCCAACATGACCATGTTTCCAAAGTTTAGAACTGCCATTTCATGTAAAACGACCTCCATCCCAACTCACCCACCACGATTGTGCTACCCAACATAGCCATGCTACCTAGCCCCCACCACAGCCATGCCACCCAACACAACCATTCTACCAACCTTCATTTCACCACTTTCAACCTGACATTTTTCCACTTCCCAACATGGTTGTTCCCTACCACGACGACCGTTCTACACTCCACCCACCACTACCGTGCTACACTCCACCCACCGTGATTCATGAATGTAATTTAAACTTGATTAGTAAAGGGTTAGGTATTCAATTTAAACAACAATGGCTAAATGTTAACTAATTGGACTACAAACCAACCAATTCAAGTGTTGAACCAAACGATTCAAAGTGTCAAGTCAATTGAACCATCATCGACAATCTGGTCCATGAGATGATCGATTTAGATTTTGAACCGACCAGATTAGGTCCATGAACTAACTGATTCATGTTGTGAAATGTGATGGAGTGGATTTTGAAATTCATAAATCTCCAATAACATATTAGAGTTCATATCTCGAGTTACGATGAGAGTTCCAAGTGTTTTGGTAAAGTGGAAATGTTGAATGAGATTTTTATAATGATTAAGACCTATCTTTGTATGCCTTTTTGATGAATTTAATTGAGTGGTCCAACAGATGAGTTTTGTCACCAAATTTGAATAGAAGATAGCTCGAGAGGTATCGAAGCTATGGTTAAAATTTGGTTGCAATTGGACGTTCCTAGAGGAAGTTATTGAGGTTTGACATTGGGTGATTAATATGTATATTTTTGTTGTTCTTAGACCTAAGTTTGGGGCTTGATGGATGTGTCACGCGCCTGGTTTAGTTTTAGATGCGTGGCCCTTTCTAGCCGTCAGATTGCTGATCTTAGGGTCATGAGCACCGCAAAGGAGAGGCCGTGGATCGGCTTAAGTGTGGGTCGGCTCCTGACCCTTGGATGTCATCCGACGGTGGACAGACTTTCCCCTACCTCCGATCGACCAGGAGATCGTGGAGCAGTCCACGATGCCGCGTTCCAGGCATCCCCACATCATGTTCGTGGCCTAGAAAGGAACGAGGGGTGGGTAGTTCTCTTCGCCTTGACCAGACCCACATCCACACCCCTCAAGTTTGTTCTTTGGACGACGGTAGAGGGAGAACGATCCCTCCCTTTTGGCAGCCTCTCCACCGCAGGTTGCAGGTGGGAAGCGGAGGTGTGAGATGGAGGTAGTGAGGGAACTGGAGGAAGATGAAGAAGGGTAAAGCCAGGACGAGCTAAAAGGAGTTCAATCCAGACGTCCCTGTGGGCTGCCGAGGTGGATTTGATTTTAGACAGTTTGGATCTCATCGGAGATGGAGCAAGAGCTCGGGGACATGCGTGGAGTGTTTGTCTTCGAGAGAGGAGATCTCAGAGGAGTTCCTCGAGGTGTTGCGCAGGCTTTGGGTGCTTCGGATCGAAGCGAGGAGGAGCGGAGGTGTTTTGCCCCTTTGCTCCACCGCAGCCAAGGATGGCGGCGGCGCTCCCACCTAAATGGAGCATCAGAGGTCGAGCAACCAAGATGAGTGGCCGGTGGCGTTGAGGGAAAGACGCTGAAGCTTGGGCCGGGGTAGGTCTTTCACGAGGAGGAGGCGACGCTTGTTGTTTGCTCGCCGGAGCTGAGCTCTGCGGCGGCGCTCTGTGGAAACAGAGTCCACGCTGAACGCGAGGACCAGAGGGAGGAGTGGTCGGGTCCTTGGATCCTCAGACCCATGGATCCACCGCTAGATCCGGATCGCGAACCAGCCAGCAGACAGGAGAGACCGGCCCTCCAACCTGAACTGGGTTCAGACGAATCAGACCAGGCGGGTCGCCCAGGCCAGTGAAGTAGTCGTGCCACGTGGCAGCGGCCTATTGGCCAGAACAAGGTATATATCATAGATCTTAGATAAATCATAGTAAATCATAGGAATGTCAGAAAAATGCAAACAATATACCAAAATTCTCAGAAAAATGCGTAGAATGCAATGAAAGCATAATAACAGTATTTTGATGCTTAAATGTCAGTGATATCTTGTAGGATGTATAATGGTGTTTTCATGTAAAATAAATAATAAATGATGACATAAAATTATGTAAAAATGTCAGTAACTCCATAATAATGTTTATAATGCACCTGATGTCAAGGATGATCCTTTTGATGCACGAAATTATATAATATGCTCACTATGGATAATTAGGGCTAATAACCCTAAAAAAAATGTAGAAAATACATTAATGCTCAATAAATGATGAGATTTACAGAATATCCTCATATCTGTAATTGGAAGATAATATATAAATATGAGATCAAGATGACGCATAGAATTCATGTTATATGAAGTTGACCTTTAATACATGGTTTAAAACCCTAATCTAGGTTAATGATGTAACCTAGGGTTAATTAAAGTGCACAAAAATACTATGGGAGATAATGTTTGGATAATGAATCATAATCTGGAATATGACATCAGTGAGACAATCATAAGACTAGAATACAAGTAATGATGCACATATCCTAATGATTAAGTCAAACCCTAATGAACATGTGTAGGGTTAAGATGAGATGTAAGATGATAAGAACCTGATGATAGTATATGGTCTTGTTTGATCAGGTTTGACCAAGATATAGATGACATGAGGAATATATGATTAGGTTTGTTCTTGATCAAGGTACGCTATTACCTCTTACTTGGCTTATCATACAATATGATTGTGTTATATGAGTAGTAAATTACTTGGCATATGGTATTGATTGAGATGATTGTTCTTGTATGATATGTTGCATGATTTTCCATGATTACTGTTATGAACACATCAAACATAATATATCTCTTCCATTATATGAAAGCACTAACTCTTTGGTAGTGTGCTTGGAAGTGACCTAACTCTTTGGTAGTGGTCTGACCTAACTCTTTGGTAGTGGTCACCTTGTACAAATGATCTAACTCTTTGGTAGTGATCATAAAGGCCTTGAGATATAATGGAAAATGAGCTTAAAATAGGTGTTCTCTTTTGTTAATGAATATCTTTGTTCAAGTATATGCTTTTGTTATATTTTTCTGTAAATGCCAAGTATTAGTTTTATCTTATTGCCAAGATATGATGAGAGGTATATAAAAGACACGCAGGCGTACTCAGTACAATATTCATGAAATATTGTGCTGACGTGTACCGCATGTAATCTTTTTGTTTAGGTTGTGGGTATGCTCTTGAAGATCCAGGATAGTTGAGAGTTGTGTAGCGAGCTGATGTACAGGTGGACCTGTTGTCTTAAGATCCTGCAGTCTAGTGGTAGTACATGTATATGTTTAAGTTTGTTGTTCAATATGTAATATCAAATGTTGTAACAATTCATGTTGTAATTATATGTTGAATGGTGAACATGTGTGTAAGGTTTTATTATTGTTCATGTACATGTGCTACTGATTGTTTCCTTCTGACTTCCTCTGATTTTCTTATTCTTAGCCTAGTGTGAGATGTTTAAATTGGTATTCTCGCTGAGGTGAGGGTTTCAATTTGGACGTCTCACATCAGATTAAGTTTTAGAAAATCCGGGGACGTCACATGAACCGACCAGTTGGTTGATCAATTCAATTGATCAAGGATTAGTGCTAATGTCATGTTGTGCATTTAATCAAATATTAATTGCCAATACAATTGCAATTGGAAAACATGGTGAGGGTTTAAGGGTTGAACTGATCAGCTCACATGCCAATTGATTGGTTCACCTCTGTACTGACCATTTTGTTGTCCGTAGGATATGAAAATTCATGAAATTTCATTGCCTTCACTCTCACTTAGACTAGAACTCCTGACCCTGACCCTCCTATAAATAGAGGGGTAGTCGAGGCTTTCTAGAGACACATCGATTAGCTCTGACAATTGTTGTCTTCTCAAGTTGTGGTAACTGAGAGAACCTGAGAAAGTCCTTCCCATCAAAGGGAGGGATAGAAAGGGAGAGATAATTGGGACATCAAGTCAGTGTTATCACATTGACTAAAGGGATAAATCGTTCTTGTCTATTCATCTAGAACGACAGGAGTTTCCGGTGGTTCATGTGGGCTAATATATAGGCAACAAGGTTGTTGCCTTCTTCTAGGAGGACTAGGTCAAATGATGTCCATGGTGATCAACTGAAAAGCTGTTGTTGATGTTGTCTAGGTGCAACTTGAAGAAAGGCATACACTATTACAAGAGGATTGTCACTGGACTTTCTCTAGGACCAGGTATAACCTTGGTAACCATCCTTCCCATTACATAGTTGTTGACACAATCAACTATCTAAAGGGGAATATTGTAGTTAAAATTTTGTTTCTTCTATCTTATCTGATGCCATATTTCGCAACACACATTTGAGAGGCACACATGACGTGCCTACTTTATGAGCATTGAAATTCTTGAGGTTGTTAATAGAATCAATGAATGTAATACACCTAAATTCACACCATAGATCACTTCCTTTTCTTTATGATCATGCTTAAGATTACAACACCAAGTTATAAAATGTTAGTAAAATCCAAAAAAGTCATATGACTGAAGTATATACAATAGGTTGTGGTTGTGGAGAAGTTGGTGACTTGGTTCATGTAATGATTTTGGCACCATATTTATCATTTCAATGCCAAGTTTTCACATTAAAACTATTTTTATTATTATCATACTATATGTAAAAAATGGTTTCAATTTTTTTCGATGTTTTCCTGAACCAAGTCACCACTTGAAGTTGATAACTTTAAAGAAGTACTTGGACATGAAACATCTGAATGGCTATATTGACCCTAGAACCCTAGACTTAAGAGTACAGTAGTGAGTTAGAAGCTATACATACACATTATTTGGCTTACCATTTAAACCCCTTCAGATGGTTCAATTGAGTTGTCATAACTCCATTTTAGGGCTAGAGTCTCATACCTTATTAACTTATAGGGGAGTTCAATTTTGCAATAATTAAATTTCCTGCTCATTTTCTACTCAAACCCCAACCTTGTAACACTCGCATGTCTATGAGATGTCTCTCTCATGAGGACGAAGGACACTGTAATGGTTAAACATTTCACCATGTTCTCCCTCTTCTCTTCTTCACACCCTACTCCCTCCCATATTTACCCCCCCTTGCCTTTCTCTCGTCTATCTTGTTCCACCAAAAACCCTAGCCATTTCCTCCACCGGTGCCTATAAGCCAAAATGATAGAAAGAGAGTGACAAAGAGAGGGTGTTTCGAGAACCGCCTTCAAACACTGATATTCACACTAAAATCCACCATATGCGGTGGATTTTTGTGTGCCCTTACCACCTCATTAGCATCAAGTCTTTACTCTATATTCCTTTCCTCTCCTTCTCCCCCTTCCTTACTACATCCATTTGTAAATCAGACTTGCAACTACACGTCATTGGTGAAGAAATTTTGACCCTCATCAAGCTCCATCACCATTTCCTCATCATCTCCTCACCAAATTCATAGTAGCCTTCAAACTCCTCCCAAATATGTCCTTACAACGTATTGCATTAAATCCATCACCATGATTGATTTCATTTAGGATGAACGATTATCACACCATGCTTGTTGCTGAATTCTAAAGTGAATCCATGGTGATGAGTACCTATCCTTGATCTTCTTGCCTCTTGGTTTGATCTCTAATCAGATCAAAGGAGATCAGAGCACAAGGTCCTAAACACCTTTCCTCCACCTTGTTTTGAGAAAGAGAAAAGGATCTCCTAGAGATTGCGAGGAAGAAGTGGATCGACATGTCAACATGGCCTAAACTTCATATAATATCACTTCCTATAACTATACTTTGTGGAAGATTCACACATGATGCTAATGTATATACAAATTTATATAATACTTATGTTTTATAGTGAATCGTAGTGGCTATCATGATGATTCAACAAACTAATCATTATCTTGATAGAATACACTTGATCTAGTGAATCTAAAATAAGTTTTATTGCATACATTACATTCGATACTAGTTAATAAGGAAATGATTAATACCAAAACTGATGACAATAACGAACTTATGGATACAAAGTATGGTTACACCATTAATTTAGGTTATTTTATCTTGCATGCCTATATATGTTATATTAATATATGTTATACACATACAAATGGTATAATAAGGGCATGAATAATTTTCTTTAGAATAAGAAGCAAGTTAGCAATTCCAAAAGGTTTTTCTAAGAGAAATCAATATAATTTATTTATATTATTAAATTGAAATCATACATATAGATATGGTCGATGTCTTGTGATAACCTAAGCTATATATAATAATGTATATGGAGTCCTGATAGTAAATATGTGTAAGAAGTTTTAATAAATCAATACAAGTATAGGCAACTGCATATTTCAACAAATTACTCTAAATGACTTGATGGTTTAGACTATGCATAAACCTAGTTTCTAATAATATCTATACATATGGTTCACTGATAGTAGTTTTATAGTAATGCACAATTTCATGTAGCTCATGATTGGAATAGACATGCATAATTGTATTATACTTAATGGGATTGAAACCCTAGAAATGGATAACATGGATAATTTAGATAATTCAATAAAATTGATGTCATTTGATCCAAATGGACACACCCTTACAAAAAGAAATATACACAAATAAAGTATTCTTATAAATAATAGTGTGGTAGACTAATGTGTATAAACAAATTTTGGTTGAAGTGGACAAATTTAGAATTTCCCTTAAGATAGATTAGTCCTGGAGACCAGGTATGTGAATCTTCCCCATTTCATTTGGGCATATAATGATTGAATCTTGATTGTTATCAATGAGGCATATTGAGTAATACTCCTCTTTTTGGATCTCTTAAAATCCTTTTTTTAAATCTCAACTAACATATATCTTCATTTATGATTATTGAATCCTAATTCATGCGTATATGGGTCCCTTGACTCCAACTATCGTATGTTGGTTCTTCTCATCCCTTACTTGAGTTTATATTAGATTGACATAAATTTTTCCCGTTAAATTATTCATGTGTGGTTTTTTACTGGTCAAATCCAGAAGTAGATACTATATATATTTTATTGGCATTGTGGTTTTTGTCCTCCTACCGGAACTAGGGTTTTATTTTCTCTTCCTCATATCATATATTCAGGCACTGATGTGCTAGTCCTCATGCCAGGCGTTGAGGTTTTAGTCCTCCTTCCATTCCATTATTTTTTGGAACTTAGGTTTTATTACTCCTGCCCTTGGTTTGGAATGTATGTGTTTCGACTGTGCTTTTTAGATTATGCTATTATTTGTGGTAATCAACATGCATTTCCTTATTTAGTAATGTTTGTGGATTTGTTCAAAATGACAATAATCTTTATTTTATTGTTCATCTTATATGAATGTCTCACTCTTTTATTATTATTCTCTTGATATATTCCTTAGAACTCACCCAAATGATATATACCTCTTTTGATCAGGAACCCCCATTCTTTTGTCCTTATGTTCTTTTAATGCCCAAATATTTAATTATCACACCTATACTAGTTTTATCTGATACATACATTCTCTTTCTCTTTCCTCTTTTGAGTGTTGTTCCCTCACCCAGAGACAAGGCAAATTGAGAACCCAAATTTTGAGGATCAAGAATTATGAAATCAAGATTTAGGGGACCCCGTTCAAGAGTCAGCAACTTGATATGCCTAAGTGGCTCTCTGCATCATCCCTAATATTTTATGTATCGGAATATTAGACAATTGTTTGATTTATAATAGCTTAAGTTTTCTTCTTCTATAAAATCTTTATGTTGATTTGTATTCCATACTATTCTGAATAATACTATGCACCCCTTATTTTTTATGAAGAATATATTTTGGGGTTTATTATTTATTTAAAAATAAGTAAGGAGTTTCCCCATCATTGTGACCCACTCCTTACAGTAAACATGTGGTTATATTAGTGTCATGCGAGACATATCTAACTAATTTCTAGGTTGGTTAGCATTAGTCAACATTAAGGTGCAAGATTATTATAAATGACATGATACACCTTTAATGCCCATTCAAGTCCTAGTCATGTATTAGAGTCATCCAAGGGGAGGAAAAGGGTGATTAGGAGTTCAACATGTTTAAAAGTACTTACAAGTTATTGATTTGATGACTAGGAGGTTGGTTGAGCAATACATATTCAATCTTTTACATAATGATGCATTAAATGTGGTCAACATAGTAAAAAATAGGGAGTTTATTAGGGGTTTTAGGGTATGTAAGTGTGTCCAATGGGTAGCTATCATCAGGCTAATGAATGATATATAAATTCACCTGATTTTTCTTTATGATGGGAAAGTTATGATTTTTGGAATATTTTGCTTTGGAATTATATGGAATTAGGGTTATCGAGTTACCATGAGGTTTATTGGGTGATGGTGGCCATGGAACCATGATCAAATGGTCTACATTCTGCCATGTGTTCTAGGAGGAGAACCTAGTGGGGACGAATTTGGAATCACCCTATTATCTGAGGATGGACCAAAATTGACTTGGCCCTCACTCCACCAAGCGTGAGGGGAACAAACCCTGTCATTGAATAACCGTCTAATTTGAGTTAGTTGACCTACTGACAGAGACCAATGGTCACTATTGTTTTCTTCTAACTATGAAGGCCTTCATACCTTTGCTCTGGAAATCGCAAAGCCACTACCAAACCATGGGTGAGGTGCAAGTTCGGTGTCACCAGGGGCTCGACAAAGACACCAACTACCCATACGGGTCCCGACATAGTTGAAGCATGGGTTTGTAGAGTCGAGCATGGCCACAAAGGGGTCATAGGAGCTCTCCATAGGGGAGGTTACAACTTCTCTACACCAATGAAGTAGAAGGGGGTGAAGGACTAGGAAGGAGAAGGAAATGAGAGAGGAAATTATGGTAAATCAAGAGGGAAGGGTACAAAAGACTAACTACTTGCCAAAGGGGTCCAAACCAAGCTTGATGTAGAGTCAGTTGGCATAGTCGCAAATCTTCCAGTCACGTACGGGGGTGAGAGAAGATCCCTTTTCCATTGGAATTGTAGAAAGGGGTCCACAAATCACAAATTTGGTATTTCCCATTGGATGGGATAGCTAGGGGTGGATTGATCCCACGAAAGTGAGTAGAGGGGCTTGCTGGCTGCGAGTGCTGAAGATTTAGCCCAAACAAGATCAATACAAGTTATTTCAATTAAAATCAAGTGTAAAAAGACCAATCCTCTAAAGTTCATAAATTGGGATGTGAAGGTGTGATTGAGGTGATTTTTGTGACCGTGAATTCATAATTGAATTCGCTACAACACGATACATAATAGGGAGCAATAACATCACATTTACAAGTTTAAAATGTTGTTGTAAGATGATGATTCATTAAAGTACAATACTTAGACCAAAAGTGCAAATTAAAGTCACATATTTGGAAATTGATCCTTGAAGTACTAAATCGGAGCATCACCACATTTAAAGCATGTAATTTACATCAAATTGGGGTATTTATTTCTTGCTACTATCTATGCTCAAAATGATGATAAGAAGATAGAAAATCTCTGGGATTCTTTGAGTAGTATTGCTGATAAGATGATTGGTCCTTGGCTCCTGTTTGGTGACTTCAATTTTGTGAAATCTATATCTGAAAGACTGGGAAGATGTAATCCTTCTAATAAGTCTATGAGAGATTTTAATGATTTTTGTAACAATGTTGGTCTCACTGAGGCTAGTATGAAAGGCCCATATTATACTTGGGATAATAGGAAACAAGGTGATAACTTCACTACTTCCAAAATAGATAGAGTTTTCTATAATGATTTCTTAATGAGGGATTGGCCAAATCATTTTAGAGAAATATTCTCTACTATTTACAGTGATTATAGGATTCTTTGTGTATCTCTTAATTGTTTGAAAAGAAGATTGAATATTCCCTTCAAGTTCATTAACGCTTGGGTGAAGGTTGATGGTTTTTAGAACAATGTGAAGAAGGTTTGGGAAATTGAGGTTGAGGGTTGTCCCATGTTTCAAGTCTTAGAAAAGTTGATATAGGTTAAAAAGGACTTGTTGTTCTGGAATAATAAATATGTTGACAATTTAAGTGATGAGGCTAGACTCCTTGAACTTCATGCTCTGAAGGCACAAGAAGAGGCTGATAGAGATCCCATGAATCCTTATCTATGGGATATTGATGTAAAAGGAAGAAATAAAGTTTTAAAAGTGATGGAGTTAGAAAAATCCTTGATCAAACAGAAGTCCAGAATTCAATGGCTTAAGCTGGGTAAAAAAATACTAAGTTGTTTTATGCCTCCTTGGAGACTAGAAGACAATAGAATCATATTAAATCTCGTGTAATCAATGATACATTTATTATTGAGCAATGGGATATTCATAGGCACATTATTGATTTCTATTTCGAGCACTTTAATAAATAGAGTGTTTCAAATGATTAATGGGATGATAATTTGTCTTTGCTTAGATTGATGGATGAAAAAGCTAGGATTATTTCAAAGTTGGTCACTAGAGATGAAATATATAGAGTGATCAAAGAATCTAATGGGGATAAGGCTCCTGGACTAGATGGGTTTAATGCTACTTTCCTCAAAGAGACTTGACATATCATTGGAGATGATGTATCGAAAGCAGTTTTGGATTTCTTTGCTAAAGGGTACTTATTCAAGGAAATAAATAGAAAATTCATCTCTCTTATTCCCAAAGTCAAAGGTGTTTCTCATATTAAAGATTGAAGACCTATTTCTCTATGTAATTTCATAAACAAGATCATCTCAAAGATCCTAGCTAATAGATTGAGGGATATTTTTTCATCTATCATTGATAAAAATCAATTTGCATTTGTCAAAGATTGGAAGATTTCTGATGCTATCTTGCTTGCCAATGAGCTGGTTAATCATTTCAATAAGCCTAATAGTGGCTCTAAATTTTTCCTCAAAGCTGACATTACCAAAGCTTATGACTCTATTTGATGGGATTATCTCCTTGATATTATGAAGATGATGAAGTTTCCTAGCTATGGGTGTGCTTGGATTAGAGAGATTCTTAGTACAACGAGTTATCAAGTTCTAAGTAATGGTGAAGTATATGATCCTATTCATCTTAAGAATGGATTAAGGTAGGGTGATCCTTTGGATCCCCATTTATTTGTTATTTGTATGAAGGGATTTTATGCAATGATAAAGTTCAGTGTTGAATAGGGTTTTTTTCAAATCCCTTAAGGCTTCTAAAAATTTCACTATTTCTCATACCATTTTATGGATGAACTCATAGTTTATAGGATTGATGACGATGCAAATGCTAAATGCCTTAGACAAATCCTTATAGAGTTTAGGGGTTTATTTGGTTTTGTATTGAACTCAAGTAAGAGATAATTTACCTCTACAAGAATGCTAAAAAGGAAGAGTTTCTGAGCAACATACCTAAGATGGTTTTTTCCCATCAAACTATCTGGTAGTCCCCTTCTTTTGTGGTAAAATTTATAACAATAATTGTAGATTTCTCATTGATAAGTTGAAGTCCAAACTTGATAGTTGGAAGACTAAGCTACTACCACTAGTTGGTCGTATTGAGTTGGTTAAATCTACTCTATCATCCTATAGTGTGTTCTGGATGGTAGGTTTTCCTCTTCCTAAATCTGTGATAGAAGAGGTTGATAGAATTTGTAGAAACATTATATGGGGTGATAAGGAGGTAGCGAAGGCTATGCACCTAGTCATATGGGACAATGTATGTTCTCCGAAAGAAGGAGGCTTGGGTATCCATAGTAATGAAGTTCTGAATAAGACATGTCTTTTTCAAAAAATTTGGAGTTTTCCTACAAAGAAAGATAACCTTTGGGTCATATTGGTGCATGAGAAGTATTAAGCATTATTCTATTGGGAAACATAATGAGAGATAGTATTACTCTTGGTTATGGAGGAGTATTATGAAAACCATAAAAGATATATGGGACTATATTTCCTTTAGTATTGGTAATGGAGAGGATGTTATTCTCTGGAGAGACCCATGGCTCAAGGGTGCTAGGTTTTTAGAAGAGTCTGTCAACCCAAATCTATGCTTATTTTTGGGTAAAGGAAAGTTCATTAAGATGAGCTCAATCATTTGCAATGGTGAGTGGTCTATACCAATTTCTAGAAGATTGGGCCCTCTCAAGAATTTCTTGAATTCTAATGTTAAGATCAATGATAAGCCTGATTGTATTTATCTAAATGGTAAAGTGAATATCCGACTTAAGGATACTTGGGAGTGTTGTAGATCTCAAGGTCCTAGTTTGTACTGGGCTAGGTGGTTATGGAGGCATAAGGGACTAGAAAACTTAAAGATTTTAGTTTGGAAGGTTGCTAGAGATAGTAATTTGTGATGAATAACCTCAAAAAGAGAGGGTTATATTGTACATTCTTTTGTTTACTATGTAGAAGTTATGATGAATTGACTCATCACTTATTTTTCACGTGCCTGGTTGTTGCTTTTGTATGGTGTAGTGTTAGTGATTGCAAGTTTATTGACAGAATACTCATTTGATGATATGTTGAGATTTGGAAACAAGGATTCTTATCTCTCAAGCATATGTATTATGTACTATATTTGGTGGTTTCAAAACAAACTCATTTTTTAGAACTGGGATTCTAATCATAATAAACTTTGGGTTGTCGTTCTTCCTGATTTCAGAATGCTTCTGCCTGGGCATATTTGGAGTTATAGTGGTCAAACTCTTTAGGGTCAGAAGAGTAACCAAGTGCTCTAAGCTCAAGTCTATTTGACCTATGATTCTTTGTTGAGTTTTCAAAGTTAACTAAAGGATGGTGTCATGTGTTTCTAGCGTCTTACACTTTTGTTATATGTCAAAGTTTGTTTTGTTAGGTCTGTTGATGGAGGCAGTTCTATACCTTTTACCTACTGAGGGGTCTAATAGTATGCTAGCACTTATGGTATTCTGAAGATGATTTTATGGCTTCTCCTCAGTCCAGTTCTTATCCAATGATCCTTAAGCTTCGTATGGTGTTTCTAGAAGTATGTTTTGGTGATTTAGAAGCCTCTTTGGTCTATTTGGATTTTGATCTATCTTGCTCATTTGGTTGCTTACTGCAAATATATGCTCATGTACCTTGCATGTATTCTTTGGCCCTATCATTTTCTTTTCTTTTCGATCCATGTATATTTTTCCTTTTCATCTTTTTCTTGTATTTCCTTGGAATAGCCCCCTGTTTCTAGCTATTCTTTGATGTATATGGATTGGACTCTTCTATTTTTTGGACCAGGTGTGGTGTTTTGGGACCTAGATATACATCAGGGATAAAAGGATAACATGCTTACTTGACCAAAAAAAGATTAGTTGAGTCACATATAGAGTGAGAAGGTGCAGACAATTGGAGACAGAAAGTTAGTGTGAGACCATGATCCTATATTAATCTTAATTTTCTCTCTAATCTTGCTTCATTGGCTTACTTGAATGTTGGAAAAAGAATTGGTTCTCAAATGAATAGGTTAAAACTCTATTTGATGTCAATATTCACTTTGAATTAATCTATTTCAAGTTTTCATATAAGTTATAGGCTTAATTGCAAAATCACCATAATATAAGTTCTTAACTGCACAATTGTCTACACAATAGTTGTACATATTTATTTCATTATTTTTTAAGTTTTAAATTTGTTTATCCATCTAGAAAGGGTTGGCGGCACAATTTCTTTCCCGTCAACCTCCAATCTTGATGTATTAAGCAATGATAATGTAAATATAATACAAGACTGTAATCTAGACTTCATTGTACGTTATTTTCCTTGAAATGATATCTTGTACAATTATGGACTAATATGCAACTTGACCTTAATTAGGAACACGAGAAAATTTGAATGCATAATATACAAATGTGTGATATTAGTTAGTGTATTAATGGATTGATTTGGTTTGATTCTTTTGACCTTAATTTTATTATGGCTTCAACATTAACTAGTATGATGGTGGTGGTGGTTGATGATGGTTGATGAAGATTCTTGTGCTCAACCAGTGGACGTTTTGGCTTATGAATTGGACTTTTTTTTGCTAATGGAAGTGATAGTTAAACAAATACCCCAAATAGTGACGATCAGAATGGTTCCCAAGCACATAAATATGCTAGGAGCATTGATAAATATGATTTTTTTTATCAATGGATTACATTTTTGGAACAAGGGTAATTATGAACAGTAGTTGGGGGCAGTTTGGACTCTTATACCTATCCCCCACTTTATAAAACCAAACACTCGGGAAAAGAGTCTCTTTTAACACCTCAAAAGCTTCTAGAATCATAGAGAGAGACATGGAGGCTGAAACAAGATACAAGGAAAGGATGAACATCGATGGAGCCTTGCATGTTGATGCATGTGGGTTCAAGTGGTAGATTTAGCTTCTTCAAGATGCTTCCAAGCTTAGCAAGTTCGTTTTTAGACATAATCATGTATGATCCATCTTATAGAATCTCTTTTCTTTCTGTTCCTCACCCCATCTCCTTTGGTTGTACCCCATGAACTTCTATGGAAGACTCTACTCCATCTATCTAAAGAACCTTCAATTTTCTTCATTTTGATCTAAGGGGAGTTAGATCTTACTTTGAGCATGGATTCAAGTGATTTTGGAGGCATGGTCTAGGATCTAGAAGCATGTGGATGGCCTCCTTCTATGGACCTCGTGATTATCACCATAAGAGGTGAGAGATATAGCATTGTTAGCATTCTTTTGCCTACTTGTTCCTACAAATCCGTAAAACTTGTTCTGAACTAGATTAACATGCCTAAAGCTTGAATCTTTGTGAATTCTTTTTCTGCCATGTGATACTATTTTGAACTTGAGTATCTTTTCCTAAATCTTGCTCATGAATACTTGATGAAATATAACTTCTATCATTGGTTTAAGGCTTGAAATCCGAAGTTTGTGCATATATAGTTTATTTTGTTCTAAAACTTGTTCTATGACCTCCTATTGTGCTAAAAGATGATGCCTTCAGTCCTATTTTGGATAGTTGGACTATATTCATGAAATTTTATGTTCTTACTAACCTTCTGAAATTAGTCCCTGATGTCATTTATAAGACCAAATTATCATCTACTTGTTGAATTTTCAAGTACACATGAAATAGTTACCAAATATGTCATCCTTATGGTGTATCAGTATGATATGAAAGGAAATGTACATGAATGCTATTGTTCTTGATTAGGAGTTGATATAAAATATTTATTAGGACTTAGTATAACTTTTATTATTCTCTAAGTTCCTTTTACTTAGGTTCATAATCCCAAAGTAGGTCATTTATGCATAGAGGTGACACTTTTTATGTTATATAATGTTTTCAATAAAACTCCCTAATAATTACGAATTTAAATCTAAAATTTGGTATGGTGGTGTCTAACTACAATGTAAAATTTGTTCTAAAATTTGAAATGGTTATGATGTTTTTACATGGTATTGAACCTAATGTGGGTTTATATGGTAAAAGTACCCTTTTTTGTCTTGTATTGGTATTGTATGCCCTAGTGAGTACTTAGACTTATATGATGAACCATATTATACTTATTGAAAATGAATCAACTCACTTCTATCCTTGAAATTACTATGGAGGACATGTATCAATAAACAAATTTACAAAATAGCTAATGTGTAAGTTTGAGGTTTCTAAATTGAATGTGAGTTTTAACAATTAATAGTAGTATTTTATGATAAATAAATTTAATAAGATGATTCCCTACATTACATAATCACTATGTGTTATATATCTCCTCTTTCTATAAAGCTAAGGGTTGACTACATGAGATATAAAACATGCCATTACAAGTATATCTTGAATATGGGTTAAATGTATATATGTTAGACTTGGCATCTTGAGGTTGATTCCTTGAGTGAAATGACATGTGTCTCATCATTGTGACGATGGCTGAACCCAATGGTTAAATACTACCAATGTTTGAATACATGATTAAAACATATGATGAGGAATAAAATGGTGTTATTGTTAAAGTGGATGAATTATGTGACCTAAAGATTCTGATAACCTTACCTCCAAATAATGATGTATACCTTATTATAGACAATTGGACTCTAAAATATGCATGTAATGAGGGTTGGTTGACTTCAATTAATGTTCTTAAAAATACTTCAATATGAGAGTCCCTCATGATAATCTTACACTTGAATAGTGATGATTATTCATGTCCGATGATCATGTCCAGTTTTATATGATTATTTGAGAATGTCAATGTATGGGATAGTGGGATATCTTTGCAATGCTATTTGCAAGTTGAGATGAAAAAGTAGGAGGAGAAATGTGAAGACCGCTATCAAACTGATAGCCAAATCACACAATAGTTACGTGGAATAACCATTAGTAGCGGATTAACAAAAATCACTAAAAATTAAAACCATTTTGCAAAGAGATCCATTTCCAGGAAACTCTTAAGGGAAGAATCAAAGCAATATATACATCATGGTTCACATTATAGATACATCGTACCATCTGATCTCGAGGATATCATATACCAGTTGCTTTGTCCAAACATATACATAAGCAACATAAAACCTCGAGGCATACAAGCCAAAATCTCAGATCGTTTATAAAACCATTACGTACTAACTCCCAAGGACCTGAGAGTACAGAGACGACACATAGGACTTCTCTCTACCAGACATGACAGACACCGCACTCAACCGGAGCTGTTACTACTGTCCCTACTGCATTTGTCCTCCCTCTACAATACGATCTCTACCTCCTCATCCGCATCCACCTAAAAATGTTGGGACCAATGGTGTGAGATAAAAGTCCTAGCGAGAGACAAAACTCTCCACCAACAATATTATTATCATAGGTAAACAATATAAAACTGAGCAGAGGATCTTTTATATTAATAATCAAGATTAATCACTAGTTATAAACTGAACAAAGAAATATCATCTTTTAAAGCAATGTAGCTATCTATGATAGAGCAATAAATCATCTATTCACTTTATAAGGAATATGAAGAACACATATAACATCTATCCATTTAAGATGTATAAAAGTAGTGTAACATCAACCAATATATCTGTATTCAATCCTTAATTAAATAAACTACACGGCTGATTACCTATTTACAATCACACTTATGCCCTGAGGAGATGAGGTATACTGCTCATGCTTCAACTGACCATGGCTATGTAAAGCATCGGTACCATACAAGGTCAAAGGAAGAGTGGCTTCCAAGACCTCACCTATCTTGGTCAGTACGAGACCACTGGCAGTGACATTACGTGTCAAACTGCAATTAGCTTGCCAGGGTATAGTGGCATCTTTGCTATAGAGTTACAACTGCAGCATGCACTCTCTTCAGGGAGATCACACAACAATCCCCGATATATTAATATTGAGTCATGGAATATATCCATATTCTTATGATGATGAGGGAGATCACACAACAATCCCTATTTGGACGTAAGGATATTTTTCCC
Organism: Alisma plantago-aquatica; assembly: GCA_963693085.1. NCBI lineage: Eukaryota > Viridiplantae > Streptophyta > Magnoliopsida > Alismatales > Alismataceae > Alisma > Alisma plantago-aquatica. The sequence continues at coordinate 956,743,411 of OY856409.1, forward strand.
ATTACCCCCACATATTCAAAAATATGCTCTCTGAGTTAAACTCGTTTCACCATTCTGTAAATTCTGACAATGAATGGATCTATGGCCAGGGCAACTACATGATAAGGTTCCACTTGAGTAATTATGTGCATTACAATATCTTTTAGCATCAACCAAGTTACAAGCATGAATTATAACAGATGCTACAAAGAAAGGTGTAATACATTTATCAAGTACTTTCATAATCTTTGGAACACATTGAATACATAACACTCGGGATCTCAGTCCCTTATCACATTACTAGGGATTCTCATCCCTTAATGTTATCATCATCATGATTGCTAGATCTGGGTATTCAAACCCTTAGTTCATCACTGAACATTATCACCTCTTATCAGGTAACTATTACCTCTAGTCCTCAGACCCATATATACATTATACTTGATGCACAAGTATTTCACATGGCTCACAAGGCCCATTTAATCTATATCATATGAAACATCATAGCTCATACCTGGCTATGCTCATCATCTCATGATACCTGCATGGTTAGTATTTCATTATAAAAACAATATCAAGTACATATCATCACCATGCAATACAGGAGGAATACGACCTTCCCATTATTAGGGTTAGGGTTTGCTTTTTAGTTGATTAGGGTTTAAAGTTCATATTATCAAGAATCAAAACCATAATTTATAGCTCCACACATATTAGAAGCATACATTGATATCATAAGTATTCAATCATACTTGTTTATTCTCATCATTTGATTATCACACAAAGTATGAGTTTCTCTCTCATCCTCACTAGGATATTGATTGCATCATACTTTATTAAGTTGGCTCAACCCTTTTCTCAAGGTACATTGGCCTACACTTATCAAAATGCATTAAACTCTTTAAATATTAATGTATCATTTGACATAACACACTTCATGTGTTACTCAATCAAGTATTTTGGATTTGAGGTGCTTACCTCCATATTGGTTTTGAGGTGCCTCCACCATATCAGGCTAGAGGTGTATGCTTATCACCATATCATCCAAGAGGTGTGTGCTTATCACCATATCATCCAAGAGGTGTGTGCTTATCACCATATCGCCCAAGAGGTGTGTGCTTACCACCATATCATCCAAGTGGTGTGTGCTTACCACCATATCGTCCCAGAGTTGTGTATGTGTTTCACTTATATTGGGTTACTCAATTATAGGGTTTTGCATATCGGGTTAGACCCTTATGCTCATACCTTTCAAACCTTCAAAGTATCAATCTACCATGTGTTGAGTGACAACCTAGACAATTGGTTAGTCTTTTTACAACCATCCCAAATGTACAAAATGATAGGGGTGTGGGGTTCCACGGTATAACATATTTCATATCACCATATGTATAACATATTTCATATCACCATATTGGGTTTCATTACCATATCATGTTAGAGGTGCTTCAACCCGATATCAGTTTGTGCCATGATGATGCCATCATCATCAAGCTCTAGACTTTCATCCCATATTGTTCTAGTTCATGGACAACAGTCTTATGCAACTATTAGAACTCATAGAATCAACAATCATTCAAGAAAAATAAAAATTGAAAGTAGATCAACAAGTATGGCAAGATTGAAGGTGAATAATAACATGATTGGGTTCAAGTTATATAACCCGCCTCAAGAACAATTTCAAAGCTCCAAGATCCAAAGATTCACGTTACCAAGGTTTAAGATTAACTTATCAGATATCCAAGACTTGTTCACAACTCCTCTATGTGCAAAGAATCACCATAGATAAGAACTTGGTGAAGAAGAAAAGAAAGGAAGAATCACAACTCGAAAGTCATGCTTCAACCAAGGTTGAAGATGACCATGGCTTCACCTTAAGCTTGAGGCTCAAGATCCTCCTTTTTCCTCAACTACTATACACGATATCTAAGAGAAAGAGAGTTGTAGGATTCGAAAAGTTTCACTAGTAGGTGAAAGGAGTGGTATATATAATTGAGGCTCATGAGAGAGAGTGTATAAGAGGGGTCATCACCTTATACTACTAGGTGAAACATGTTCATGCATGGGTTGACACGTGTCCATGTAGGCACACATATTTTTATTGACATGCAAAACTCTTAGGTATAATCTAGGGATAAGATTTTGGCCATTAGTTATCTTGCTGAACAAGATATTTCAACCCAACAACACTTTATTCACAAACCGATACAACTTTTCCCAGGAACGTTGTAAACCGATATCCATCACCTTATTGAGGTGCTTAACTCGTCATGGCCTTTGCAAAGAGTTGAAAAAACGATGTGGGACCTCCTTTATGGCTTCTTGTCCGATAGGCACTCCCATATATGCTCAACAACTCAATAGAACTCAACACAACTCATTTTAGGGTTTCAACTATACAATTCTTCTTGGTCTTTTCATCACCAAGAATACAATCACTCAAATATGATTCAAACATGGTTACTATTTCTTTATCTCTCCTTTAGATGATTATAAGAGAGAGTAGGTACATTCTAGAAGTGGTAATTTTCATATTAACCCTACATTTTGGGTAAATTGTAATTTGCACCAAAATTGGCACATAAGGCACAAACATTTTATAAACAAATTCCAACTTGGAACTTAAGCTTTCCACAAGTCACCCCTTAGAATAATCCTCTCTCTTATGATGCTAAAGAACTTGAGGAACGTTCAAAATATGACATACTACAATATAACCCCTCATCTTGAGTAAATTGCAATTTACACCCAAACTATCATATAATGCACAAACAATTTGGAAATAATCTCAAACTTGAAAATTAAACTCTCCTTGAGTCTTAATTACTTTTCAAAAGATTAAAACAAGTTTATAAATAACTTACTTAAGAAAAACTTCTAGGGTTATGGCATAACCCAAGTTAGGGATGTTACAAGAAATATCCTTTGTTTTGCCTCGACTAAGGCTGATGTCACATGAATAAATATGTTGGACCTTTTTGTATTTGAAGATGGGATGTTGGGCCTTGTTATGATTGAGAATGCTATTATGGATCTTGCTGTCGACAAGATTGACATGTTGGGTCTTCCTGGGGAAAAATGGGTACTTGTACCTTGATTTAGTATCTTGATATATCTTTTATATAGTATATATCTTTAGGGATCGCAATACCTAATTTATTCCCCGAATACTTTTTGGTACCTTGTATATGTCTTGATTGATGGAGTAAAAAATATCTAATCAACTAAAATAAATAGTGTAACGTTAATCATGTAGTACCTTGTGACCTTTGAACTATCTTAGTGTAAGGACTTGTTGAATAGTAAAACATGTAATCCTCATGAAGGATCTTAGAGTCATATACTATTGAGTATATGTAGGTGCAGGGAGTACTTTTGTAACGTCCTAGGATTTGAGGCCTCAGATAAAATGATCATAAAATGAATGATTGAACTACCCATATCATGAAGGTACACCTCCTTTTTAGGGGGCTCATCACTAAGAACTCCATAGTAAAGCGTGCTAAACTTGGAGTGGTACTAGGATGGGTGATCAGTTAGGAAGTTTTTCTTGGCTTGGCTGTGAGTGAGGACAATGAACACAATTAAGGCTAGTGGTGGTTTGTAGGGCCAGCCATCATTCCTAAAAATCTACTAGAACCTCAGGCAGTGGGCATGGGTGTTATAGTTTTACTTTGTCATCCTGACTTCAAGGTGTGTACCCAGGATGACCCATGTTTTTTTAGTAGTTTGGTCAATGTGCCACTACGACTATCACTCGTACTGACTGAGGGGAAGAGATCATTAGGAATTCGTTCATCCTATATCTTATATGGGGGTGATTGCAACTTTTCGGTGGTTAGCTAGTAGTTTGGGTGGTATGCCTCAAACTATCTACGACAACAATAAAATATGTAACTCATCCATGTAGTATATCTATTTAGGTTTATTTAATGAAGTGCATGGCTGCACAATTGTATTCCTTTACTTATTGCAAATATTGTATATGTTTCCAAATTTGTACAAGTAAGTGTATGGATTAAGTATATACATGGTATTGCTATTTACACTTACTAATTATGCATCCATGTTAAGAGATTCTATATGTTATCAATGTACATAACCAATTATGAAAATTAGTACTTGATGCATATATCTTGTGTATTGATATTTAAATGCTGATTAATATACCTCTAAATATGTTGAATATAATGTGCTATTAAGAAAAAAGATGTTAGATTTTTCATAGCATGGCTCTGGGACCTAGGGTCTCACTCATTGTTTTCCACAACCTTTTTAGGTATTTTGGAACAGTGTAAAGGAAGTTTTGATCAATGTGTAATAAGAGATAATATAGTTAAGTCTAGAATGTCCTTGTACTCTCACTTTTCTAAGTGATGGGTGAGTAGTTGATGAACTACATGTCAGGTAGTTCTATGTGATATTTTCTTACAAATACGAGTTGTAATTTGATCTAGAACTTTTATGTTGTTGTAATAACATGGATATATCTCATGTTGTAATATTAATTTGACAAATTTAATAAAGAAATTTTAGTTGTGCTCTTATCATGTCCTATTTTGGAATGGTTCTAATTTATGTAATAAATTTTTATAAGATGTCATGTGAAGTGTGACAGATGTTTGTAATCCATTCATTATGTAGATCACCTTATTTTGAATTTTCCTAACTCGATTATTGATCAATATTAGATTGAAGTTGGGTTTTGTATAAGGATATATCGTAGTGATCAATTAAGGTTTGATAATCAAGATGGGTCCTTATAGTCAAGTCATCATAGAACACAAGGATGAAAGTACATATAAGCCAAGTTCAAAAGCAAATGAATATTATAAAATTGGAAAGATTGTGAAAGGAAACCATGCACATAGATAAGTTAAATTAAATTGCAATTAGACCCTCAAGTATAGTGAAATTTCACATTAGTACACAAATATAAATGAAACTACAAAATTAGGGAAAATAGAGTTCACTTGCAGCCAACTAGAATTATCTGTTAACATATTGATTTTAAGGCTTAATCAAGAATGATTATGAAGGATAACATAACTTTAGATACTTTGTAGATGATTTTATATGCAACCCTAAAATAATGGTGGATTTGCAATTTAGTCCATAACATGCAAGGAAACATGAAATTACGGAGAACAAAGTGTAATATACTTCAATTTAGAGATTTAACTTAATCAATTTATTTTAAAACTAAATAAAGAGTTAAACTAAAGAATGCAAGAAAGATTGTAGTGGATTTATTAGTTAAGTTAGGTTCAGGATCTCACAACAACTAACAGAGGAGTTGGATTATGGTAGAGGAAATGCATCTTAGTTTGGCTCTTCTACAATGAGATGCCATTGTTAAGGTAGAGGTCATCACATACTGCACAACATACATAACATTTAACTCTAGATGAGGGAGTGAACTCACCCATAATTATAATATGTCAGAAGGATATATTTTAATTAGATTTATCGACTTCTCTCTTTGTTTCACTATTTTATTCCATAGTACAAAACAATGATATGTCATTAAAAAGGTCAAAAGACGTTTGCCAATTACATTTGTAAGATGTGTAGATTGATCTCTTGGTACAAATGTTTGGATCATAAAAATTGATAGAGATATTTCTATATGATTCTATTTATTTCACTAAAAATTATATTGAAGTGGATCTCTTACCACTTGGATGCATGGGTTTAAGTCCATACCAAGGATAAAAAATGTATACCAATATAGATTGAAGAAAGAGTATTGTTCTAAATAAGTATATGTATTCTATAATAATTCTCTCCCATGATATCTAAGGAGGTAGTAATATACTCCCTACATGCACTAATTATGTAGCAGTAGTTGAGAGGTTGATGTGATGGAGCCATTTACTGTATCTAGGATAGGTGTTTAGAAATTCTATACTATATGGTTAGAATATATTAAAAGTCAAAAGTGGGTCAACAAATACCGATTTTTTTCCAAATATCCTTGGAAGGATGACTTAAGGAAAACATGAAAGTAAGTGAAAAGCATTTTTGCCTCATTGTATTGGGTTGTTCAAAATTTAGAAAAGCCAAAACATAATGTTTTCCAGATCAATAAGGCCAACAAGGGTCAAATTTGTGACCAAATACGCTATCTGTGTTGTATGATACAACAAGGAGAAGGTGCAAGGAAGAAGGATATGATATCAGTTGCACAACTTAGTTGGTTCTAGCCTGCACTAGGATGGATAAAGCTCAATTGTGATGTGTCAATGAAAAGACACTCAAATATTTTAGGTGTGGTGGCATATGCTCATAATCGATAGTGGGTGTGTGGATGGGAATGACCATGAAAGTACAATCACTACATAAAGCTAAAATAGTGGTAATTTTGATGGTCTTTGAAAGAGAATGTGATAAAGGGAGAAGAAAGATCATGGTTAAAGAAGACTGCAAATTAGCCTCCATAGATATCAACAATGCACATGAATCTTCTCCAGAACTATATGTGTAGAGAAAATGGATTGTGAATATGGTGAGTAGAAGATGGTGTGTGGAAATTTCACAAAACAGTCAGATCTAGAATGGTGTTGCCATTGCCCTTGCAAAGAATCTATCCAAAACAAAACATATGATTAGAATAAAAATCAACCTCCTAGGGGGACTAGACCTAATTAATTGTAGTTATGTCAGTAATCTTCCTATTTCTAGTTTTTCTAATTCTGATATTAGGACATAAAATTCCTACTGGAGGAGATTGAGTTAAATAAAAGTAGCTTGCTTGCTAAAAACACTACTACAGAAATAGCATTCAGTGTCGCTTTTCTGGGCGTCGGTTATTAAGAAAAACCGACGCCTATCATATAGGGCGTCGGCTGTTTAAGCAAACCGACGTCTATATTCGAAGACCAGCCAGACACGGGTACCGCTTTGTATTTAGCGTCAGTTGACAATAACAAACCGACGCCTAAAAGCTCCTGCGAAATCCAATTTTCGAGCGAAAAGAAAAAATGTCACATACAGCGTCGGTTATTTAAATAGCCACCGACGCCTATATGTGATGAAAACTTTGCGCGCAAAGTGTCACTTATAGCGTCGGGTATCTGTTGATAACCGACGCCGAAAGTGGTTCCCGCCAAACAATTTCGTGAAAATATCGTCCATTTGAGCGTCGGTTGTTTCCAACAACCGACGCTAAATTATTTTAGGCGTCGGTTGTGACAAACAACCGACGCTATAGGTGAAATTTATATCCTGCGATCACCCGACTGTTCCCCTTTCTTCTGTTTCATCGCCTAAACAGCCGACTGCTGTCGCCCGACCCTCCAACTGCTGTCGCCCCTCCCCTCCACACCGCCGCCGCCGCAACTGCTGGACCCTCCAACTGCTGTCGCCCCACCCGACTGCTCCCGCCACGCCGCCGCCGCAACTGCTAGTGCCTCCACGCCGCCGCCGCCAGGACGACAGAGCTACTCTCCACCGCCGTCTCGCCGCCGCCGCCAGGACGACAGAGCTGCTCTCCACCGCCGTCGCGCCGCCACCAGGGTTTAGCTAGCTGCTTCTCCGCCGCGCCGCCACCACAGCTCCTCTTTACCGCCGTCTTCTCCAGACCTCCAAACCGGTATGCCCTCTTCTCTGTATTTTATTGATGTACATGTATTTTATTTGTGTGACAATGCTTGCGGGTGATTGGTGGGATTACGAGGGTAGTATTGCTGCAATAGAGATTACGATAGTAGGGGTGAGGCTTGGGGATGAATTTCTCTGCCATAGTTGAAATTTTCTTACTGAAATATGATGATGGGACAATTTTTTCTTACTGAAATATGATGATGGGACAATTTTTTCTCTGCCATTTACAAACATGAGGTATAATCAAGCTATAATAGATTATAATCAAGCTATAATATATGTTTTTTCTAGATCATTAGACCTATATACATTATTTTTGAAACTATTATGTCATAGTTCTCATGAGGTATAATCAAGCTATAATAGATTATAACCCATGTTTACCTTACTTGGCTATAATCATAAGTAATTCACGGTTACCACTAAATATTATTCTCATTCCATTTCAAGTTACATTACCTTTTGTCATTAGGGTTAGGGTTGCTCTTTTGAACTTGACTAGGGTTTTTAGGGTTATGTTCAATCATCACCCCTATATCATAACTCCTCATTCTTAGGAGCTTATATTATTATCTTTACATTCAATTGTATCACAAATAATCTATCAATCAAGTCACAACCTTTCATAATTAGGGTTAGGACTTCTATTGTATCCGATTAAGGTCGTTAGGGTTTTATTCAACAGACAAACCCTAATTCATAACCCCGACATCTAGGATTTTAATTCATTACTTTAAGTATTCAATTATACTTGATTACTTTCATCAATTATCATTATAAGGTATTACCTTTCTCATACAATTAGTACAAGTTTCTTTCATCCTTACTAGAATATTAGATTCAACTTTAACTTGTTATATTGTCTGCTGCTTTTTAGGGTATACTAGCTAGCCTACACTTTTCAAAGTGTATCCTTCTCATTAATTTCAAGTGTATCCATTCATTATATTCAAGGTGTATCGGCCTACACTCATTAAGGTGTGTCAACCTAGGTATATCACCTACATGTTACACCTTGTGTCGGCCTAGAAACATGTGTTTGTAATGGTCAAAGTAATATGAAAAGGTCAACTTACCGAAAAGAATGCTCTTCTACCTTTTATGATATTCAAGAAAACCCTAGTTTGATGAACATGTTGTTAAACATGTTAATTATGTTTCTTCTATATATTCTGATGTCATTATATAATTGTGTGATCCCAACATATTAAATTGAGTTAGAATGATTTCATGAATTATAGGGTTTTAAAGTTGATAAACATGTACATGCGGAAATAGGGTTACTAAACCAATGGTTATAACATAGTATGATCTTAATCTGATCTGGATGTTCATAATAATGTAGTATGTTAAATATGATGATTAGGGATACATATAATGTCTAGTAAAGATTCCTAGACCTTTTGTTTAAAACTATTGATTTCTTGATTTATTATTTAATAATGCTCTGTTGATTAGGATTAACCATGTTTCCTGTAGTTTATAGACAATTATTATATATAAGAATGACAACACATGTATTTGTTGGCCTAGAAACCCGTCCAAGATTTACTCATTAGGAGTAAATCTTGGATAGTCCCCGGTTTGGGACTGTTCTTGAACACCTAATCTCACTTAGGATGTAAGTGTATAATGTGTATTGGGTTTTCGAGAAGATTTCGGTAGCATATCCCCGTTTGTTCTCTAAGTACATATGTACTTAGAGAACATCGGGGAAATGCTGCCGAAATTTTCTTGAAAACCAAATACACATTATACACTTACTAGTGAGATTAGGTGTTCAAGGATGGGATAGGTGGTACACATTTATTATATATAAGAATGACATCAAATGTATTTGTTGGCCTAGAAACCCATCCAAGATTGACTCATTAGGAGTAAATCTTGGATAGTCCCCGGTTTGGGACTGTTCTTGAACACCTAATCTCACTTAGGATGTAAGTGTATAATGTGTATTGGGTTTTCGAGAAAATTTCGGTAGCATTTCCCCATTTGTTCTCTAAGTACATATGTACTTAGAGAACAGCGGGGAAATGCTGCCGAAATTTTCTTGAAAACCAAATGCACATTATACACTTACTAGTGAGATTAGGTGTTCAAGGATGGGATAGGTGGTACACATTTATTATATATAAGAATGACATCAAATGTATTTGTTGGCCTAGAAACCCATCCAAGATTGACTCATTAGGAGTAAATCTTGGATAGTCCCCGGTTTGGGACTGTTCTTGAACACCTAATCTCACTTAGGATGTAAGTGTATAATGTGTATTGGGTTTTCGAGAAAATTTCGGTAGCATTTCCCCATTTGTTCTCTAAGTACATATGTACTTAGAGAACAGCGGGGAAATGCTGCCGAAATTTTCTTGAAAACCAAATATACATTATACACTTACTAGTGAGATTAGGTGTTCAAGGATGGGATAGGTGGTACACATTTATTATATATAAGAATGACATCACATTATACGCTTAGGATGTAAGTGTATACCCTAATCTTTTCCTAATATATACTTGTTTCCTAATATATACTTGTTTTCTCTGATCATAGAATGGATAGATCATGGATGTCCATTCGTAATCGTTGCACCCCAGAGTTTATATCTGGTCTTGATCAGTTTATTAGAGTTGCCGAGGAACATAGGAAAAAACCTACAGATAGGTTCTACTGTCCATGTAGGCATTGCGGTAACATCTTGAAAGTCAACACTGGTGAGGAAATCAAAAGTCATGTCATGTGCAACGGGATTGTACAAGGCTATACAGAATGGCACTGGCATGGAGAGATTTCAAAATCGAAACCAGTAGATGTCGATAGTAGTGCTTGGGTGGAAGAAGAAATTGCCTCCGATGACGTAAATGTGAACGAACCAGTTCCAGCAGACATCGTTGATGCGATGCTGGATAGTTGTAGGGTAGAGCACACCGATCCACCTCCTATCTTTACAAACATTGTGCATGATGCTGAGATACCGTTATACACAGGCTGTGCTAAGTTTACGAAGCTTAGCGCTGTTTTGAGATTGTATAAGTTGAAAGCTAACAATAGATGGAGCGACAAAAGCTTCACTTCATTGTTGACTTTGTTGAAAGAAATTCTTCCTGAAGGAAACGAGCTTCCAATCTCAACATACCAGGTAAAGAAAATGTTGTGTCCAATGGGAATGGAGGCCAAGAAGATACACGCATGCCCGAATGATTGTGTATTATTTCAAAAGGACTATGTAGATTTGAAAGATTGTCCAAAATGTGGTGCGTCACGGTATAAATTGACGACTTCGGGGGAGTCCAAAACTGGTTCTCCTGCCAAGGTGTTGTGGTATCTACCTATAATATCACGGTTTCAACGCTTGTTTGCAAATCCGAAAGATGCGAAGAATCTGAGGTGGCATGCAGATGTTAAGAAAAATAATGATGGGATCCTACGACATGCGTCTGATTCCCCACAGTGGAAGAAGATTGATCTACTGTACCCTAAATTTGGTGAAGAAGATAGGAATCTAAGACTTGGGCTTTGTACAGATGGGATGAATCCGTACGGGACATTGAGCAGCCAACATAGCACTTGGCCAGTCATGCTTGTTATATACAATCTTCCTCCCTGGATGTGTATGAAAAATAAGTACGTTATGTTGTCATTGTTGATATCGGGCCCTAAACAACCCGGAAATGATATCGATGTTTATCTTGAACCTTTGATTGATGACTTAAAGAAACTTTGGGCTGAAGGTGTGATGACCTATGATGCTTCAGCAAAAGAGACATTTCGTTTGCACGCTATGTTGTTTTGCACTATTAATGACTTTCCAGCATATGGGAATTTGTCTGGATATAGTGTCAAAGGAGCTAAAGCGTGTCCTATATGTGAAGAAAACACTGATTCAATAAGACTAAAACATGGCGGCAAGACTGTATATCTTGGTCATCGAAGGTTTCTTTCAAAATTCCATCCGTATCGTAGGAAGCGCAAAGCATTCAATGGATGGAATGATGAACGGAGTGCACCTAAACCTATACCAGGGGATGTTGTTTATGAAAGAGTAAAAGACATTGTCAATGAATTTGGTAAGAAATCACAATGTAGTATGGCCACACGGAGTGACAATTCTTCATTCAAGAAGAAGTCAATATTTTGGGATCTTCCTTATTGGAGTTCTTTGACAGTCAGGCATTGTATCGATGTAATGCACGTTGAGAAAAATGTCTGTGATAGCATCATTGGTACTCTATTAAATATACCAGGTAAGACTAAAGATGGGATAAAATCCAGACTGGACCTACGTGAAATGGGAATAAGGTCAGAATTAACAGAATTACGTGAAATGGGTAATAAAAGAACATACTTACCTCCCGCTTGTTACACGTTGTCTAGAAAGGAGAAGAAAACTTTTTGTGAATGCTTGGTAAATGTTAAGGTGCCACATGGTTACTCATCCAACATCCGTAGATTGGTATCAATGAAAGATCTGAAGTTGATAGGTCTTAAATCTCATGATTGTCACACTCTAATGCAACAAATATTGCCTGTGGCTATTCGATCTATATTGCCGAAGCATGTAAGGTTTGCAATTACCAGACTTTGTTTCTTTTTCAATAGTCTATGCAGCAAAGTTATTGACCCTGATACTCTCGATAATTTGCAAAGAGAAGTGGTTGTTACCCTATGTCAGCTTGAGATGTATTTCCCTCCTTCGTTCTTTGATATCATGGTACATCTTGTTGTCCACTTGACTAGGGAAGTGAAAATGTTGGGACCAGTTTTCTTGCATTGGATGTATCCTTTTGAACGATACATGAGCGTTTTTAAAGGTGATGTCCGAAACCGTTATCGGCCTGAAGGGAGTATTATTGAAGGTTATGTGGCGAGAGAGGTTATGGATTTTTGTAATGACTTTCTCAGTGGTAATGACACTCCTGATAATGACAAGAATATTGAGGAGGGCAAAGGAATTTTGGGATTACGGGTGAAAGTAATCAGCCGTGAGCAGTTGGAACAAGCTCACTTGTATATTTTACACAATATGGATGAAGTGAGTGTTTATATCGAGGAACATACCAATTTCATAAAGAGACAACATCCTCGAGCAAGTTCAATGTGGCTTGCTAGAGAGCATAATAAGACTTTTACTAAGTGGTTTGAAGATAAAGTCTTACATCAACTATCTCAAACACCAAATGATATTACAGAAACTATCAAATGCCTCGCCTTTAAACCAAAACCGAATGTTATGTCTTATGAAGGGTTTGACATTAATGGATTCACATATTACACAAAGCGCCAAGATGATAAGAGTGTCGTCCAAAATAGTGGGGTCACTCTTCAAGCGTCGACTATGTACTTTGCAAGTGCAAAGGATAAGAGTCCACGTGAAGCTAAAATGTCATATTACGGTGTCATTGAGGACATTTGGGAGTTTGACTACATAGATTTCAAAATTCCGCTCTTTAAATGTAATTGGGTTGATAACACCAAAGGAGTTATAGTGGATGAATTGGGTTTCACTTTGGTGAACTTTGAAAAGATTGGCGAGAAGGGTGAACCATTCATATTGGCATCACAGGCGAAACAAATATTCTATATCGATGATCCTGCAAATGATAAATGGTCGGTTGTTCTTCATGGTAAAAGACAGTTCATTGAAGATCCTATAGATGAAGAAGAGTACTATGATAAGTATGATGACTCCAGTCCATTCTCAGTTGGGTTGCCAACTCCACAAAATATTGAAGCTAATGATGACTTATATGTGCGCGGAGATCACAATGAAGGATTGTTAATTGATAAAAGATCACAATTTTAGAGACATGTATGTTTATACAAATGCTAAATGTTTGCCTTTTTCTAGTTAATACAAATGCTAAATGTTTGCCTTTTTCTAGTTAATACAAATGCTAAATGTTTGCCTTTTTCTAGTTAATACAAATGCTAAATGTTTGCCTTTTTCTAGTTAATACAAATGCTAAATGTTTGCCTTTTTAATGACATTTTCAGATGGCTGACCATGATGAGCATGATGTCCATGATGAGCATGAAGTCCATGATGAGCATGGCGAGGATACTAATGTAAGTTCTAAAAACATATCCTGTATTTCTATAAAATTCATTATCTTCTAGTTATGTCATATATCCTATATTTCTATATTGGGCTAAGTTAGTGTGTTTTATTTTTGTCAAATTTTAGGTTGATGCACCTGTACCCACTGAAGCACTGGAGCAACTTGATGCGCAACACCAGACACTTAACAAGAAAAGGGGCATCACCCTGTTGAAGAAGTTATTAGCGCTAAGTGGTAGTGGATCTAAATTGGTGGTGGAGTTTGATAATGGAGGAAATCCAATTGGAGTGAACCGCAATAATTTTGTGAACTATCTTGGGTGTACCACTCGGGGCCATTGTGGTGTTAAGTATGACAATTGGCATAAAGTTCCTCAAGCGAAAAAAGACTCGATATGGAAGGATTTATGCGTGAGTTATTATTATTTGCAATTCTATTTTGTAGATTACAAATTCTATTATTTGCAATTCTATTTTGGATACTAGTTAATAACATTTCTATTTTACAGAATCTGTTTGCATTGGATGAGAAGTTGCATCGTAAAAATGTGATGCAACGCGCTGGAAAGATGCTTAGGAATTATAGGACAAATCTGAACAGAGAATACATAAAAGAGGGTGATAAGAAGAAGAAGTCAGCCCTTGAACAATGGAACTTCTTGGACAAAGAAGATTGGGACAATTTTGTTGCTTCAAGAAAATCTGAAGAATTCAAGGTATTAGGCGTCACTCCTAATTTAATTAATATACATTGTATTCACCTATTCAAGATTAGCATTTAGTGCTACTAACCAAATCATTAATGTGCATACTAACTAGGCCCTCAGTGACGCACAAAAAGCAAGGCGTGCACTGAATGTGCATGACCACACTATGGGTCCAAAAGGCTATGCAAGCGTTCGCCAAAGACTACAGGCGGAGTCTGCGGCTACTCAGGAGTCTGCTCCTACTCAGGAGTCTGCTCCTACTCAGGAGTCTGCCACACCCATTCCTCGCCATGATATCTGGATAGCTGGCAGGCAAAACAAGAAGGGTGAAATAAAGAAGCCTGTAACTGCTGAGGCGGCTGCAAAAATGGTAAAATACAACTCTTAGAGAAATCATTTGAATATTGATTATTTGTGGTGTTAACTTACCAATTTCTATTTATGGTGATTAGCGGGAGCTGCACGAGCAGAGGAAACAAGGCACGTTCATCCCTCAGGGCACAAGGGATGAATTGACAGTTGCTCTGGGTAACCCAGAGCATCCTGGACGTGTTAGAGGTGCCGGCGCTGGTGTTGGCATCAAAGCATTCTTTGGGCCATCCCAGCGCAAACCCAGAGCGGGACTTTCTCAAGAAGAGGTAACCTATTCTTTTTTTAGAATGTTACTGCAAAAGGAAATTCATTAATAAGAAGCTAATGTTTCTTTTATCCATGTATAGGAGAATAAGAGAGTTGAGGATTTAGTTGCTAAGAAGATCAACGATGTAGTTGCTGAGAAGGTCAAGGAAGAATTGCTGCGGTGGCAGGCATCTCAGGCTTCCAATACGCCTATGGCGACCCACTCTTCTCCTGATGCACAGACTGCGAGTAATCCTGGAGACCCATCGCCTAGCACGTCTGCTGTAAGTATTGTTTATGACATTGTAGTTAGTCTTTTCAAGTTGTTATGTTTTCAAGATGATATGTATATATGTATAATATTCTTTACGTAAATTTGTAGGCATTGAAGCCATGCCGCTTAAGAATGCAAGACTACGTTGTTGCAGAGGCGCAGGCTTACCCGTCCCTTCCTGGGGCAATGTTTCACGGGACTCCAATGCCACAGGGCTACGTTCGTGTGAGCCCGATACGTGTGTTACCTGATTGGAGAGAAGCTACATTGCCATATGCCCACCCGGATATTGATACACTTGGTGAGGCAGAAGGCGGGGTGATATTGTGGCCCAAAGCAGATGTCGTCTACACGACTGAAATTGTAAGATAAATTTACATTGATTTAGACTGTTAATGTGTATATATGATGTCAACTGATCTGAAATTATATGTACAGGTTAAAAAAAAGACACCAGGAGCACCTAGGCCTCCACTTCCACTTCCCGCATTACCCGATTGGGTTCCAACTGACCTAACATACCCGTTAGGTCCTGCTTGTAGGGGAATGGCATGTTGGCTACGGGCACATAATGTACATTGCCCTATAATTATTTCTTTAGATGCAGATTATGCAGGTCAATCATACGATAGCTCTTTATTTATACAAGATATTATTGAGCTGTTTAAGTATGATTGGCTGAATACATCAATGATAGAGACATGGATAAGGTGAGATCTTGTTTATACATCCATATACCTTGTGTAAGATCCGGTGATCTGGTTTCTTATATATTAATGCATACGCCTATATGTTTTGCAGCTACCTAGTCGAAGATCATTGCAAACAATTTGCATTTGATCATGTGGGATTTTTGATTCCATCATTGATTAGTTTGGTAGCTAAAGATCCTGATAATGTTCAACAATACTGTATAGATGCTTTTACAATTTTTGGTCAGCAAAATAAGACGATAATAATAGCTCCATTCAATGTCAAGTAAGTTTACTTTATTTATAATTTGGACTTAAGAAAATTCCATTTTTATTTTGCATTTTGAGTTATTAATTGTTAACTTCTTACTTCTAGCGGTAGACATTGGGAGTTACTAGTTATTGTCCCCGGGACATTCACTGTTTATTATCTAGATCCTGCGGGGAGTACATTGAACACTAAAATTGGACACGTAATGAGAATGCCATTATTCTGGTGAGAAATATTTCATTTTTATATCCGTTAACATCTTTTATTACATTACTATTTACTTATGCAATTTATTGTGTTATATTAACATGTAGGGGTTTAGATGCATTCAAAAAGGCTGGAGGAACGGTCCCAAGGAAAAAGAACCAGCCAATAAATTGGCAGAACGTACAAGTAAGTTCCCGACTCAAATATATATATTATTGATGTGAATTGTGCTTAGTTGTATTATTTTGTATGTTTCAATTTATAGTGTGCTACACAAGACAATGGATGGGCATGCGCATACTATGTGATGCGATTTATGCAGATGATTATCAAATATGCCGCATTGGACATCGATACCATACGTGAGGTATTATATATAGTCTCATTAGTTAGTATGCAATATATCAATCTTATATTATTTTTATATTATTACTTATATATATACATCATTCTCTTTGCAGGTGTTTAAAACTGACAACACTACAGGTAAACGTTTAAAAAATATACATGCTCCATATACGATGGAAGCATTAAATGAAGTAAGAGAAGAATGGGCAAAAGCCATACAAGCAGTGGCAACTGTAAGATATAATTGGGATGTTGATAGCGATAATGAATGATACTATGTAAATGAATATTTCTGAATGTTAATACATGTATTTGAATGTTTCTATATGTGTGTGAATGTGAGAATTGAATTGATGTCTGAATGTATGTACTTGTGTAGAATTTTGCTTGTGACTTTTGCAGGTTTGCGGCCTGTTTGTAGGCTGATATCAATGGATGTCGTAAACCTGCAGTTCAGAAAACTGAACTGCAGGTTCTCATCCTGCTGACCAGCCACAGAAGGCCTGCAAACTGATATGAAAAAAAAAAAAATATAAATAGGCGTCGGTTATTTATAGAAAACCGTCAGGAAAGACCTACAGCGTCGGTTTTTTTCAATAAACCGACGCCTGATGTGGCCAAAGCAGTCCTGGAAATGGCGTCGGATATTCATATCAAACCGACGCCTATTTAACATATAGGCGTCGGTCGTTTAGTATATAACCGACGCCAAAAGTGTTCGCGCCACAAAAAATGGCGTCATCTAGGGCACTTTATGCGTCGGTCATCTACTAAAAGACCGACGCTATATTCCATAGTGGCGTCGGTTATTTACTAAAACACCGACGCAGAAAGTGCCCTAGATGATGCCGTTTTCTGTGGCGCGAACCCTTTTGGCGTCGGTTCTCTACTAAACGACCGACGCCTATAGATTAAATAGGCGTCGGTTAAAAAACCGACGCCGAAGTGTTCGACCTTTAGCGGCGCCCACATAGGCGTCGGTCGGAAACCGACGCCAAATGGGGTTAAACGACCGACGCCAAAGGCCGTTTCTGTAGTAGTGAAAGAATATATTTATGTGGTATGGGAATATAATTATGTGTTTCTTAAGGAGTTTATATGTGTACCTTCACCTAGAGAGTTTGATTTCAAATCAATCTAGATCCTAATAAACAACTATTAGCTCAATCACCATATGCAATGGCTCTACATAGACTAAGGGGTCTAAATAAGTAGCTAGGTGTTTTCAGCAAAGAGTCTGAATCCAATTATCAATTGGACTTCAAAAGATCCATCCATGTCTATAAAGAAAAAATTTGGATCGATGTATCTATTCATTGATCATCAATAGATGAACACAATTACTTTTAAGAACATGTATTTAATGCTGAGAAAAATAATGATTTTCTCAATCAGTTGGGGGTGTACAACATTCTCAAACATTGACATGGTATCTCCATATTTTCAATTAGGAATAAAGAATTAAGAAGTACTATGTTTTATTTTGATATGAGGTGTATGCATTATGAGTTCTTGATTATATTGCTTGATTTAAAAACACACCCAAATATTTCTGGTCTTAATAAATTGGGTCATTACATTGTTATTTGGAGAGTTCCATGTATAATAATAAAATGCCATCTTGATATACTGAACTGATGTAGAGCTTCTTGAACATCACTTGAGGTTGACTCTAACCCTCCTATAGTAGAATTAACGTTATGAAAAATTGACTAAGAGTAAACTTTGGCTAGCATGTGTGGTTATTTGGAGTCACATGATTTTTGGTAGAGGGATTTGTGTAGATCCCAAGAAAGTCAATTTTGTTTTGCAATGGGAGTATTTAAAGACCTAATGAAGTTTGTTGTTCTCTTGGTCTTGACAGTTATTATAGGTGATTTTTCTATATGTTATTTCTATTGTTATTCCATTCACTAGATTGAACAGGAAGAAGGCTTATCCTTTTGGCATGATCTCTTTGAGCATACTTTCCTTCTTTTGAGGGAAAAGTTGACATCAAATATAGTTCTTGTATCACATTAGGTTGGAAAGATAGACCATTTTGGTAAGGCTCGGTTGTATTTTGATATATTATGCATGGAAATTTATGAAGCAAAAAAGAACCATATATCCCATGACCCAATTTGGTGGAATTTATTTTACATTTGACTTTTTGGATCATAATATTTTTGTAGAGAAGTCCATATTTCCATCAACCACAAAAGTTAGAGGGATTTATTTTTACTAAAAGGGCTGAATATGAGGCAGAAGAGTATTTTTGAGTTGATAATGGTTGATGATTGTAATATTTTATAATGTATAGAAAGGAATGTAACAAATGAAAGTTTTAAGTATTATTTTGTATCTTTGTATTTGTATCTTTGTCTTCTTCTACAATATCATGCAATAATATTGTTTATCATGTGTTAGGAGGGATATAGTGTTATCTTAGTCGGGTGGAATACTAGCAAATATTTCAAAATATGGAAGGTAAGTGAAGGAGTAAGATACAAAGAAGAGGCAGAAAGGATATCAAAGGAGGAAGGCAAGGGGGAAGAAGAAAGGATGAATCATACTTCTTTTATTGACATTATTTCAACATTAATATCTATGAATCCTTTTGCAGATTTGAATACAATTTATTATTTATGATGTCATCACATACCATTTATGGTGAAGGAGAGGAAGAAGTGTAGAGAAGATGAGAGGGAAGAAAGGAGGGTGGAGGTAGTGGTTGCCCACTATGAACTTGAAAAATACATTCCTTTATGTTTACACTACAATATTAAGCCCCTAACTCTCATTCTTCTTTCTTTCTTCCTCTACTTTTGATTTCTTTTATCCTCAAATTTATCCCCATGCATCTTCCTATCTCTTTCTCTTAATTTCCTTCTCCATCCTTCCTTTCTTCATCTTTCCTTTGCACATACTTCATTAATAAAAGTTAAAAGACTTCTAGTACAACTCATATAATTGTCTTAAATTTCTATTTGAATAAAGTGGGATGGAAAATCTATGAATTCCCCAGGCCCATACAAGTACATGTATGCAATTCATAACTTATATTACATAAGTATGTTGGGAAAGTGACTACACATATTTAGGGTAAATTGATTCAGGGTAAACACATATTGTGAGGCCAAACGTGATAGCCCAAAACAATGTGCGTGACCAACTACTAAACAAACATACACTAGAAAATAGGGTAAATTAAAATTGATTCATATATTGTAAACATGTACAGAAACTTTACATAAAGATCCATCAACCTATATCAACACATACCAAACCAAGTATTTTACATTTGTCCCATGGCATCAACAACTACTTGTATACAAATGATCATATTCCACATATACATGCCATATATTTATAACCATACACATACTGCCAAAAATCATATGTCGATATACAAAACATACCCCTTCCTGAACCTGAGAGTATAGGGATGACACTAGGACTCTACTACTAACAACTAGTAGCTAGCCAAGCATACTCTTCTACTGCTCTCCAAGCTGCTCTTCCTCAACAACATGATCCTAACCACATCACTAATGACCACCTAAAAGGATGTGGTAACCCACGAGGTGAGACCTAAGTCCCAATGAGAGTTATAACTCCCAAACAACAAATATTGTTACAATAGATATTATTATTAAAAAGGATGAGCAGATTCAGCCAAATAAGCATGTTAAATAGATTAAGCAATTACAACATGTTAAAGTATTCCAACAGGTTAGGCAGATTATGCAAACTAATGAGATAAGCATAGCAACATATACAACTAGAAGGAATATGAAGAACATGTAAGTCTATCACCTATTGAAAAGTATATAAAACAAGGCAAGGGTTTAACATCCAATGTGAAGCGTGTTTAACCCTACACATATATACTACATGGCTATATTATGTATTTTATTAATGCCTTGAGGAATTGAGGTATACTACTCAATTCTAACTGACCACTGCCAAGTGAAATTAGTGCCATACAAGATCTGTAGGAGAGTCAGAATCCTCTGAATTCAAGCGACCTCAGTCAGTACGTGTCCATTACAATGACACATAAGGTTAATAGTTGCTAGTCATACTAGCATGCCCTTGGTATATAGGTCATGGAGTTAGTGCATAACCTAGTCCGTCCTTCAAAAGGTCATGATCCTAGTGAAAACAAGGTATACAAACCCAAACATCTGAGGTACTACCACATCTTTCCTCAATAACATCGTATATGTAAGATATGACTGCAATCATTCTTCAGTCAAGGCATGACTGTAGCCATCCTCTAAACCTTTGAGGTCAAGATGACAAGAACACATAGTCTATTGCACCTCACATACTCAACAATATGTGCTGTGAATTTCCCTTAGGAATACTCATTTCACCATCCAGCAAGTCTTAACACTAGAATAAATCTATGGCACAAGGCAACTACATGATTAGGGTTCCACTTGATTTGTTAAAACTAGTTGGGTGTCTTTTACTTGCATCAATCAAGTAAAAAACAAACCCTAATGAAATTCTACAAAGCATGATGTGTATTGCAACTTCAGAAGATAAAAAATGTATAAGGTATAAATTGATCACAAAACCACTTGGTACTATTTCACTGCATACATGAGACCATTATCATCATACCACTATGGGTTTCCTATCCCTTAACAAATCACATAGAGGATAACACCTCAATTAGGGCACAAGATCATACTCAAGGTCATAAAGTTGTCACATCATTCCCTACAAGAATGTCGTCATTTCTCCATGCCTTATCAAGGCTCATCATTATACATGTGATACACAAGTGATACAATAATAATTTATTAGCTACGATGTCTATCTAAAAACAAATTAGGGTTACAACATATGAGAGAGAAAACACTTCATCATCATGCTAATTACTCAAGAAAGCTAAGAGACATTATCATATACTTGAATTAGGGTTGAGTTCAACAAGGTAACTAGATTAGGGTTTCAAATAAACAATTGTAGATAATCCCTATTTCATATCACATCCTTCAATCATGAATCTTAATAGGACAACCATCATCATCATAAAATCAAAAAACATAATAGTCATGCAAATCCTAAAGATTCATCAACCACCTAGGTTTGGAAGTATCATCGACCATTGACACAAGGAGGTTGGTGACTGTTGAACCTAGGTCCACCACCCTCAATGACCGTTGCACGTCAGCCACATTTGCAAATGCTGAAAACCTAAGATTGGTGACCAAAGAAGACTAGGGTTCAACCCCTTCTTCGATCAATCAGGTTGACCCACTAAGGTCCAACAACATTAGTGACTACATAGAACCATTCTTGGCCATTGAAGAAACCTTCAAAATCTCATCGACGGAAGATAAAGACCAATGTTAGAGACCACACCCCCAAAATTTGGTGACCGTGCAACATCAGTCACCTTGGCAACCTAAAGAGAAGAGAGAGAAAGACTTGGTGACCAAAAACTTACAAATACTAGGTTGATCATCACCATGAAATCGAAAACCACCAAGGTGTAAAACACATGAAGAAGACCAACTCCAAAACCCTAATGAATAATCATCATGAGAGGGAATAAAACAATAAGTTGAGAGAGAGAAACCCAACATTTCCACCAACATGCATGTATCAAGACCCTCATCAATAAATATAGATTTTGTGCACCAAAATTAGGGTTCATGTAAGGAAGTTATCTACTAAAGAATCACCATGCAACCATAAACCCTAGGTAGAAGATACTATATCTCTACTTATAACCACGGTAATAGGATGGATTATGTACATGCAAGAGGAAATTAACCAATAAAATTGGAGAAAGTTATATAACTCACCTAAAAAGGGGATAAGCAATTCTAGCAACAAGGCACCTCCAAGAAAAGAGATAGAAAACCCTATCTCAATCACCACTCTCGACCAAGCTAGCTCTATTCCCACAAGAGAGCAAAACTCTAGGTCAAAGGAGAAAGAAAAGAGGCGATCTTCAAACTCTAACTAGAGCACTACCTTGGTGAAACATGGATTCAACAAAGAAGAGAAAGAAGAAAGGTAGGGTAGAAAGGAAACAAAGATCAAGAGGAAGTTTAATTACAAATATCAAGAAGAAAGCAAAGGTCACCAAATGATCACCAAGGAAGGGTTGCTCCAGATCCTAGCTCAACATGTAAGAGGTTCAACCACCTTTTCCAAGCACATGGGAATGAGCTCAAAGAGAGGGAAGAGAGAAAGAGGTTGCAAAGAATTTAGTTGAATACAAAGAGAGAGATTTATATAAATAAGGGTTGGAGACAGAGAAGATGCTAGGTGTCCAATTAAACATGCCATGTGTCCACCAGATATCGCCCATGTAAGAAGAAAACTCAAGAATGCATAAAGGGAATTAAAACCAAAAAACATTAGTGATCAACATGATCCAAAAAAGGTCATCACAGGCTTAGCATTTTCAATGCCCAAGGAGGATAAAAAATTCATGATCACTAAAGACCAAACCCTAGGGTTTCTTGGCGACCAAAGAGGGTTCATGGGCTCATCAATGACCAAGACCATAGGCACGTATCAAAAGACATATACCACCAAGAATAATGGATTACAAGATCCTTGATGATCGACAAAACACATGCTCATCAGTCAAAAATATATCAAGGTCAACCATCCACTTAGGGCATCCAAGGAAACCCTAAACTCAACACAACATGATGTTATCACTCAAACAAAGACAAGGCACCCCAAAGCACCACTCTCTATAGCATGATGTCAAAACATGTGAGGTGAAACAAGCATGTGACAAACTACAAGAAAACCCTAGAAGTGGGTAAATTGCAACTAGGTCCAAAACAAGCACATATATGGAAGCTTGCTCAAACATCATCCAAACTGAACCAAACTTGAAACATAAGCCAATCACATGTTAGAAAAGCACATCATGAGGTTCAATTAAGATTCTAAGCATCTTGTTATTCTAAGAAAGCATGATGAACCAGAAAGGAAGGTCAGGGGTCTTACAACCATAAACTCCTAACAAGGATTTCACCCCTAAAATCCTACGCAAACAAAGATGGGTACTTTCTATGCACCCTATAACTCCCTCATGGCCTCCCATACACAACAGAGGTTCCACAAAACTTAATCAAAATTATATCCTTCTTCTCCAACTTCTTCACCCTCCTATCCAAGATCAACATAGGACCCTCCTCATAATAAACATACTCTTCCAATTCAACCTCCACTTGCTACAACACCTATTTTGTGTCTAGGTGACACTTCCTCAACATGGAAACATGGAACACATCATAAAACTTGTGCAACTTTGGTGGTATCTCCATCTTGTATGCCACATTCCCAACACATGCCACAACGGGGTAAGGTCCCATAAACATGGGATCCAACTTACCCTTCTTACCAAACCTTAGCACACCCTTCCAAGGGGAAACCTTTAGATACACATGATCTCCCACTTGGAACTCCAACGGCCTACACCATTTATTAGCATAAGACTGATGTTTGTACTGGGTTGCCTTCAACTGCTGTGGTATCACTGTGATCTTCTCTATAATCTGTTGCACTAGCTCATGACCCAAAAGCTGATACTCACATGTCTCATACCAACACAGTAGTGACCGACAACATCTCCCATACAAGGCTTCATACAGTGCCATGTCTATACTCCTTTGATAGGTGTTGTCATAGGCAAACTCTATCAAACTTAGATGCATGTCCCAACTACTAAGAGACTACAAAAAACAAGATTTCAATAGATCCTCCAAAATCTGAATTGTCCTCTCAGACTGACCATCTATCTGTGGATGGAAAGTTATACTGAACCTCAACTGTGTTCCCAAATCTATATGCAAACATTCCCAAAAAATGACTAGTAAACTATGGACCTTTGTTAGACACAATAGTAAATGGGATACCATACAAACAAACTATCTCACCAACATATATATGTTCCAACTTCTCTACTGTATACATCGTCTTGACTGGAAAGAAGTGAGTTGACTTGGTCAACTTGTCAACTATCACCCAAATGGAATCATGACCTTTGGCTATCCTAGAAAGACTGACCACAAAGTCCATGGTAATATGATCCCAGCGTCCCTGCAGGCTTCTGATGCTCAGCCTTGACTTGCTGATAGACTAGACATCTAGCAACAAACTCTACCACATCACACTTCAAACTAGGACACCAATACAGATCCCTTAAATTGAGGTACATCTTGGTATTGCCTGGATGCATTGTGTACATCAAGGAATGAGCCTCCTTAAGAACCATCTTACTCAAGACATCAACATCTAGAACCACTATCATGTTATGGAATCAAACTATCCTGTCATTTGTCTCATGGAAACCATCATAATTCTCACTTTCAAACTCCACCCTAACATTTTGTATCATGGTATTATCCCACTGTGCATCTTTGATCTATTGCATCAATGTCAGCTTCACTTGTAATTGTGTAGAGAATCCCACCAAAAGAGAGTCCTCCAATTGTACATTCATCTGACAAATAGAAACCAACATTTCACACTTATGGCACACCAAAACATGCAATTGTGCCTTATCTTCATATGATGATGAGGAAGAATTCCTATTTAATGCATCAGCCACAACGTTCACCTTGCTTGGATGGTAGTCTATCGCGCAATCATAGTCTTTGATCAACTCCATCCATCTTCTACCGCATGTTCAACTCTAGCTTTGAGAAGATATACTGAAGGCTCTTGTGGTCGATGAAGATCTAAAACTTTTCCCCATATAGATAGCTACCTCTAGATCTTCAAGGCATGGATAGTTCTTTGATGCATGTTTCTTAATCTGTCAAAAAGTAAAAGAAATCACATTCTCCTCATGTTTCTTAATTTGTCAAAAAGTAAAAGAAATCACATTCTCGTCTTACATCAATGAACATCCCAAGTCATTCTTTGATGCATCATATAAGACAATGTAGCCATTCCCTTGCTCTGGCATCACTAAAAATTATGCACTGGTTAACTTCTTCTTCAAGAGCTGGAAAGAAAACTGACACCAGTCATCCCAGAAAAAGGAACACCTTTCCTTGTCAATTTCATTAGGGGTAACACCACGAGACTAAAGTTCTTGATGAACCTCCTGTAGTAGCCTGCCAAAACTAGGAAACTCCAAATCTCTATCAGTGTCTTGGGTTGTTCCCACTCTAACATTGATTGTACCTTCTTTGGGTCCACACAAACACCTTTTGTAGATATGATGTGACCCAAAAAAGATAATTCTATTAACCAAAACTCACACTTGTAGAACTTGGCATACAACATGTACTGCCTCAACAATGTCAATGCCAGGCGAAGATGATGATATTATTTCTCTTTGTCTCTAGAGTATATGAAGATATCATCTATGAACATGACCAATAACTGATCCAGAAATAGTTTGAACACCCTATTCATCAAGTTCATGAAATATCCCTGTGTGTTTGTCAACCCAAATGACATAACCACAAACTTGTAATGACCATACCTAGTCCTAAAAGCTGACTTAGGTATGTCATCTTCCTTGGTCCTCAACTGGTGGACTCCTGACCTCATATATATCTTCAAGAACACCATGGCACCTCACAATTGGTCAAACAGATCATCTATCCTCAGCAATGGGTACTTGTTCTTCATCCTAACCTTATTCAACTGTCGGTAGTGCATGCACAGACTCATATATCCATCCTTATTCTTCACAAATAGCAAGGGAGAACCCCAAGTGGAAGTGCTCAGCCTGATAAAGCCCTTCTTTAATGGTTCATGTAATTGCTTCTTCAACTCCTGCATATCTATCAATGACATCTTGTAGGGTGATTGTGCTATAGGATGCATTCCAATAACCACATTGATCTCAAAATCAATCCCTCTAGGAGGGGGAACACTAGGAAACTCTTCAGGAAAGACATCCTCAAACATACACACAATAGGAACCTCCTGGATACTAGGACTCCTCCTCGTAGTATCGATCACATAAGCTAACAAAGCCTCATAACACTGTCTCTTCAACCTCTTTGCTACCCTAGCTGACACCAAACACATAGGAAGAATCTTCTAATCTCCTTAGAAGATCCACAAAACATCTCATTCACAGAACATCGCCACCTTGGAAATATAGTCCAAAACAACCTTGTACTTCTCCAAGGTATCCATCTCAAGGATCACATTAAACCCATGCATATCAAGTGGCATAAGATCCACTTGAATGTTGCATCCCAATAAAGAAATAATGCAAGATGGACATACCTCATGCAACTCGGTAGAGCCAACAAGAGGGGTTTTCTAGAAGGAGACTAGTAGATCTACTTCAAATAGGAAGATTACAACTAATTATCAGCTATCTGTTGATAAAAGAGTTTGTCTCACTTGGGTAAACCATAATAGATACAAAAGAAGAACCAGAAAAATTAGAATGAAAAAGTTTTATCTGATCTATCATGACTCATGGATTGACAACTTCCTCCTGCTGACTCATAGCATAAAATCTAACCATCGTCTGTTTTCGTCCACGTCCTCTGCCTGCTGGCCCAGAAGAACCTACATGTAATGAGTGACCACATGTTCTGCCATTACCACTACTCAACTCTAACTGTTGAGAACCTCGTTGACTTTTCTTTGGCAGTTGTGTCACCTCCTCATCCTTCATATATAGGGAAAAACCACCCAATATGCCCCACCTATCCACACTTGTGGAAAGTCCTCGAGTCATATTGTGACCTAGACGACCCATTCACTGACACATACATTGTGTTGTGAGCTCTTGCAATCAGAAAACTATGGCCTCTTCCCTTTCTCAGGGACCACTATGATGCAATACTAGATCTCAGCTTAAGAAAACCAATATCTGTTGTGACTCTAGTGATGAAAATATTGGCTTCTTAAATCCATCACAAGACTTTCCCTAAGATTGAGAAAGCCTATTCCTAGGGTTGGCTTCATGGTTCTCGATTGTAGGGCTCTCAATCTACCTCACCGACTCCATATAGGTAGAGAACCTCTCCCTATTCTCTAAAGCATACACCATTATCATCAACTTCATGCTCAAACCTTCTCAAACTTGTGGAACCTCTCCTTATCCTTCACTTCCATGTGAGGACATAACCTCAATAGCTCCATAAACTTGGCCTCATACTTGTTGATCATCATCAAACCCTACCAGATCTTCTCAAACTATGATATCGTCTCATCCAGATACATCTCTGGGAAGTATCGGCTCACAAAATCACACCAAAACTCCTCCCAACTGATCATAAGTCCATGTATGTTCTCTTCTTCAATGCCCCGCGAATGGCTAGCACTGCCCTTCAACATATACACCACATGCTTCACCTTGTCCTCTTTTGAGATATTTAGGATATTGAAAGCCTTCTCAAGCTCCATCAACCACATATTTTCATCTTCCAGGTCCCCCGTACCCGCATACTCGATTGCTCCAACACACCACAACTATTCAAACATCTTCCTAGAACCTTAGGATTACACATTGGGACAAGTTCCCTAGGTTGTGGTACAGACACTCTATCCGCCATATGCATAATTATGGCCAACAATTGTTCAAACATGGATTGGAATGTGGGATTGGCCATGGTGGTTGGGTCAAATAGAAGCACCACAGGCTACTTTGGCCCTATCACTAGCACTTTATCTTCATGTGCTTTCCTCCTCATGCCACCTTCTAGCACCACATAGCTACTATTAACATGTTCTTCATGTTCTCCAAACATATTTGCATATGGGATAAGCTATAATCAGATATGTTTGACAACGTAAGAACAAACACAAACCTAAGTCCTATATCCCTATAGACTCAGTGAACCTAGAGCTCTGATACCAACCTATCATGTGAGGCCCAAACATGATAACCCAAAACAAAGCATGCAATCAACTACTAAACAAACATACACCAGAAAACATGGTAAATTAAAATTGATTCATATATTGTAAACTTGTCCAAAAATTTACATAAAGATCCATAAACCTATATCAACACATACCAAACCAGGTATTTAACATCTATCCCATAGAATCAGCCACTGCATGTACACAAAAGATCCTATTCCACATATACATTCCATATATTTACAACCATATGTATACTACCAAAAACCACAGGTTGATATACAAAACATATCCCTTCCCAAACTTGTGAGTACAAGGACGACACTAGGACTCTATTACTAACATCTACTCATCCTTCTTCTTCTACTACTTTCTAGGTTGCTCTTCCTCAACAACATGATCCAGCACCTAAAAGATGTGGCAACCCACAAGGTGAGACCCATGTCCCAACAAGAGATATAACTCTCAACCAACGATTATTGTTACATTATATATTATTATTAAACAAAATGAGAAGATTCAACTAAATAAGCAAGTTAAATAGATTAAGCAGTTACAACGTGTTAAATTATTCCAACATGTTAGATAGATTAGGCAAACTAATCAGATAAGCATAGCAACATATATGACTAGAACGAATATGAAGAACATGTAAGTCTATCACCTATTGAAAAATATAAGAAACAAGGCAAGGATTTAACATCCAATATGAAGTGTGTTTAACCCTACATACATATAATACAAGGTTGTACTACGTCTTTTATTAATGCCCTGAGGAATTGAGGTATACTACTCAATTCCAACTGACCATTGCTAAGTTGAAATCAGTGTCATACAAGATATGTGGAAGAGTCAGAATCCTCAGATCTCAACCACACTCAATCAATACAAGTCTACCATAGTGACACATAAGGTCAAGCTACTAGTCAGCCTAGCCCACACTTGGTATATAGGTCACAACACTAGTGAGAAGCCTAGTCCACCCTTAAAAAGGTCACGATACTAGTGAAAACATGGCATACAAATCGAAACATTTAAGGTACAACTATAGTTGTCCACAATCACATCATATATCTGAGATACGATCATAGTCATTCTCCTGCTGAGGCATGACCACATCCATCCTCAAAACCTTTTAGGTCAAGATGACAAGGACATATAGTCTCTTACACCTTACATACTCAACAATATGTGCTCTGAGTTTCCCTTAGGAATACTCATTTTACCATCCAACAAGTTTTGACACTGGAATGGATCTATGGAACAAGATAACTACATGATTAGGGTTCCACTTGATTAGTTAATATCAATTGGGTGTCTTTTAGTTGCATCAATCAAGTTACAAACAAACACTAACTAAATTCTACAAATCATGATTTTATTGCAACTTCAGAAGATATAAAAGGTATAAGGCATAACTTTGATCACAAAACTAAATGGTACTATTTTACTGTCATACATGAGACCATCATCATCATACCACTATGGGATTCCAATCCCTTATCACATCACATAGAGGATATCACCTCAATTAGGGCACAAGACCATACTCAAGGTCATAATGTTGTAACATCATTCCCTATAAGACGATCATCATCTCTCCATGCCTCATCAAGGTTCATCATCATACATGTGATATATAAGTGATACAACAATCATTTATTAGATATGATGCATATCTAATAGAAAATTTGGGCTATAACATTAGGAGATAGAAATCACCTCATCATCATTCTAATTTCTCAAGAAATATTAGCAACATTATCATATACATGAATTAAGCTTGAATTCAACATGGTAATTAGATTAGGGTTTCAAATCAACAATTGTAGATAATAACTATTTCATATCACATCCTTCAATCATGAATGTAAATAGGTCAAACATCATCATAAAATCACATAACACAACAATCATGCAAATCAGGAAACTTCATCAACCACCTAGGTTTGGAAGTATCATCGATCACTGACACAAGGTGGTTGGTGACCTCTGAACCTAGGAACAAGTCATGGATCCATTTATTACCCTAAGTCCACACTCCTAATGGATACACAACCAAAGGTGAGTGGACCTGGGCATTCATCACTGGAATGGATCAATATTTCACACAGGCAATATATATGTAAAAGTGGTAACAAGGAGAAATAACAAGATACTAAACATGGTAAAGAGATGTGTACCCATTTCTTGATTCAAGCATACCCATTTGTATTTTCATTTTAGAGCTTAGAGTCTTGAGTTCAGTGGATCTTTATTTGGTAACTACAAATTTGATAAACAAACATATTAATGCTAAAGCATTAAGTATGCTATGAAAGGACAAGTAAACAGTTTAAGATTATCATAAAAGTTACTTGGCTAGAAACATCATATAAAGAAAGAAGTATATACAAGGTGAGAACACTTAACAACATTATTTTATAAAGTGTGTTTTAAGTGCATTTCCATTATACTTAACAATATACTATGGCCATTGACCAGCTTCCCATTGGATGGGTCCATAAGGGTGCTCAAGATTAGCCAACCCTTTTTATCGACATGGTCCGCCTTACTTGGACATCTCTAGTAAGGCACCCAACATTGTGCCCTTACCCTGAGAATATAGGAAGGTACACTAGGTTTGTATAATGGACAAGTTCAATTATGTTCGGGGTTTGTTCAACTTAGATCAAGCAAAATGAACGTACTAATCCTAGGGAACAAGTAGCTCAAATAAGTAATTACTATCCAAGCATCCATATGAGCATACATACAAACAATCCAATACCATAGTAGGGTTAAGAGAGTAAATGTACCTTATGAGTAGAGTACAATATATGATACATGATTACATTCTAAAGAAGGTATAAGGCATCATGGATCTAGGATGTAAAAATATACAACATAGAGTCTTAGATCACTAGAGTTCAATAATCTAAACATCATACGATTCATGTGGAAGTTACCCTAGATCTAGGTTTCAAGTAGTTCAAACGTAGTTTCCAAGGTTCCAAACATGCGAGCAATGATTCTATAAAGCATAAGAATCAACACTAAACCTTAGGTGTAGGTAAACCATACACATAAAGAGTGATACTAGATAGAAATGACCTCTGATTTGGAGTTGGGGATACATGATATTTAGATGGTCTATTCATACAAGATCATATTTGGTCACATTAGGTCCATTACATGCAATATGGTCATGTTTCTAAGTCATAGTAGCATCAAGAGTATATGATCGATCAAGTCAGCTTTTAGTTCTAAGAGTACTATAAATCTACTAATTTGGAGTTTTTAAGATATCATGTATATTATCAGGTTATAATCTAGAAAGATTAGAGCACAACAATCCACTTATCCATTTACATCACATTAGGTGTCGCATGAACGTTACAAGTGTACATGAGTAGGTACTTGGGGCCTCATGAGTCAAAAGTGGCCTACTTAGCCTGAGATCTCATATTAACATGAAAAAGCATAACAAGAGGCAGTGATAATGAGGTTACAAGTTTAGATAGTCACAAGTTAAGCTCACATTCAAGACTAGATCAAGTTCTAGCATGTAAATACATAAAAGAACAATATATTAAGTCATGCTAGGTCAAGGGGGGGCATTTAAGCACAAGTCGATGAGTTTGATCATCTACTCATATTTTAGGCAAGTAAAAGTTATTGATGTGAATAGAAAAGGGGTCACAAGTTATTATTTGTACAAGGTTTGCATGTATGTATAGGAGTAGTTTATTAATTGACCATGAAAGATGATTAATCAAAAAAATAGTAGATGCACAAGTAAAATCAAGAACAACAGTTATCACCCTTAGAAAGGTGACATTTTCCTGATTAAAATGGTATATAATATCATTAGGTTCAAGCAAGGGAGCAAGGAGATATGGGGGTTTGATTAAACACCCCTTAATGAGATTTCTGGGAGGTTTTTACCTCATTGGGCCGAAAATAGGCCAACAGATGGTGGGCCTCATGCCTCTTAGGCTTGCGTAGGAGAGACAACTTGGGCCAGTAGGGTGCACACACAGGACCGTGTTGCTGGAATATAATGGATGGTGTTGCGGAGTGTTTTGAAGCGTCAATCAATGTTTGTTGGCAGACGAGGTGATGGTTGGTGTGGTGCAGCGATGACATGCGCTTCGGGGAGGTTGCGAGCGATTTGGAGACGTGAGCGTGGCTGGCGTGGCTACCACTCCGTGGTGGTTCGCAACATTTTACACCTTCCTGGCTGGGCGTGGGCCGCATTTTCCCTGGTCAAGTGAGGGGGAAAAGGATGCTAGTTCAGGCCGGCCCACATGGAGAGTTGGATGGGAATCCAACACATGTTGGGTATCATTTTCCCCGCATATGGCCTCACGAGCTGGGGTAACGGCTGGAGGCGGTGCACCCAAATGGTTCCAAGGACGGGGGGTTTTGGGGCACTATCACACCAAGTGAGGTGCCGACCAGCATGTCTACGACCCTACTAAGGTAGAGGGAGGGAGATTGGGGCAAGAAAACTGGTGGAGTAGAAAGCCCTAACTGGGATGGTTGGCAGCGCCGCCACAAATTGGAAAAGACAATAAGAGAAAAATGGTGTGCTAGGGCACCTGAGTTGCCCAGAAAAGAGAGGGAAAAGAATGGTTAAGGTGCTTTATAGTCAAGGGAGGAGTCAATATGGTGAAGTATGGCACAAAAGAGGGTTGTGGAGTGGTGCCATTGGAGGGGGTAGGTGGTCATAGTGACACTTTTGCTAATCTCTGAACGGAGGTGCAAGACAAAGTCCCAACCATTGGATGGAGGCTCAATATGGGGGGGGGGGGGCGGGGAGGATCCAAAGCCCAATTTCATGGCCCTCTCAAACATGGTCTCTAATAGGCCGAAAGTGAGAGTGTCAGATTGCAAAGAGAGGAGAAAAAGGGGGTAATGGGCCGCACAAGTGTGCCCACATTGAGCCTAGTAAGGGTACAAATCCGATTTAAATCAAAATCAATCAAGAGAAAAGGAAGAATACTTAAAAGGTCACAACTTGGGATACAAACCTTCGATTGAGGTGAATTTTGCACCATTGGTTCATAGTTGAATCCTTTACATCATGAAAATAATTTTATAGAAAGTAGATGTGAGAACCCATTACACTAAATGAGATTACTCAAAACATAAAACACAATCAATCACTAATCAATCACATACCCAAAAATATGGGTAAACTAAAACCGATTTCAATGTCAGCACCCACTCATAAACATTTGCATAAGATCCCAACATCTTTCTTATATCCATACTATGCCAAGAATTTGATACAAATTGTTCTATCATCTTAGCCACCACATATATACACATGAAAACAATATTCATATATGCCACACAAACAAGCATTAATATGCTAACAAAAATCTGATTTGTTTGAAACACCATATACAAACGTTTTCTCACCCAAACCTGAGAGTACAGGGATGAATCTAGGACACACTAGACATCTAATCAACTTTATCAAAT
The DNA here is from genome assembly GCA_963693085.1 of Alisma plantago-aquatica. NCBI lineage: Eukaryota > Viridiplantae > Streptophyta > Magnoliopsida > Alismatales > Alismataceae > Alisma > Alisma plantago-aquatica. The sequence continues at coordinate 956,777,457 of OY856409.1, forward strand.
ATTCATTACTATAGCTCCTCTTTGCTACCACATGTTTGTTTTCGTCATTTCCAATTACCTAAAAAAATATGGCGAACCACAAGGGTGACACCCATGTCCCAGTAAGAGATATAACCTCCAACAATGCTTATTGATTACAACATTTTAGGTAATGAGGTAGTTTAAGCAATTTGATCGTATATAACAAATAGGCTCAGAAACACTGATGATTAGCAAAATACGTAAAGGAGTTGATAACAATTATCATCATCAAGCTGACTATCATCATTTTCCTTATTAAACATATAAGAGATTCAATATCATATGCATAACTAGCATAAGCAAGTCTAGTATCATATTATCTCTATTAACATGAATAAGTCTAGCATCATAAGCATATCTAACAACATTATCATGTCTAACAGTTTGAATAGATCAATATCATAAGTAGAGCTATCAACATAAGCACGAGTATTTGCATAAGCATGATTAGTAGTATATGCATTTCTAATTATAGAGGCATGGATAGCATGCTAAACATAACTAAAAACATGATATAGCTATCATCCTAATTATAATTAGCAGTAGGAGTATAGATATCAACATAAGCATGACTACTGTATGTACACATTTACAATCTTATGCATATCCACAACATAAGCATAATTACTATATCTTAATTGCACTAAGCATCATCTTTATGTAAAAAGAACAAACCAGGGTTATCGTCCAATGTGAAGCATCGTGTATAACCACTTCAAATCCAACTGACCACTTCTAAGTCAAAATTAGTGCCATACAAGATCTAGGAAGAGCCAAACTCCTAAGATCTTCTCCACCCCCGGTCAATATGGGTCTACCATAGTGACACATAAGGTCAAGCTACTAACAACCTAGTCCATCCTTGGTACAGGTCACGACACTAGTGAAAGGAGGTGGGTACATATACCCTACCATCCGAGGTACAACTGCAATTGCCCTCCAATATCATCACATATATAATCACAAAGACATGACTGCATCCGTTCTCAAACTGAGGGCTAGGTATGACCGTAGTCATCCTCCCTAAATACTTGAATTCAGGATGACAAGCACCCCACATACTCATCAATATGTGTTTCGAGTTTCCCTTAGGAATACTCGTTTCACCATCTAGAAAGTTTTGACACTCATATGGATCTATGGAACATGACACTACATGATTAGAGTTTCACTTGATTAGTCATGACAATTGTGAGAATTAAGGCTGCATCAAACAAGTGGATATACAAACCCTAATTCACTTCTAACAAGCATATAAATATCACAACTTCAAAATATATAAAATGTGTGAAACATAATTTCTCATCTCATCATCACATGGTACTATTCACTTGCCATTCATGAAACCACACTAATCATCATACTATTACAAGATATAAATCATTTTCACAATATCACAAGGTATCAACCCTTATCAACACAAGAGGATTACACCTCATTCAGGGCTTAAACATGCCCAAAGGTCATTAAGACCATCATACTATCATAGGATATACATCCTTTTCACAATATCATAGGGTATCAACCCTTATCAACACAAGAAGATTACACCTCATTCAGGGCTCAACCATGCCCAAAGGTCATTAAGACCATCATATTATTCCCTACAAGATCATCATTATCTTTCCATGCCTCATAACAAGGCTCAACAACATCACTTACATATAATACACCAGATCAAAACAATATTGGATTAACGAGCTAGGAGATATTGATAAACAATCATAGCAGGGTTATATTAACATTAAGAACATTCCTTTATTACATCAACATGCAAGGAATCTAGGTATGATTAACACTCCTCATATTCATAATGCACATGTTTAGCATAAGAAAGTATCAACCATGTGGCTATGATAACCATCAACTAACATATTAAGGTTATGATCATATTAAGGAGGTTATTTCACCATCATTCCATCATATAAGAATGTTAAACATGAATACTCATCTTTATGTATTTGAATTATAGTTGGTTTCAATAAGATAAATTATATTAATGTTACCAATCAACACTTATACCCAAACCCTAACTCACGACATCCCCATTGGATCATGGATGCATAAGGTGAAGCATCACCATAACATTCCATACTATTCTCAAATATGAACCCACACATAAATCAAGGTGTAACCATTGGGTTATAGCATACTAGGGTTTCAACAGTAGTAACAGAGTACTCCATGATTGTATTAGTCATTCAAGGACTATTCATACCCAATTACCATCATTTAGTTATATTAAAACTAGGTATATAAAGCTATACCTCATTAGGGTTACATATCAACACAATATGGTCATCATCCCTTCTATTCATATGAGTGAATAGGTAAAACTACCTTATTAATGGTAACCCTCCATTTGTTCCATCATCTTTCAACCCATATCTCCATACCATTATGTCAGCCAAAACCATTGGATGTTTAAAAGGTAAGTGTTACGACCTCACCTTTCAGTAACCCCCAATTAAGGGAGACTTAGAGGATAAAGCCGCACTCATAATTCCGGATCAAAGGTTCAACATATAACTATAAATAATTATTAAATTCTAACAGACTATATGAAAAGTGGTAATAAAAATTTTCCTTTTTGCATACCTTGAAAAGTGGGATACTATCTTCTAACCACAACTTATCCACTCTATTTAATTCCTCCTTGTTCTTTAATTCTTGAATTCACATTATGTCGCTTTACTGTTTGTGCTTTTGAGGATTTACCTAAAAAGCCGACAAACAAAAACAACGATCAGCCGAAGCTGGTATGTGGGGAGCAGATAATTGTTCAACTAAGTTAACCACATAATCATTCAATTAATGATTTAACAAGCAAGATTACGTTTTAAACCATATAACTCAATCCATACATATTCATAACTATGGGCTGTCCCTGCAGTGGACATGTATATCACCTCTATTTAGGTATAGAGTCGCATGGCACTATCCGAGGATAGCCCAATATCTAACTCTTTATGACTTGATGGTCCTACCTCCATGGTAGCCATGTACTAAGTCAATCATTGACCTGATGGACCTACCCAATGGGTAGCCATGTACTAGGTCATCCATAGACCTGATGGACCTACCCAATAGGTAGCCATGTACTAGGTCTTCTCTAACCTGATGACCTACCATAGGTAGCCATGTACTAGATTAGCTATTTGGCCACAGAGAGAACCAGGATCTGAGTTTATAGGTATATACATTAAGTGATAGTCATAGCCACATTATATTTGCAATATGAACATCCAAGCAGTTTTAGTTGCATCCAAGCGATAAAACGTTCGGAAAACGCCGGGAAACCTAAACGATTAACCATAAGTAACCACATACCTTTTAATTGCACTTTTCAATATAGAAAGAGAAACTCTATTAACAATCAACACCTGAAATAAAAGAACAATTTCCTTTTATTAATATTTATTCGCCTTCATTATTCAACTAGGATTCTAATTCCATAATTAGGGTTTCTTCTAGAAATTAGGGTTTTACATCCTCTTTCATCATTACCATCCTTAATTCATTAAACTACATAAAACCCCTAATTCCTCAGTAAATTTCCTTTATTAAGTATCCAATTATCTTATTCCGCAAAAACATGCTTTTTATCCCCTTTTATCCCAAATTAGGGTTTCTATGTAAATTAATTTCCTTTTTAAGCATTATAACTCTAAATCTCATACTTTTGCATTCAAACTGATAAACATATCACTTTTATCATTAGTAAATTTAAACTTATCAGTTTGATCTATTGATTTATCAAAATACACTTTAATCATGCAATTAGGGTTTCTCACCAATTCTTAATACACTTAATTAACCAATTAAGGTACTTTTTGCAAAACATACAGAACTAGGTTCTCAATTCATTTTTATTGGATTCCTCGTATTTTTCTATACAATTTTCATATATTAAGTTTCCTCATACGAGTTTCCTAGCAAATTCTATTAATTTTGCAAGATAAAGCATTTTCCTATAATTTCCATCAGAGAGGCGAATTACCGGAAAAACCGCGTCCGTTGGATCGGTGCGCCGCTGATCCTCCTTCTGATCTGACGCTCCTCGTCAGTCGGCTCCCCCACGCGCGCGCCTCCCGTTCCAGTCCGTGGGATCGCCCGAGTCCACGATAGACTCCTGATCTAGCGGCCCGCGATGGATCTGCTTAACGCGGTCGAGCCTCCTTCCCTGGCACCGTCGGATCAGGATCGAACGACCGTCAGGCGTCGTCTTCCTTCGATCCCAGCAACTATGTCGCGGCGGCGTTCTCGTCGGAGGGAAATCAATCGGGCAGGCTAGTGCGTGGAGAGGAAAAGGAATTAGCCGGTCGAGATCGCAACGAGGTGAGGAACTGAGGGGTGCCCTATATATATAGGCAGTGGGAGGTCCCCATTAGGGTTTCCAAACCCGCCGCCAACTCTGGTTCCAGCCCAATTGGGCGTTTCTAGAACATACCCCGAAAGTCGGCAAAACCTAGGTCTAGGTTGTTCGCCTTGGTCTCCCGGACTCAAAGGAACACCTAACTCAAGTGCACATGCACTGGATCGATCGGGAAAGCGAGGGGAAAATCCCTTGTCGGCGCCAGTGTCCGAGTCCTTCTGGGACTCTAGACGATGACCGCGATCCGTTGGATTAAGATCCAACGGTCAGCGTCATCCGCGCTTAAACGAAAAAGGAAAATCATTTCCCAAAAATCCAAGGAAAATACCATTTTGATGATAATTTGAAAATTCAATAACTCCCAATCCATAACTCCGTTTTTCCTCAAATTTTGAGAAAAACTCGTTTATATTTTTATCTTCCATTGTACAAAGATTGGGGTTATTATCCAAAGGAAACGAGCCCTTTACTTCAGTTTCAAGTTAACTCTAATTTAAATGTATTTTCCACATATTCCTTATTTCTTTTGTCATTATCTAATTACCCTGAGTTCCTTAAACCCCAAGGAACCCTTTTATATCGAAAACTCATTTTTGGGAAAATATCTTTTAGCCTTTAAATCATTTTCTTTTTATTTCTTACATATCTTAAATGAAATTCCCTTTTCCATTTCTTTTTGTTTTTCTTTTAATCTCTCCATTGGGCTTCACGGCCTCAAAGGCCCAATAAGAGGACATACAAGTTAAAACACACAATCCACTCAATCCAATCAAACAATTCATCAACCAACAATTTCATTTTCTTGAAAAAGAATTCTTTATAATTTTATTACATAACTTGGAGAAATTGAGGTTATAACATCCTCCCCTCCTTATAGGAATTTTTCCCTCAAAATTCAATAATCAAACAAACAAATCAGGATATGCTTTCTCCATGTCCGTCTTCAGCTCCCATGTAGCCTCATCCTCCCCATGGTGTTTCCAAAGAACCTTCACCATCTCTATATTCTTATTTCTGAGCTCTTTTACCTTAGTATCTATAATACGCAAAGGTAACTCAGGATAAGACAGCTTTCCTTGAATCTCAATAGGTTCAATGCTCAACACATGGCTCGGGTCTTGCACATAACGCTTCAGATTGGACACGTGAAACACATCATGCATCATACTATATTGAGGGGGTAACGCCAAACGATAAGCCACCTCACCAATCCGTTCTAGAACTTCAAACGGACCCACATATCGGGGACTCAATTTTCCTCTATTTTTAGCTATAGCTCGGAGCGGTCGGATTTTCAGAAAAACATGCTCGCCCACAGTGAAATGCACATCAGTCCTTTTTGCATCAGCATACGACTTCTGTCGATCCTGGGCTCTCTTTATCCTTTGCCTGATCAAAGCGACTTTATCAGCATACACTTGGAGTTCATCTGACCTCAGCAAGGTCCTCTCGCCAACATCATCCCAGTGAAGTGGTGACCGACACGGTCTCCCATATAGAGCTTCATATGGAGGCATCCCGATACTGGCTTGGTAACTATTGTTGTATGCAAACTCCGCTAGAGGTAAGTACTGCTCCCATGATCCACCCCAATCGAGCACACAAGCTCTCAAAAGATCCTCTAAAGTCTGGATTGTCCTTTCTGACTGTCCATCCGTCTGGGGGTGATAAGTGGTACTGAATTTTAACCTCGTACCAAGTTCCTCTTGAACCTGCTTCCACAGTTTGGAAGTAAACTTTGGATCTCTATCAGATATGATGGAACTAGGCACACCATGCAAACGCACTATTCCCCGAATGTACAACTCAGCTAAGTCTGTCACTTTGGCAGTGGTTTTCAGTGCAAGGAAATGTGCTGACTTGGTAAGGCGATCCACCACAACCCATATTGCATCATGACCTCTCTTGGTCCTTGGTAAACCCACCACAAAATCCATGGTGATCTGATCCCATTTCCATTCCGGAATCTCTATAGACTGTAAAAGTCCACCAGGTCGTTGGTGTTCAGCCTTCACCATCTGGCAGGTAAGACAACTGGCCACATAAGCTGCAATGTCTCTCTTCATCCCTGACCACCAGAAAAACCTCTGCATGTCCTTAAACATCTTAGTAGTCCCTGGGTGCACTGTGTACTTAGAACCATGAGCTTCTTTTAGGATACGTTCCTTCAGTGATGAATCTTCAGGAATCCATATGCGATTCTCGAATCTGATTCCTCCATCTACTCCCAAGGAAAGGCGGGTCTGAGGCTTCTTCATTAAGCCTCTCATTTTGTCAAGTCCACTACTGATCATCTGTGCTGCCACAATTTCATTCAACAAATCAGACTGTATCTGAATGTTGGCCAATCGAATTCGATCACCTAATGGTTGAGGAGACCATTTCACCAGCTCTTCTAGACTCTTCCACTGACTAGACAGAACAGCTGCACACTGAAGCTGTTTCCGACTCAAAGCATCTGCCACAACATTTGCCTTCCCGGGATGATAGGCAATGGTGAAATCGTAATCTTTCATGTATTCCATCCATCTTCATTGTCGTAAGTTCAAGTCTTTCTGTGTCAGAAGGTACTTCAAGCTCTTATGGTCAGTGAAGATTTCAAAAGTAGCACCATACAGGTAATGCCGCCAAATCTTCAAGGCATGAATGATAGCAGCCAACTCTAAGTCATGTGTCGGGTAATTCACCTCATTAGGCTTGAGTTGTCGAGAAGCATAGGCAACCACATGTCGATTCTGCTCCAAAAAACAGCCTAGACCCATTTTGGATGCATCGGTGAAGATCATGAAACCCTCATTGCCTGATGGTAGAGTCAGTACTGGTGCAGTGGTCAACTTTTCCTTCAGCTCTTGAAATCGAGTCTCACATACATCAGACCACACAAATTTCACATCCTTCCGAGTCAACATGGTCAAGGGCAAGGCAGTCTTTGAGAAATCTGAAATGAAACGCCGATAATATCCTGCTAACCCCAAGAAGCTTCGGATCTCGGAGGGGTTCTTCGGTGCAGGCCAGTCTCGAACTGCTGACACCTTGGCTGGATCCACGGCGATTGTTCCTCCCGAGATGATATGCCCAAGGAACATGACTCGGTCTATCCAAAACTCGCATTTTGAGAATTTCCCATAAAACTTCTGCTTTCTCAGGATATCAAGGACTTTACTTAGGTGGTCTCGGTGTTGCTCTAAGTCATTGGAATATACCAAGATGTCATCTATGAACACTATGACAAACGAGTCAAGGAAGGGTTGGAACACACTATTCATAAGGTTCATGAACACACTGGGTGCATTGGACAATCCAAAGGGCATAACCACAAATTCATAATGACCATATCGTGTTCTAAAGGCTGTTTTTGGGATGTCCTCACTCTTGACTCTCAACTGGTGATAACCCGATCTTAAGTCAATTTTAGAAAAGACTCGAGCAGACTTTAACTGGTCAAACAGGTCATCTATTCGGGGTAAAGGGTATTTGTTCTTAATGGTAGCTTGGTTAATCATCCGGTAGTCTATGCACATATGGAGCGAGCCATCCTTTTTCTTTACAAATAGAACTGGAGATCCCCATGGTGATGTGCTAGGCCGGATAAAACCCTTGTCTAGCAACTCCTGCAATTGTTTCTTCAACTCGAGCAATTCTGCAGGGGCCATTCTATAAGGTGCACGTGAAATAGGATTTGTCCCTGGAGCTAGCTCTATGGAAAAGTCCACCTCTCTCTCTGGAGGGATCCCGGGTAGATCATCCGGAAAAACATCAGCATAGCTCCTGACTACCTCAATTTCCTCTAAGGGTCGCACCTTGGGTTCGGGCTCAGTAACAACTACTAGGAAGGCTTGACAACCTTTACTCATCATCTTTTCTGCCTTCAGGGATGACACATACAAACTGGTGGTGGCATCTTTCCTACCTCTAATGACAAAGGGTGGGTGACCTGGTTCCCTGATGATCACTTTCTTTTCCCTACAGTCGATTTGGGCTCTATAAGTATAAAGCCAATCCATTCCGATAATCATATCAAAATCATTCATGTCAAGAAGGATAAAGTCCGTAGGAAATTCATGATCTCGATATTTCACAGGTATCACCGGAGTTTTCAAAAGAGAGGTAAAGATACGACCACTTGGGGTTGTAACATCTAAGACATATCCTAAATCCTTGATATCCAAACAAAGCATAGTCACAAGATTCCTCGAAATGAAAGTATTAGTAGAACCAGAATCAAAAAGTGCTTTTACATTATGTCCCATGACTTCAAGCATGCCTACATCATTGTTCACCATACATTAGACTATCACATTCTTAACTTCTAAACATAAAGAAAAACTCTATGGGTTATTACCCTCAATCAACCGATTTGCATTTGCTTGAGCTTCTTCATTGTCGATGGCGAACACTCGAGCTTGCCTTCTTTCTCCAGCAGGTGGGGCCACAGCTACTGGTGGAGCTGCTACTGGTGGGGCTGCTACTGGACCTGGTCCCTTTGGTGCTGGAAGGGGACAAGCAGACAGGATATGCCCCTCTTGCTGACAACGAAAGCAGACCTTCTTCTTATGGCGACACTCACCAGGATGCCATTTTCCACAAGAGCGACATCGCGGTCGGTTGTGTTCTGGATGGGGTCTTCCTCTTCCTTCATGTCTTCCCTTGGCTTGATGACGTCCTGGGCCCTTCTTATGATGATTCTTCTGTCCTCGGGTTCCTTCAGTGAAACCCAAAAACCCCTTGGGTGGAAGCTGTGCAGGCATCACGGTTCTCTCCATGTCTAGGGCAGTGTTGTAAGCTTCTGCGAAGGTTTTAGGTTTGCTGGCCATCACATGAGGCTTCAGGGAAGGGTGAAGACGCTCTATGAAGTGATCCACCCTTCTTTCCTTGTCCATCTTATACCCAAAACGTTCCAGGATCCGAAACTTACGCCCAAAATCTGCCACAGAGGAATTTCCTTGAGTCATGTTAGTGAATTCCCTTTCCTTCTCTTTCTTAGCTGCAACCGGGACGAATCTGGAAGTGAAGATGGTTTTGAAATCCACCCATGCCATTGGTTCCTCAGTCAGATCTCGTCCTGTGATGTGGGTCTCCCACCATATCTTAGCTGCTCCTTCCAGGAGGTGAGCAGCAAAGAGGACCTTCTTGCTTGGCTGCACCTCAAGCATGCGAAAACCATTCTCAATTGCCAATATCCAGGCTTCTGCTTTATCCACCACTTCTGTCTTATCCTCTCCCCAGAACTTCTCTATGTTCAGCTTGACAAAATCTAAGATAGTAGCTCCCACACGTGGACGAACAGGGTGTGGTTCACCATTTTCCGCTCTAGCTATGTCTCGGAGAGCCAAGGCACTAATAGCTTCTGTCAACTTCCTCTGTTGCTCCAACCACAAGGTATCAGGGGTATGGATCATCATGGTGGGTTCTGATTCATCGACTGGGTCCTCTTCCATCTGAGCTTCTTCCTCATACACATACTGCCCTTCACCTCCTTGTTCTTCTTCTTGGTTCAGATTACTAAAAGGTACCGGGTCAGGGTTAGGGACTTCTTGCATGACTTCTTCAGGCCTCTTCCTTTTCTTTGAGGATCCACCCTCATGGTTCCTATTCCTCTTTTCAGAAGATTCCTTTATTTTACGGGGAGGCCAAACACTCCTAACCGGCTTTCCGGAGCCCTCAGGGATAGCAACAGTCTTGGTCCTTGCCATCTACATAAGCATAACAAGCAAACCTTTAGTTTATCATTTAACTAGTTATACTTATGTTCAGTGATATCTCATTACATACTTTTTATTAATTTGGAGGAGGATTCTTAAACCCCTAACTTAATTTCCCATGCCACATGAGTGTGGAGGTGAGAGAGAATACTACTCCTAAAACCCTAAAAGAATATGTGATGAGAAGGGATGAATAAGATAAGAGAGTCCTAAAGGTATCTTACTTCGATTCGTACCCTAAGACTTTGGCCAGACGGTCACACGGGTCCGGGAGTCCTCGTATTCCGACTAGCGGTGCGGAGGAAAATTTTTCCAGCCCCCGGTCGTGATCCCTTTCTAGACACCTCCGTCTTTCGGATACTCCTCTAATAACTCCCTTGGGTTCTATGGAGTTTGTAAAATTTAATAATTACTAATAGTTACATGAAGAACCCAGGCTCTGATACCAAATGTTACGACCTCACCTTTCAGTAACCCCCAATTAAGGGAGACTTAGAGGATAAAGCCGCACTCATAATTCCGGATCAAAGGTTCAACATATAACTATAAATAATTATTAAATTCTAACAGACTATATGAAAAGTGGTAATAAAAATTTTCCTTTTTGCATACCTTGAAAAGTGGGATACTATCTTCTAACCACAACTTATCCACTCTATTTAATTCCTCCTTGTTATTTAATTCTTGAATTCACATTATGTCGCTTTACTGTTTGTGCTTTTGAGGATTTACCTAAAACGCCGACAAACAAAAACAACGATCAGCCGAAGTTGGTATGTGGGGAGCAGATAATTGTTCAACTAAGTTAACCACATAATCATTCAATTAATGATTTAACAGGAAAGATTACGTTTTAAACCATATAACTCAATCCATACATATTCATAACTATGGGCTGTCCCTGCAGTGGACATGTATATCACCTCTATTTAGGTATAGAGTCGCATGGCACTATCAGAGGATAGCCCAATATCTAACTCTTTATGACTTGATGGTCCTACCTCCATGGTAGCCATGTACTAAGTCAATCATTGACCTGATGGACCTACCCAATGGGTAGCCATGTACTAGGTCATCCATAGACCTGATGGACCTACCCAATAGGTAGCCATGTACTAGGTCTTCTCTAACCTGATGACCTACCATAGGTAGCCATGTACTAGATTAGCTATTTGGCCACAGAGAGAACCAGGATTTGAGTTTATAGGTATATACATTAAGTGATAGTCATAGCCACATTATATTTGCAATATGAACATTCAAGCAGTTTTAGTTGCATCCAAGCGATAAAACGTTCGGAAAACGCCGGGAAACCTAAACGATTAACCATAAGTAACCACATACCTTTTAATTGCACTTTTCAATATAGAAAGAGAAACTCTATTTACAATCAACACCTGAAATAAAAGAACAATTTCCTTTTATTAATATTTATTCGCCTTCATTATTCAACTAGGAATCTAATTCCATAATTAGGGTTTCTTCTAGAAATTAGGGTTTTACATCCTCTTTCATCATTACCATCCTTAATTCATTAAACTACATAAAACCCCTAAGTCCTCAGTAAATTTCCTTTATTAAGTATCCAATTATCTTATTCCGCAAAAACATGCTTTTTATCCCCTTTTATCCCAAATTAGGGTTTCTATGTAAATTAATTTCCTTTTTAAGCATTATAACTCTAAATCTCATACTTTTGCATTCAAACTGATAAACATATCACTTTTATCATTAGTAAATTTAAACTTATCAGTTTGATCTATTGATTTATCAAAATACACTTTAATCATGCAATTAGGGTTTCTCACCAATTCTTAATACACTTAATTAACCAATTAAGGTACTTTTTGCAAAACATACAGAACTAGGTTCTCAATTCATTTTTATTGGATTCCTCGTATTTTTCTATACAATTTTCATATATTAAGTTTCCTCATACGAGTTTCCTAGCAAATTCTATTAATTTTGCAAGATAAAGCATTTTCCTATAATTTCCATCAGAGAGGCGAATTACCGGAAAAACCGCGTCCGTTGGATCGGTGCGCCGCTGATCCTCCTTCTGATCTGACGCTCCTCGTCAGTCAGCTCCCCCGCGCGCGCGCCTCCCGTTCCAGTCCGTGGGATCGCCCGAGTCCACGATAGACTCCTGATCTAGCGGCCCGCGATGGATCTGCTTAACGCGGTCGAGCCTCCTTCCCTGGCACCGTCGGATCAGGATCGAACGACCGTCAGGCGTCGTCTTCCTTTGATCCCAGCAACTATGTCGCGGCGGCGTTCTCGTCGGAGGGAAATCAATCGGGCAGGCTAGTGCGTGGAGAGGAAAAGGAATTAGCCGGTCGAGATCGCAACGAGGTGAGGAACTGAGGGGTGCCCTATATATATAGGCAGTGGGAGGTCCCCATTAGGGTTTCCAAACCCGCCGCCAACTCTGGTTCCAGCCCAATTGGGCGTTTCTAGAACATACCCCGAAAGTCGGCAAAACCTAGGTCTAGGTTGTTCGCCTTGGTCTCCCGGACTCAAAGGAACACCTAACTCAAGTGCACATGCACTGGATCGATCGGGAAAGCGAGGGGAAAATCCCCTGTCTGCGCCAGTGTCCAAGTCCTTCTGGGACTCTAGACGATGACCGCGATCCGTTGGATTAAGATCCAACGGTCAGCGTCATCCGCGCTTAAACGAAAAAGGAAAATCATTTCCCAAAAATCCAAGGAAAATACCATTTTGATGATAATTTGAAAATTCAATAACTCCCAATCCATAACTCCGTTTTTCCTCAAATTTTGAGGAAAACTCGTTTATATTTTTATCTTCCATTGTACAAAGATTGGGGTTATTATCCAAAGGAAACGAGCCCTTTACTTCAGTTTCAAGTTAACTCTAATTTAAATGTATTTTCCACATATTCCTTATTTCTTTTGTCATTATCTAATTACCCTGAGTTCCTTAAACCCCAAGGAACCCTTTTATATCGAAAACTCATTTTTGGGAAAATATCTTTTAGCCTTTAAATCATTTTCTTTTTATTTCTTACATATCTTAAATGAAATTCCCTTTTCCATTTCTTTTTGTTTTTCTTTTAATCTCTCCATTGGGCTTCACGGCCTCAAAGGCCCAATAAGAGGACATACAAGTTAAAACACACAATCCACTCAATCCAATCAAACAATTCATCAACCAACAATTTCATTTTCTTTAAAAAGAATTCTTTATAATTTTATTACATAACTTGGAGAAATTGAGGTTATAACAGTTAGACCATTGGTTGTTAACATAAGTAAACACCTTGGATTAACCACCTATTAAGTCCTTGATTTGTTCTCTAGAAAGATTCACCATATAACCCTAGACATCCCTTGATTAACAACACAAAAAGTTCCATTGAGAGTAGGGTAAAACCCACAATCGACTGTTATGTTAAAACAAGCCATCCATTGTCAACAAGTAAGCTCCTTAAGTTGATCATATAAAGGAAACCATAGAAATCACATTATTAGGACCAACATATTACATTAGCCATCATTCCACCTTATTGGAGAATTAAACATTATATCTTGACCATTGGGTCAAGTTCATATGATAAAACCATCAATAATAGTATAGGTCTGACTATTGCATCAAGTGACCCAAGAAACCATTGGTCTAAGGCTTAATTGATGCTACAACTACAGTGCTTAACTCACCATAGGTTGTAGAGACCTTATACACCATCATTAGTGATCATTAAATCACCATAGGTTATTAGATCAACACTACATTCATTAATCAACATCAAATATTAAGCTAATGTCATCATTGATTGATAACATTGGTAGGGTACTTAATGGTTGATCATTAAACTTCTAATTGATCCAAAACCTGACCTAAAGGGTGACCATAGGTTGTCACCATAATATGACATCTTTGATCTCGACCATCAGTTGTCATGAAGACAACATCATAGGGTTGTTTCAATGGTACCATCATCGAGTCATGGGTTTATAGAAGAAATCAACTTTAAACCCTAAAATTGACCATTGGTTGATAGGTGCTTAGCACCATAGGTTGCCAAACCAACCTGATACAAGTCATATTATACCTTAGGAATAACATACACATGATCACAGGTTCCTATATAACTGAAATCAGAATAGGGAACATTATAAAAATCGAAATCCAAGTCAAGCATAGCTTTTTAGTGCATGGATCATCATTTTCAAGCAAGAACATGATCTAGAAAGCTTATGGTAAGCAATAAACGTGGAGCAAGTTATAAAAATTGCCTATAATAAGAAGATGAAACCCCACACAGAAGAAATATTGAGCAGGTAGGGTAGAAAATCCAAGCATAATCTATGAACTCGTCCATCGAGCACCTTTCTTCATCAAATGAGCAAACCCTAAGCATAAGGAGCAAGAAAGGTAGGGTTTTAGAGATTTAGAGCAATTTCTACCATGGAACGGCAAGGTTCCAACCTGAAGGAAGGTCTAGGGAAGGCGAAGAGCAAGAGAAACAGAAAAGGAAGGAAGAAAATAACTTGCCTTGGTCAAAATCCCTAGAAGATGACCTTGGAAACCCTAGATAGGGCTAAATGGAGCTCTAGGAGACCATCTTCTCCAAAAAGAGGTTGTATTCTACCTTAGAGCACTTGGTTCCATATAAAAACAAAGGAGAGACGTTTCTCTAGGTTAAAGGAAAGATAAAGCAAGAATAGTTTCGAACTTGAGCAAGGAAGAGGTAAATATAGCCCATGGATAAGGATGGAAGCAAGCATGAGGTGTAAAAGTAGCTTCCCCATGTTTCTATGGCCTTAAACTATTAAGAATATACAAGAACACACACAAGAAGCTCCCCCACCATCGTTATAGACCTTATTATCTTTACTTTGTCAAATTTCCCAGCCAATCACATAATTCATTAGTTGATAGCTACTAAAGGTAGCTCATCCGTGAAGGGGTAAACCCTAAAATACCCTTGGAGAAAACACCTTCAAACCAAGGTTTAAATAGTATACCCATGGCTCAAAAAGATCAAGAATGATTAGAGAATATACAAGGAACATAATTCAAGTGATAAATTGCAAATAAACCTCTCAATTGGGTAAATTGCAGAAAAGTCCAACATGTGCATAAAATTGCATAACTTGCTCAAACAATGTCCAAATTGGACCAAATTTGAAACTTAAGCTTGTATTATGATTTCGAATCATATCACAAGGTTAAATTAGGTTTATAAGAATTCAATTATGATAATTAAGCTTATTCAACTCATTAAGCAAGTTTAGAGGCCTTACAACTATAAACCCCTAACAAGGATTTCGCTCCCCAAATCCAAGGTAAACAAAGATGGGTACTTCCTTTGCACCTCATCCTACTAGATTCACATGGTTACTTGCATATCATGGTGATGTCACATCATTCATACATATATCCTCTTGGGTCAGCACAAAAACCCTAACCTAAGAAGACATTCTTAATATGGAATGTAGAAACTTGTTGTGTCATCTATACAACTATAATAGTAACTTTCAACTTTAAATTATAGCTATCATCCAAAAATTATATCTATTGTAACAACACATTACTCAAAAGTCATACTTGTTGGCTCTTATCAAACATAGAACATTATGCATCTCTTATCATATGTAACTTATGTCATCCATTCTAACTCTTATGCATTGATATATGACCCAAGGTTTATCATAAAGGAACATGGTATCACATATCTATTAACTAACAAACCATCTATCCTTGATAGTGGTATTTCACAACTTTCACTGAACCATACACAACATTATAGAATCACTTTTATTCCTTCCAAACAACATTTAGAGGGTCATCATCAACTCTCTCTCCCTTTCTCTCTACAAAAGAGGAATACTTGGAATGTTCATTTAATAAACATCTCCAACCTTCACATATTTCTCATATTATTAATACATCTTGGATACTAGGATTCATTACCTTGGTATCCACCTCATGTGCTATAAGCAACTCACATCCTTATATCATCTACTTTTACCAACCTAAAAAATATGAAGACATATAAGAGGAGTCTTCCTAATTATTGGAAGGCTCAAAAGAAAAAGCATCACAAACTTTATGATCTTAGAACCATAATCCAGACAACCTTATGCTATAATAATCTATTCACCCTCATATTTACAACAAATCCACACATACCAAGTGGCAATGATCCACTTGAAAGTTATGCCCTGGAAAGAAAATACACAAAGGGAAACACACTTCCCACATCATAGCAACATTGTTCAAGGTCACTAGCGAAAAGGTAACCAATTCTATTTTCATTGTGCAAGTTACAACTTCTTATGTATCATTTTACCTTTTTCATTTCAGGTTCCTTGCTATTAGCATAGGAATCATCATGATTAATATATCTCATTACTCCTTCCTTGATGACTATTTATCACACTTGGTATGTTCTCTTATTTTATTATGTTGTTCAACCACTTATCGACATGTAAATCATCATATTCCACATTTTATTCATTAAATTGGGATCATCTCCCTTAATTTCTTTCACATGCCATGATGATTTTTCATTAACATTTTCTTACACACATAGGTTGGTCTGACATTAACTCAAGTTTCACCTTATTTCTTTGTCATTGTTCTCATTCATCTTCTCATTTTGTACTTCTTATAGGAGTTCTCTCTATCTTATGTGGATTTCATACCTTGATTCACTTTATAAGCATAGATTTGTTTGACTTTTACTTTATTATCTTCTTGAATCACATCTTCAAGAACTCCTCTTTTCCTTATTTGTATTCAAATTTAGATTTCATGGTGTTGTATTTTCTTTTATATTTACCAAACATTCAAGTTTTGATAGATAATGATGCAATTCCCATCTTCTTTAAGGTATGATTGAGATATTCACACCATTATTTCTTATTCGTTATGCTCTTTAGATTGTCTCAAAATGACTACTTGATCAGAGTAATTAGAAAGATAACAATCTAAGAGTTCCATACTTACCTTTTCTTCAATAATTGAATACCTGGCCAGGGCACCCAAATACTAAGATTAGGTAGTATGAACCATATTTTTATGTCATATTCCTAACTTAGACATCATCCTAGTCCTAAGTCCTAGTGTCCCTATAGACTCAGTGAACCTATAGCTCTAATACCAACTTGTGAGAACCTGTTACACTAAATGAGATTACTCAAAACATAAAAACACAATCAATCACTACTCAATCACATACCCAAAAATATGGGTAAATTAAAACCAATTTCAACATCATTACCCACTCAAAAACATTTGAATAAGAGCCCAACATCTTTCTTATATCCATACTATGCCAAGAATTTGATACAAATTGTTCTATCATCTTTGCCACCACATATATACACAGGAAAACAATATTCATATATGCCACACAAACAAGCATTAATATGCTAAAAAAAGTCTGATTCATTTGAAACACCATATACAAACTTTTTCTCACCCAGACCTGAGAGTACAGGGATGACTCTAGGACACACTAGACATCTAATCAACTTTATCAAAGATTCATTACTATAGCTCCTCTTTGCTGCCACATGTTTATTTTTGTCAAATATGATTACCTAAAAAAAATGTGGCGAACCACAAGGGTGAGACCCATGTCCTAGTAAGACATATAACCTCCAACAATGCTTATTGATTACAAAATTTTAGGTAATGACACAATTTAAGTAGTTTAATCATATATACCAAATAGGCTCAGCAACACTGATGATTAACAAAATACATAAAGGAACTGATAATAATTATCATCATCAAGCTGCCTATCATCATTTTCCTTATTAACCATATAAGAGATTCAATAGCATATGCATAACTAGCATAAGCAAGTCTAGTAGCATATTATCTCTATTAACATGAATAAGTCTAGCATCATAAGCACATCTAACAACATTAGCATGTCTAACAGTTTGAATAGATCTATATAATAAGTAGAGCTATCAGCATAAGCATGAGTATTTGCATAAGCATGATTAGCAGTATATGCATTTCTAATTATAGACGCATGGCTAGCATGCTAAACATAACTAAAAACATGATATAGCTAGCATCCTAATTGTAATCAGAAGTAGCAGTATAGATATCAACATAAGCATGACTACTGTATGTACACATTTACAATCTTATGCATATCCACAACATAAGTATAATTATTATCTCTTAATAGCACTAAGCATCATTTTTATGTAGAAAGAACAAACCAAGGTTATCATCCAATGTGAAGCATCATGTATAATCCTAAACAAATTTTCTATACGGTTGTATTACATCTTTTATTATGCCCTAAGGAAATTGAGGATACCACTCAAAGTCCAACTGACCACTTCAAAGTCAAAATTAGTAACATACAAGATCTGGGAAGAGTTAGACTCCTAAGATCTTCTCCGCCCCCGGTCAGTATGGGTCCGCCATAGAGACACATAAGGTCAAGCTGCTAACAGCCTAGTCTGTCCTTGGTACAAGTCACAACACTGGTGAAAAGAGGTGGGTATGCATATCCTACCATCCGAGGTACAACCACAGTTTTCCTCCAATATCATCACATATATAATCATCGAGACACGACTGCAACCGTTCTCAAACTGAGGGCTAGGTATGACCGCAGTCATCCTCCCTAAATACTTCAATTCAGGATGACAAGCACCCTGCATACTCATCAGTATGCGCTCCGAGTTTCCCTTAGGAATACTCGTTTCACCATCTGGCAAGTTCTGACACTCAGATGGATCTATGGCACAGGGCACTACATGATTAGAGTTTCACTTGATTAGTTATGCCAATTGGGTGAGTTAAGGTTTTATCAAACAAGTGGCGATACATACCCTAATTCACTTCTAACAAGCATATAAATATCACAACTTCAAAAGATATAAAATGTGTGAAATATAATTTCTCAGCTCATCATCACATGGTGCTATTCACTTTCCATTCATGAGATCACACTAATCATCATACTATCACAAGATATAAATCCTTGTCACAATATCACAAGGTATCAACCCTTATCAACACAAGAGGATTACACCTCATTCAGGGCTTAACCATGCCCAAAGGTTATTAAGACCATCAATCTATCACAGGATATAAATCCTTTTCACAATATCACATGGTATTAAACCTTATCAACACAAGAGGATTACACCTCATTCAGGGCTCAACCATGCCCAAAGGTCATTAAGACCATCGTATTATTCCCTACAAGATCATCATTATCTTTCCATGCCTTATAACAAGGCTCAACAACATCACCTACATATAATACACTAGATTTATACAATATTGGATTAATGAGATAGGAGATATTCATAAAAAATCATAGCAGGGTTATATTAACATTAAGAACATTCCTTTATTACATCAACATGCAAGGAATCTAGGTATGATTAACACTCCTCATATTCATTATGCACGTTTAGCATAAGAAAGTATCAACCATGTGGCTATGATAACCATCAATTAACATAATAAGGTTATAACCATATTAAAGAGGTTATTTCACCATCATTCCATCATATAAGAATGTTAAACATGAATACTCATCTTTATCTATTTGAATTAGAGTTGTGTTCAACAAGATAAATTATATTAATGTTACTCATTAGCACTTATATCCAAACCCTAACTCATGACGTCCCCATTGGATCATGGATGCATAAGGTGAAGCATCACCATAACATTCCATACTTTTATCAAGTATGAACCCACACATAAATCAAGGTGTAACCATTGGGTTATAGCATACTAGGGTTTCAACAACAGTAACAGAGTACTCCATGATTGTATTAGTCATTCAAGGACAATTCATACCCAATTACCATCATTAAGTTATACGAAATCTAGGTATATAAAGCTATACCTCATTAGGTATACATATCAACACAATATGGCTATCATCCCTTCCATTCATATGAGTGAATAGGTAAAAATACCTTATTAAGGGTAACCCTCAATTTGTTCCATCATCTTTCAACACATATCTCCATACCACTATGTCACCCAGAACCATTGGATGTTTAAAAGGTAAGACCATTGGTTGTTTACATAAGTAAACACCTTGGATAAACCACCTATTAAGTCCTTGATTTGTTCTCTATAAAGGGTCACCATCTAACCCTAGACATCCATTGATTAACAACACAAAACGTTCCATTGAGAGTAGGGTAAAACCCACAATCGACTGTTCTGTTAAAACTAACCATCCATTGACAACAAGTAAAGTCCTTAAGTTGATCATATAAAGGAAACCATATAAATCACATTATTAGGACCAAAATATTCAATTAGCCATGATTACACCTTATTGGAGGAATAAACATTAGATCTTGACCATTGGGTCAAGTTCATATGTTAAAACCATCAATAACAGTATAGGTCTGACCATTGCATCAAGTGACCCAAGAAACCATTGGTCTAAGGCTTAATTGATGCTACAACTATAATGCTTAACTCACCATAGGTTGTAGAGACCTTATCCACCATCATTAGTGATAATTAAATCATCATAGGTTATTAGATCAACACTATATTCATTAATCAACATCAAATATTAGGCTAATGTCATCATTGATTGATAACATCGGTAGGGTACTTAATGGTTGATCATTAAACTTCTAATTGATCCAAAACCTGACCTAAAGGGTGACCATAGGTTGTCACCATCATATGACATATTTGATCTCGACCATCATTTGTCATGAAGACAACATCATAGGGTTGTTTCAATGGTATCATCATCGAGCCATGGGTTTATAGAAGAAAACAGCTTTAAACCCTAAAATTGACCATTGGTTGATAGGTGCTTAGCACTATAGGTTGTCGAACCAACCTGATACAAGTCATATTATACCTTAGGAATAATATAAACATGATCAAAGGTTCATATATAACTGAAATCAGAATAGGGAACATTATAAAAATTGAAATCCAAGTCAAGCATAGCTTTTTAGTGCATGGATCATCATTTTCACGCAAGAACATGATCTAGAAAGCTTATGGTAAGTAATAAACTTGGAGAAAGTGATAAAAGTTGCCTCTAATGAGAAGATGAAACCCGAAACAGAAGAAATCTTGAGCAGTTAGGGTAGAAAATCCAAGCATAAGCTATTAACTCGTCCATCTAGCACCTTTCTTCATTAAATGAGCAAACCCTAAGCAGAAGAAGTAAGAAAGGTAGGGTTTTAGAGATTTAGAGCAATTTCTACCATGGAACAGAAAGGTTCTGACCTGGAGGAAGGTATAATTAAGGATAATAGCAAGAGAAATGGAAAAGGAAGGAAGAAAATAACTTTCCTTTTTCGAAATCCCTAGAAGATGACCTTGGAAACCCTAGATAGGGCTAAATGGAGCTCTAAGAGACTTTCTTCCCCAAAAAGAGGTTGTATTCTACCTTAGAGCACTTGGTTCCACAGAAAAATATAGGGGAGTCGTTTCTCTAGGTTAAAGTAAAGAGAAAGAAAGCATAGTTTCAAACTTGGGCAAGGAAGAGGTAAATATAGCCCATGGATAAGGATGGAAGCAAGCATGAGGTGTAAAAGTAGCTTCCCCATGTTTCTATGGCCTTAAACTATTAAGAATATACAAGCACACACACAAGAAGATCCCCCACCGTCCTTATAGACCTTCTTAGCTTCACTTTGTCGAATTTCCCATCCAATCACATAATTCATTAGTTGATAGCTACTAAAGGTAGCTAATTTGTGAAGGGGTAAACCCTAAAATACCCTTGGAGAAAACACCTTCAAACCAAGGTTTAAATATGTGCCTCATGGCTCAAAAAGCTTAATAATGATGAGAGAATATCCAAGGAACATAATGCAAGTGATAAATTGCAAAGAAAACCTCTCAATTGGGTAAATTGTAGAAAAGTCCAAAATGTGCATAAAATTGCATAACTTACTCAAACAATGTCCAAATTGGACCAAATTTAAAACTTAAGCTTGTCTTATGATTTCAAAGCTTATAATAAGGTTAAATTAGGTCATTAGAATTCATTTATGATAATTAAGCTTATTAAACTCATTAAGAAAGTTTAGGGGCCTTATAGTAGAGTTCGTTGAATCAACTCAATTTTTATTTCAAGTGGATGATACCTAATAAGCATAGTACTTCGTTCACCACTCCAATTCGAGTCATATAAAAGTAGGAAGTGACATTTACTCAACCCAAATCATCAATTGGGCATAAAGTGACTCAAAACCATAAAAGATGGGGTGATGAAGGGTATTGAATACAATAGGATATTTAATGAGTCCAGACGTACACAAATAGAAAGAGAGAAAATCTAGGTTATCACATCCTCACTACCTTAAAAAAAATTGTCTACAAAATTGAATCAAGTCACCAATTGATATTAAGTTTTCCATTCAACATAATGATCATCCTAGTATTCTCATAAGGTATCATCACTAGGTACAACATCCATCTCAGTTTGAAATCGAGAAATCAAGTATCATGGTCAACATGTAGTCACATGGATCATCAAATTGGGGAAGATCATCACATGAGTCCTATATTTGTAAATATTGTCATATAGATCACCAATTTGGAGAGATAACATATTAGGTAAATCAAATAGTGTTCAAGAGTAAGGCATGACTTTCATTCCTAAAATTTTAGGGTTCTAGCTTCTACATTGACCTAGGTGGGGTGCATGATTGAGATTTTTCATTTTAACAATTAAAGACCAGTTATCATATTTCAACATCATGATTTTGTGCTCAAAATCAATGGAAAGTCCCACCCTAGTCCACATGGAGCTCACCCTTAAGTCATAAATCAAGAAATTCATCATAGTTGTCATTTCAATTTTGAGATTTGGGAACATGATGGTCATTAGTCATATATTTAAGGTGATCTCAAGTTACAAATGGGATGATCATGGGGGATCAAGTTAAACCAAGATCAATTATCACGAGTCAATGTTTCATTATGAAATATGGAGAGTCAAGTTTGGACATAAAATTCATTGACTCAAACATCTCAGATCTAGGGTTTGTATTCCTAACTAGACCTTAGGGGTGATCATTCATCTGTATGCAACAATCGAGTAACAATCAACAACATTTTGAGCAACATTTGAGATACAAGAAACTTTGTGAAATATCAATTTTGAGTCCATTATCATGGTATTACAATATTGATGAATGATCTAGACCTAGGTCTTTCTAGGCACTTTAACACAAGCTATGTCCAACATCATCGTATTTTGAGATCATCATTAAATAGGGATGCAAGATCGAGTGTCGATGATATACTATATTTGACCTATTGGAGTCTTAGGCCAAGAAATCAAAATTGGGTGGAATGGGTTACCTTTCCAAACTCTAAATAATCAACAAGATGAAAATTTAGAGGAATTCATAATAGGGATGTGATCAAAGTTATGTGAGTCATAAGTCAACTACCACCCTAATCTAGCACATTAGTCTGTACTAATCATGAGTTGTCAAGCATGTCCCAATAGGGTGAGTATCAATTGTCAAATCTTATTTCACAAGATCGTGAGTCAAACATCAAGATCATTAATAGAGCAACCATATTTTATATTTCATGAGTTCAAGTTCATAATAGAGCTCCCTTCCTTCAAGTTCAAGGTAAGGGTAGATTCTGGAAATCAAGAGGTCCAATTGAGAAGTCAAGAGTTTGAGTATAATAGTGCAAGATTGAGATCTAGGTCCATCATATTAATCAAATTGATCCTATAAAGAGGAATAATAGTCATTAAGGGGTTTTCCTCTTATAGTAATTCTTCACATCATTATCTAGGTCCCAATGACATGGTCATTTTGTGGCATAGCATTGCAAATATCAAATAGGAGGAAAGCTTGCTTAACTATGCTTGAGGTTTAATTAACAATAGGGAAACATATGTTTAGTCAATAGGGACATCATCCAAGTGAGGTTTAAAACATGAGTTCCACCTTATTTCACCATATTAGCAATTTACCTCAAACATAGAAAGCACTTATATCCAATTTGGTAACATTGAGTTTTCATACTTTACATATGAGTACAACACTTTCAAGAGTAACTTCATACATAAAATAGGATTTTCAACTTAAATTCAAATCATGGCATTAACATCTTAATCAACTTTCATTATTTCAAGTGAAATTTAATATTTCCCATGCATAAACTACCGAAATTGAGAATTCATGTGATTAATAGTCATGAGAGAAGAATCACATGAGACAAGAAAGCTAACTAATCATCATCTACTTGGGTGTCTTAGGTGGTCCTTAAAGAAGAGATGATATTCTAGAAGACTCTCTAAACTTTGAAGGAAGGATTTTGGTCCTCCTTGGGTTCTAAAGATGTGTTATGCATTAAACACATATAAAGGCCTATGTGTATAGCTCTGAACCATTAGTTATAGATATGTTTATTACCCTAAGCCCACACTCCTAATGGATACACAACCAAAGGTGAGTGGACCTAGGTGTCCGTCCCTGGAATGGATCGTTATTTCACACATGCAATATATATGTAAAAGTAGTAATAAGGAGAAATAACAAGATACTAAACATGGTAAAGAGATGTGTACCCAGTTCTTGATTCAAGCATACCCATTTGTATTTTCATTATAGAGCTTAGAGTCTTGAGTTCAGCAGATCTTTATTTGGCAACTACAAATTTGATAAACAAACATATTAATGCTAAAACATACACTATGAAAGGACAAGTAAATAGTTTAAGATTATAATAAAAGTTGATTGGCTAGAAACATCATATAAAACAAGGTGAGAACACTTAACAACAATATTTTATACAGAGTGCATTTTAAGTGCATTTCCATTATACTTAATAACATATTATGGCCATTGACCATCTTCCCATTGGAAGGGTCCATAAGGGTGCTCAAGATTAGCCAACCCTTTTTATCGGCATGGTCCACCTTACTTGGACATCTCCAATAAGGTGCCCAACTTTGTGCCCTTACCCTAAGAATATAGGCAGGTACACTAGGTTTTTATAATGGACAAGTTCAATTATGTTCGGGGTTTGTTCAATGTATATCAAGAAAAACAAACATACTAGTCACAGGGAACAAGTAGCTCAAATAAGTAATAGCTAGACAAGCATTCATACGAGCATACATAAAAACAAGCCAATACCATAGTAGGGTCAAGAGAGTAAATGTACCTTATGAGCAGAGTACAAGATCTGATCCATGATTAGATTCTAGAGAAGGTATAAGCCATCATGGACCTAGGATGTAAAAAGATACAACATAGGTCATAGATCACTAGAGTTCGATAATCTAAACATCATATGATTCATGTGGATGTTACCCTAGATGTAGATTTAAAGTAGTTCAAATGTAGTTTCTAAGGTTCCAAACATGCAAGCAATGATTCTATAATGCATGAGCATCAACACTAGACCTTAGGTCTATGTAAACCATGCACATAAAGAGTGATACTAGATAGAAATGGCCTCTGATTTGGAGTTGGGGTGACATGATATTTAGATGGTCTATTCATACAAGATCATATTTGTTCACATTAGGTTCATTACATGCAATATGGTCATGTTTCTAAGTCCTAGTAGCATAAAGAGTATATGATCGATCAAGTCAACTTTTAGTTCTATAAGTATTATAAATCTACTAATTTCGAGTCTTTAAGATATCATGTATACTATTAGGTTATAATCAATAAGATTAGAGAACAACAATCCACTTATGCATTTACATCACATTAGGTGCCGCATGAACATTACAAGTGTACATGAGTAGGTACTTGGGGCATCATGAGTCAAAAGTGGACTACTTAGCCTGAGATATCATATTAACATGGAACAAAGCATAATAAGAGGCATTGATATCAAGGTTACAAGTTTAGATGGTCACAAGTTAAGCTAAAGTTTAAGACTAGATCAAGTTATAGCATGTAAGTACATAAAAGAAGAATCTATTAAGTCATGATGGGTCAAGGGGGATATTTAAGAGCAAGTAGATGAGTTAGATCATCTAATCATGTTTCAGGCAAGTAAAAGTTACTAATGTGCATAGAAAATGAGCCACAAGTTATTATTTGCACAAGGTTTGTATGTATGCATAGGAAGAGTTGATTAAATGACCATGAAAGATGATTAATCAACAAAATAGTACATGTACAACTAAAATTAGGAACAACCGTTATCACCATTAGAAAGGTGACATTTTCCTGATCAAAATGGTATATAGTATCATTAGGTTTGAGTAAGGGAGCTACGAGATACAAGGCTTTGATTAAAAAACCCTTAATGAGATTTTTGGGAGGTTTTTACCTCATCGGGCTGAAAACAGGCCGATGGATGGTGGGCCTCACGCCTCTTGGGCTTGCACAGGAGAGATAGTGTGGACTAATAGGGCACACACATAGGCCCATGTTGCTGGCTTACAGTGGATGGCGTTGAGGAGTGTTTTGAAGTGTTAGGCAACGTTTGTTGGCAGACGAGGTGACGGTTGGTGTGGTTCAGCCATGGCATGCACTTCACCGAGTTCCTGGGTGATTTGGAGATGCAAGCATGGCCGGTGTGGCTACCACTCTATGGTGGTTCCCAACATTTCACATGTGCCTAGCTAGGAGAGGGTCGTGTTTGCCCTGGTCAAGCTAGGTGGAAAAGGACCCCAGTTTAGGTCGGCCTACATGGAGCATTAGATGGGAATCCAACACATGTTGGGAGTCATTTTCCCCATGTCTGGCCTGACGAGCTAGGGCTAAGGTTGGTGGTGACACATCCAAATGGTGCCAAGGACGGGGGGTTTGGGGCACTATCACACAAGGTGAGGTGCCTCCCAGCATGCCCATGACCTTGATAAGGTAGAGGGAGGGAGATCAGGGCAAGAAAACCAGTGGAGTAGAAAGCCCAAACTGGGATGGTTGGTGGAGCCACCACAAACTGGAGAAGAGAAGAAGAGAAAAACGGGGCTCTAGGGCACCTGAGTTTCCAAGAAAAAGAGAGGGCAAAGAAGGGTTAAGGTGCTTTATAGGCAAGGGAGGAGTCGATTTGGTGAGGAATGGTGTGAAAGAGTGTCGTGGAGTGACGACATTAGAGGGGGCAGGTGATCGCAGTGCCACTTTTGCTAATCTCTATACGGAGGTGCATGATGAAGTCTCAGCCATTGGATGGAGGCTCAATCCATGGGGGGGGGGGTAGGATCCAAAGGCCCTATTTCATGGCCCACTCAAACATGGTCTCTTATTGGTTGAAAGTGAGAGTGTCGGATCGCAAAGAGAGGAGAAAAAGGGGGTAATGGGTCGCATAAGAGTGCCCACATTGAGCCTAGTAAGGGTACACATATGATTTAAATCAAAATAAATCAAGAGAAAATGAAGAATACTTAAAAGGCCACAACTTGGGCTACAAACCTTCGATTGAGGTGATTTTTGCACCGTTGGGTTTGTAATTGAATCCTTTACATCATGATTTTTTTTATAGAAAGTAGAGTTCATTGAATTAGCTCAATTTTTATTTCAAGTAGATGATACCTAATAAGCATGGTACTTGGTTCACCACTCCAATTAGAGTCATATACAAGTATGAAGTGACATTTACTCAACCCAAATCATCAATTGGGCATAAAGTGACTGAAAACCATATAATTTGGGGTGAAGAAGGGTACTAAGTACAATAGGACATTTAATGAGTCTAGACGTACAAAAATTGAAAGAGAGAAAATCCAAGTTATCATAGTTCACCATTCTCAATGACTAATGAGGGTCAGCCACATTGGCGACCGTTGATAACCCAAAATTGGCAACCAAAGAAGACTATGGTTCAACCCCTTCATCCTCCATTGAGGTTGACCCATATCAGTGACCACTAAACTAGGGTTGACCACCCTTAATGATCACTAAGGTCCAACAATGTCAACGACCACATAGAACCATTCATGGTGATCGAATAAACATGGAGAATCTCATAGACTGAAGAGATAGACCAACCTTAGTGACCACAACCCCAAAACTTGGCGACCACTCAACATTAGTAACCTTGGAAACCTCAAGCAAAGAGAGATAAAGACTTGGTGCCCAATCACCATGAAACCAAAAACCACCAAGGTGTAAAAAACATGAAGAAGATCAACTCTAAAACCCTAATGCATAATCATCATGAGAGAGAACAAAACCATAAGTTGAGAGAGAGAGAAACCCAACATTTCCACCAACACGCATGTCTCAAGACCCTCATCACCAAAGATAGATTTAGGCACAAAAATTAGGGTTCATCTAAGGAAGATATCTACTCAAGAATCACCATGCAAACATAAACCCTAGGTAGAAGATACTATATCTATACTTATTACCACATTTTTAGGATAGACTATGTAAATGCAAGAGGAAAGTAACCAATAGAAGTGGAGAAAGTTATATAACTCACCTCAAAAGAGGAGAAGCAACTCCAAAAATAAGGAACCTCCAAGAAAAGGGAGAGAAAACCCTAGCTTGATCACCACTCTCACCCAATCTAGCTCCACCACCATAAGAGAGCAAAACCCTAAGTTAAAGGAGCAAGAAAAGAGGTAATCTTCAGGCTCTAACTCAAGCATTACCATGGATAACCAAGAAGAGAAAGAAAAAAGGTAGGGTAGTAAGGAAATTATGATCAAGAGGGAGTTTACTTACCAAGATCAAGAATAAAGAAAAGATCAGCAAATGATCACCAAGGAAGGGTTGCTCCAAACCCTAGCTCAAAATGTAAGAGGTTTGGCCACCTTCTCCAAGCTCAAGGTCCACCTTCACCACCAAGCACATGGGGGTCGAGATCCAAGAGAGAGAAGAGAGAAAGAGGTTGCAAAGGGGTTATTTGCATGCAAGGAGAGATGTTTATATAGATAAGGGTTGGAGAGATAGAAGAGAGGTTAGGTGTCCAACTAAACATGCCATGTGTCCACCACATCTCATCCATGCAAGCAGCAAACTCAAGCATACATCAAGGGCATTAAAACTAGGGAAAATTAGTGACCAACTTGGTCCAAATAAGGCTGTTGACCACTAAACATTTTAAGCGACCAAGGAGGGTTAAAAACTCAATGATCGTTAAAGATCAAACCCTAGGATATCTTAGCAACCATATAAGGTTCATGGGCTCATCGACTGCCAAGACCACTAAAACACATCAAACCTCCTTGACCAACAAGAATAATTGATCATAAGATCCTTGGATACCACTAAAACACAAGGTCATCAGTAAAACATATATCAAGGTCAACCATCCACTTAGGGCATCTAAGGAAACACTAAACTCAACACAACATGATGTTATCACTCAGACCAAGACAAGGCACCCAAAAGAACCACTCTCTCCAACCTGATGTAAAAACATGTGAGGTGCAACAAGCATGTGACAAACTGCAAGGAAAACCATAAAAGAGGGTAAATTACAACTAGGTCCAGGACAAGCACATATATGCAAAACTTGCTCAAACAACATCCAAACTAAACCAAACTTGAAACATAAGCCCATAACATATTATCAAAGCACATCACGAGGTTTGATTAAGATTCTAAGCATCATATTATGCTAATGAAGCATGATCAACCAGAAAGAAAGGTCATGGGTCTTACACATATAGTTAACATACTTATAATAGAAATTATAAAATTAAAATATAATAAAAGTTATTTTATCTTTGAGATTATATTCACCTCATACAGAATATCATTTGAAACATTCATATGTATATGAGCACTTTCCATGAATTTAGGGTTTCTATACATAAAGTATCATGTCATATATATAGAAATCGATCTTATCAAAACATGAGATTCAACATGTTTAGGGCTTCCTACACTATATTAATGATCACACCTTGCATATTACACATTTACTTGAATAATCTTCAACATACGCTAGGATAAGGCACGTGAAATTAGGGTTTCTACGACACACTTAACGTGTTATTCCCTCAAACCAACAGAACTTTAGGGGATCTCAAACATGTGCTTGTACCAACCTCCTAGTTAGATCAAGCCATATCAATTGACATGGGTGATCAGGGAAATACTTACATAATAGAGTGATTGACCTGACCCATGGTGGGACATGCTTATCCCTTTCCCTTGACGTAGTAGGTTATCTAAAGATCTACTAAATTTGTCTATTACTCAATCTCCTTTCATCCTATATGAACAATTTAAGACTAATTGTAACGCCCCTCCAAGCACATACATGATAGCAAAAGCAAACCCTATGTTGTCCATAACATGGGTCATTCAGCTTGGAGGAACATTACAAAACATGATATACATTGCAATAAGATAAATGAAACACCATGCATTTATTAGAAGTATTAATTCATACAATATTATTTGAAAAAGAAAACATAAACTATCTCATCCTTGAACTAAAACCTAATACATGAAAGGTGGAACAAATATATGACATAATCCTTCTTTGAAAACTTAATGATGGATCTTCTAAGATGTAGATGGCACCCCACCAAGCTAAGTCTTGTAATCATATACTTTGAAGTACTCACGTCAATTCTTTTTCTCCTTGATATAGGGACATCTCATCCCACGACCATGCAAAAGCAAAGACACACATCAGTAAGCATCACTATACATTTTATAAGAATTGAAAATTAGCATATATCCTTGACTTCAAAGAAAATGTTGACATGAAATTTAACTTAAGCATTTTTATAACATGATTCTTATAACATGAAGAATTGAACAATAATATATGCCTCTCTCTATGATGACCACTTAAGAGAACATGATTTCTAGGAAAGCCCATAATGACATGAATGTCCATGATTTGACTATAAAAGCCCATAATTGGCACGAATGTCCATAACG
This sequence comes from Alisma plantago-aquatica, assembly GCA_963693085.1. Taxonomy (NCBI): domain Eukaryota; kingdom Viridiplantae; phylum Streptophyta; class Magnoliopsida; order Alismatales; family Alismataceae; genus Alisma; species Alisma plantago-aquatica. Next base: position 956,808,356 of record OY856409.1, read on the forward strand.
ACCCATTGAGGTCCATGATTCGAGAAGCATATAAAAACTAATTCAATCCCAATTAACTTGATCACTAACATGACTTTAGCATTATCATTAACATGATCCTTGAACTTAACATGATGGGATTTCTCCCTATTAAAAGCATGAACTTTAAATCCATTAATCTTTGATCATTAATCATAATCTCTAATCTTGATGAGCATGGTAATCATAAGACATATGATATAGCAATCGTCAAGCAAATTATATGATGAACATGATTTGAGCATTAAACTTGAAATTGAAAGCATAATCCATAAACCATTCATATCATACAATTCAACCAAGGTACTCATGTATAGTGGCATGACCCACTTACCTGGAGAAAGGTAGACCCTAACTTAGTATCCCTGATCTTGATTGAATCCTATGCTCCTAAAATTACATGATTTTTATTAATTATAATCATTAATACATCCTAAACCCTAATGTAGGTCTTTTAAAGAAAGATGTTAGAAAATGACCAATTTAGAGTTTGAAAACATTGGAATCATGCTCTTCTCAAAAAATCCTTTCCATAGACTATTTATTCATATTTTTTTAAAAATCATTGATTTACTACGAATTTTCAAATAACTAAAAAGGGAAAATCCATGTGGACAATATTGAGTCAACGATGATTGGGATGGGGCCCGCTCTGACCTAGACCAAACACGCATAGGCATGTGGCTCGATTCGCTCCCAACCCAAAACACATGATCAGAGGCACAAAACTCAAAGATACCCACACAAGATCAATTAGTCGATTAAATTCCCAAGGGTACTATGGTCATCACACAACCTAGCATCTCCCTGGTTTTGATCCATGGAGAACGACCATAGTTGGGGGACTATCCCTGATCAGGCTAGGCAACATCAAACAAGACCAGAGCAACCAGGTGAGTGGAGAATGGTCTCTAAGATCTGGAGAAGATGAGGAATCAACCACCAAGAGGTGAGGACCTCTACGTCCCCAAAACACCCCAGAGAAACATCAGAAATAGGGAGATAATCAAATCTTGATAACATCAAGCCATGACATGAAATCATCCAAGAAAGCTTACTGAAACCAGCATAGGAGAATGAAAAATCCATGGGGTGAGTTTGCATGGCTTCAAAAGCACATAAAGGATGAGATTTAGGGTCGTTGATGAGGACTAGTCTGTGTACTACATGATACAGCAAAAAAGGAAACCTTGAGGGAAACTAGTAAAAGAAAAAGGAATGAGTGGGGATAGGGAAGCTTACTGACTTTCCAATTTTGGTGGAAGTGGCATAGAAGTAAGGGCTAGTGAGGTGTTCGTGGAGATACAGATTGAGTTTGTTAGGGCGTCTCAGGGCATTGGAGAAGAAATTGAGCATGGAGAAACAATGTTGGAGGTTTGAGGGTGGTTTATGATCAGTTATATTGGCATGAGGATGGTTGTCTCAACCTTTGCAACTTAAGGTCATGAGGGGGAGAAATCCCTATTTGGGTGTTTCACATATAGGATGTGAAGTCCTAAAGAAGTTGGGATGGGTGAGATTGGGGAGATGAAACAGATCTGTTGGAGTGGTTTTCTTGGGCAGGGACACACTGGGGAGAGAAAATTGGGAGGGGGAAGAAATTACGAGTACAATAGAGTCTATAGAGAGATGGACTCAAGGTAGGAGAAAGAGCACCAACTACAGGATGAAGTTCCAATAGTTCACAGGAAATCTGAGAAATAAATAGGCATGTGACACAGAAAAACAACCGAAACTTTAGGTTAAACTAGTATCTAAATCAAATATCTACTTAAAACTAAACTTAATTTCCCTAATTGACTTTGAGGGGTCAAACAAAGTCATATTGACTCCAAAATTGAACCATAGGCAAATAGAAGGGTCTAGATCATTCCTATATGGTCAGATTTAGGTTTTGTACAAAAGTTTTGTTCATAATTTCCATATAAGTCATTAAACTTGATTTTAATACATTTTATTAATTAAATAAGTGGCAAACACCTTCCTTTGTGGGATTTTGAGTCTAAATTCGAGATGAACAAAATTTGTATCCTGATATTTCTCATTATGTCTTTTTGAGAAACTTTCATGGAGGAGAGAGAAAAAGAGAATTCATATCTACTTTCCTCTTCTATTAAAGCCATAAAAGTAGGAGGAAAACTCCTTGGTAAAGACATCTACTCCATGATTATATTTTCAAATTCAAATCCTTTTCTCTTTCCCTTTTAACCCCCTTTTTAAACATTCTTTAAGAATGGGAAAGAGAGAAAGTGAGGGGATAAATGATAGTTTTCCTTTTATGTATAAAGGGCTCATTTAATCATAAAGGAATTAAAATGAGAATAATTCATTTTCTTTTTATCTCAAACATTATGCAAAAGAAAAGGGTTCAATATTTGGATAACTTTCATTAAAGTCCAAGTTTTAAATTTGTAATAAAAAATTTATGAAAAGACCCTAGCTTGTTCTATTTAAATTTTGGGATGTTACAATTCTACCCACCTTAAATAAAATTCATCCCCGAATTTTCCACTTACTACCCACCTTAGGGTTTTACATATTTGATGTACACTAAACACTTTTAAGTCTCATCCCCATGGTAAAACATGATTTGAACCTCATTATTTAGACCAACCTGTGGGTGTACTATCAATGGTTCTATTTTAACTCATTATTGTCATTGCAAAGGACTTATCTTACCTCTTTTCTAGGGGTTTTGATTCTACCATGGATTTTACTTATCAAAAATTTACTCCTTGTATGCATGCTTGGTCTTCCTATGTGTTTGATTAGGATTAGGTGACTATATGCCTTAAAATTTTAATGCCAACTCTTATTTTATTATCGCCTTTGTATACATGATGGTTGCTCATATATGCAAAGGTGATATGATTTATCACACTTATCTTAGTACCTGTAACACCCCTGACCTGGGTTATACTTTAACCCTAGGTGTTTTGATTAAGAAAGATGATTAAATTCTTAATCTCATCTTGTGAAAGGTAATTAGGGATCAAGAGGAACTTATATTACAATGCTAGTCCTTTTTGAACATTGTTGAAATCAATGTTTTGTTTGTTTTGGACTAAAGTGCAAATTACCCAAGTTGAGGGGTTTAAGTGCAATTGTGCATGATAATATGTTACTCATGTGTTGAAGCATCATGAGAGTTAAAATGATGCTTAGGTATGGCTTATGGAAGCCTGAACACTAAGAAAGAGATGATAAAGCAATGTTTGTGAATAAAAACCTAGTTTTGGTGTAATATGCAATTTACCCAAAACCTAGGGTTCAATATGCAAATTACCGCTTCAATAAGGTCCCTAATATTTCTTTTCATCATTTATTGAAAAGAAAATGAGAGGGACTCCTCATTTGAATTAAGTTGGAGGAGAGAGAATCTTGATATTAAAATAATCAAGATTAATGCTTAATTGAAACCCTAATTCAATTTAGGGCAAAAATGGATGTATTAATTAAAGGGCCTTGAACCAAAATTAAAATTGTTGGATTCAGATGTATGTTTGAACGTCCTTGATCTTTGCAAGGACCGAAAATATCTTAAGGAGGTGAAATTCCACTCACCTTATTATAAAGAAAAGAATTTCCACTCAAAAAGATATATTAATATTATAATGGATTAAGGTGCTTATTTTCTTTTCCCTTAATCCGTGGATAATGGAAGGGAGTTTGGTGGCTTTGAGTTGCCTTTGCATGTAAGAAAAACAAGGAGGAGGTGGTGGCACCATTTTTGGAATTAATGGATTTTAATAAAACATTTTCTCTTTCATCAATTTTCTTATAAAATAGCCTTTTTCAACCCACCTAAGGGTCTTTTTCGAATTTCCTTTCTTCCCTTTCTTGAAAAACCGACCAAGAAGGCTAATAACTGCAGGGAGAACGTCCCCAACCTGTTGGTAAGCCTTTGATCTTCGTTGTTCATGATTTCATGGTGAAAATCATAAAACAATGTGTGATTCCTTCATTTCTTCACTCAATCTTCAATTCTAGCCGATCATTTCACTCAAAATCTTGAAGTTGAGCCTTGGAATAGTTGGAGAAGCTCCATCCACCATTAGAACCGTGTATCTTGGAGCTTGGAGATCAGATTTGAGGCGGGTTTTATAACTCAAACCCTTAATCATTGATATTGCATCAATTCTCTATACTTTGTTGATTGTTTTCTTTAATTTGCTACACTCTTGTTTCTTTGCTGTAATTTCCATCAAGAACGGTTGCTTTTATTGGTTGTTCGAAGGAAGGGGATGATGAAATCATCCTAGATGCTTATACAAAGAATATTACCAAGCCAAACGGTTTTGATAGCTACTCCAAATTGTTTTAATTTGATTGGTTATGCGGTTTCAGAAAACCGTTTAAGGGCAAACGGTTTGAAACCGTTTGGGAGAAAACGGTTTCAAAACCATTTGAGATGGTTGACCAAGCGTTGACCATTTGGGAATTTTGTTCCTAATTATGTAGGCTGATAACTCACCAAATATTAGGGATTAACACCAAAGGAATCGTGAGTTGAAGGCTAATCAATTAGGGAAACCTAATTGGATTAAGTGCTGATTTTCAATTTGAGTAATTCGACTTTTTGGGAAAATGGTTTCAAAACCATCTGATATGGTTGACCAAGCGTTGACCTTTTGGTATTACTGTTCCTAATGGTGTTGGTTAATGACTCACAAAATTTTATGGATTAATTCCAAACGAGTCATGAGTTGAAGGCTAATCAATTGGGTAAACCCTAATTGAGATTAGTGCTGAAATTCCAATGAGTTAATTTGAGATTTTGGGTTGGATAGCCCAAACGGTTTCAAAACCGTTTGGGGATCACCCAAACGGTCTCAATACCGTTTAGGGATCACCCAAGACCGTTTGGAGGTCTGTGGTTAAGTATAGTTGACCAATTGAAGGTCCAAAGGTACCGAATCATATTACAACCAAGTGTTGATGTGTTGATCAACTCAATAGACCAAACCTTGATGAAATTTCACTAGAATCCAAGGGTTGGATGGGCAAACGGTCTTCACCTTCTTGTCCAAACGGTCTTCACCTTCTTGGCCAAACGGTCTTCACCTACTTGGCCAAACGGTCTTCACCTAATTGGCCAAACGGTCTTCACCTACTTGGACAAACGGTCTCAAACCGTTTGGAGACCTAGGTGGTTTCAAAGTCAAGTTGTGTTATGCAATTGAAGGTTCAAGTGGTCAATCCAATTAGATACCTAATGTAATTGAAGGCTCAATTGGTTAACCCAATAGAGAACCTAATGCAATTGAAGGTCCAATTGAATAACCTAATTGAATACCTATTGCAATTGTAGATTCAATTGACCAATTCAATTGGATACCTTATGTAATGGAGGTCCAATGTGATTGAATCTCTTGAGAATCAAGATGATGAATGATCCATTGATCCAATGCTGATTAGTAATGATAGTCAATGAAGTTACAAAGGTTGAAACCCTATCAATACCTAAGTGGTTAGTGCCATTTAAGGGTTGAACCCTAATTGCTTATAGGATCAATGACTTGGTACACTATGTTAATCATAGTTGTATGAACTCGATTGAAGGGTTGATATGACCTAATCAAGTTGAGATGATGATAGCATGAATTCATATAAGAATATGATTCATGTGGCGTTTAAGGGTATGATCCTTAAGTAGAGAGATCATGAAACCCTAATCATGAACATAAACCCTAATTGACAAGGTTATTGAACTCTAACCCTAGTTGAGGGTGTATCCTTATGAAACCCTAGTTGAGGGTGTATCCATGTAAAACCCTAGTTGGGGGTGATTCCATGAGAAACCCTAGTTGAGGGTGATTCCATGTGAAACCCTAGTTGAGGGTGATTCCATGAGAAACCCTGACTAAGTATTAACATCACATGATGTTCTAATACTATGTTGTGATGAGAGGACCTGAGAAGAGTGAAGGTATATGAGACTCTAATGTGAAGTCATAATGCATAAAGCCCTAATCTTGGGCGATATTACAATGAATTATAACCCTAATTTTAATTAGGGTATAAAGAAATCTTAATGATGAAATAGAAGGAATGGCCTTATAAAGGTGAAACATTTCATGTGGTGGACTATATACAACCTAAGTATAAGCAATGTCTTTATCATTAGACAAGTCCATACCATTAAATATAGTTGGACAATTCTAATGTGCGGCCTTTGCCTTATATGCTAAAGGTGAGAGATTAGTGGTGGAATGTATTAAGAAGGGAAATACCTTAATACAAGATAAGATGGTTAATTCAAGAGAGTTTGAAATGATGTGAAAGTGATACATCAAAATATAATAGTTATCACATGTAGCACTTTAGGTTTTATATACCTTGATGTACTCCAAATCTTATATGTCCAAATATGAAACATATGAAGTGTCTTATGCAACTATTACAATGATATGTAATGAGTTGTTGCACTTTGATGAGTGTTAATTAATGTACCTTGAGAATGGGGTTAAGCCCAAATGATGCGTATGATGTAGTCATACCATGATGAGGATGAGAAATGAACTCATACCTTGAATTAATGATCATCAATGCTATATGATGTGAGTAATGATCTTGAATAATCATTTATGATACCTTTGAATGCCTCAGAGGTATGGAATAATGAATTAAGGGTTAGACAGATAATGTAATCATGAAACCCTATTTAATGAGAAATGGGGAACCCTAACCCTAATTTGGGTAAAGGGAATGAGAAGCCCTATTTGATAGTAAACCCTAATTCCTGGGAAAGGAATAATGGTGTTACTATTGTATCACATGATGTGATGAATATATTGTATGACTGTTATCATGTCTAAAACCATGTAGATATTATGACATGATGAACATAGACAGGTATGAGCTATGATGTTCATTTGATAAGTATTGATTGGCCATATGTGCCATTATGGTTTTGTTACTTAGAAAGAAGTAACAAGATAATTATGGGCTTGTAAGCCTTTGTAATAAGTTGTTGCCTAGTGAGAGGTGACAATATGTGTAATGGCCTTGTGAGCCATGTGAATAAGTTGTTTCCTAGTGAGAGGTGACAAGATGTGTAATGGCCTTGTGAGCCATGTGATAATTTGTTGCCTAGTGAGAGGTGACAAGATACTTCATGGGCCTTTTGAGCCATGTAAGATGCTTGAACAACAAGTATCATGTATACCTTGGTCTGAGGACCTTGTGGTATTAATTACCTGATAAGTGGTAACAATGTTCTGTGATGAACTAAGGGTTTGAATACCCAGATCCAGTAATCATGATAATGATGATGTGAAGGGATGAGAGTTCCCAGTAATGTGATCAGGGACTGAGATCCCAATGTCTTACAAGAACTGAGAAGTACATTGCTGAATATAAGTACATGTTTCTTTGTAGCAGTTGTCTTAATAAGTTATGTTTGAGAACTTGACTGATGCTAAAAGAATATGATAATGTACTTAAATAATCAAGTGAAATATATTCATGTAGTGCCCTGGCCATAGATCCATCATCGTCAGTAGCTGGTGATGGTGAAACGGGTTCTCCTGCGGGTTAATCCGGAGTGTATATTGTTGAATATGAGGGGTTTCTCCTAGCCAAAAATAGGAGGATTGGAGTGCAACTTTGGTTGTAGACTCAAGGTGTGTATAAGAGCATGGTGAATAGGCCCATGGCTCAGTGTGATAGAGCATGAATGCATTCATGGCTCAGGGAGCACGGTGAACTGGCTCGTGGCTCAGATATACTAGCGTCGAGACATGTACCAAGGCGGGCTAGAGAAAGGGTAGCCTACGGGAGCTAACCCTGTGACTGAGGTCACTTAAGCAAGAGACTGCGGTCCTGCTTGTTTTCTCGCACTGACCGAGACATGGGAGGTCATGGAGTCCGGCTCTTCCATTGACCTTGTATGGCACTGGCTTTGGATTTCGCAACCGAAGGTTGGATTTGAGCGGTACGGCTCACTTCCTCAGGGCATAAGTGTGATTGTAAAATGTAATCAGCCGTATAGCATGTTTGCTTAAGGATTGAATACGGAAATTCATTGATTGATGTTGTATTTCTTTGTGCATTCCTTAGTGGATAAATGTTATTTATGTTTCTTTATATTCTCTACAAAGTAGATAGATGAATTACTTATCTACCATGGGTAGAGGCAATGACTTCCTTGATAATAGGATATTATCTTATTCTATTCTATGATGAATAATTCTGCCTGATAATGTAAAATTAACTCCTGCACAGTTTTAATTTAATAAACTGCAATAACAATGTTTTGGCGGAGAGTTATATCTCTCGCTGGGGCAATTTTCAATTGTCTCACCCCCGTGGGAAACATTTTTAGGTATGCATGGAAAGCAGAGCAGAAACCCTAGAACAGGGAAAGAGCAGCAGCAACAGTAGGGACAGCAATAAGATCTCAGGTGGAAATATTGTCTGTCTAGTCATATAGATAGTAGTCCTATGTGTCGTCTCTATACTCTTAGGTCCTCGGAGTTTTAAATGTATCAATCTGAGTTTTGGCTTAGTGCCTCGAAGTTTTTATACTGCCTGTGTATATTTTTTAACAGGGCAGTCAATGTTGTAATCCTTGAAAAGGAATGGTACATGTTGTGTACTTGTGAACCAGGATGAATTTGGAATACTTTGGTTCATGGTTAAAGAGTTTTCCTGTGAATGGATCTCTTTGCAAAAAGTTTTAAATTTTCAGTGATTTTCAGTAATCCGCTGCAAATAATTTGCTTCCGCATTAGTTAATCCTGCTTTCGTGAGATGGTCGTCACAGTACCTCTCATATGCACATGAACCATACCACATGCACTTGAAAGGACAAGATAAGTACGATAATGCATATAACATTCTCTGTACAAAACCCCATGAGCATGTGTCCCATACCACAAACACATGGGGAAAAGAGAGAGTTTGCTATATACAATTTCAGAGTTAACATGAAAGTCCAAAACAATATAAACACATAACCCTAATCCTTATCCTAGCTGATGTCTCCAACTAGACCCCTAAATTGGTTTCCAATATGTCTCACCTACTTCTTCTATACCTAGGGTTAGAACATATGAATATTTAGCTTAGTGGCCATCTACTTGTTGATTTGATACCATATTGTAACGCCCCTCCAAGCACATACATGACAGTGGAAGCAAGCCCTATGTTGTCCATAACATGGGTCACTCAGCTTGGAGGAACATTACAAAACATGATATACATTGCAATAAGATAAATGAAACACCATGCATTTATTAGAAGTATTGATTAATACAATGTTATTTGAAAAAGAAAACATAAACTATCTCATCCTTGAACTAAAATCTAATACATGAAAGATGGAACAAATTTATGACATAATCCTTCTTTGGAAACTTGATGCTGGATCTTCTAAGGTGTAGATGGAACCCCACAAAGCTAATTCTTGTAATCATCTACGTTGAAGTACTCACTTCAATTCTTTTGCTCCTTGATCTAGGGACATCTCATCCCACAGCCATGCAAAAGCAAAGACACACATCAATAAGAGGCACTATACATTTTATAAGAATTGAAAATAAGCATATATACTTGACTTGAAAGAAAGTTCACATGAAATTTAACTTAAGCATTCTTGATTACATGATTTTTATAACATGAAGAATTGAACAATAATATATGCCTCTCTCTATGATGCCCACTTAAGAGCACATGATTTCTAGGAAAACCCATAACAACATGAATGCCCATGATTTTTCTATAAAAGCCCATAATTGGCACGAATGCCCATAACAACCCCTTGAGGTCCATGATTCAAGAAGCATATAAAAATTAATTCAATACCAATTAACTTGATCACTAACATGACTTTAGCATTATCATTAACAAGATCCTTGAACTTAACATGATGGGATTTCTCCCTGTTAAAAGCATGAAATTTAAATCCATTAATCTTTGATCATTAATCATAATTTCTAATCTTGATGAGCTTGGTAATCATAAGACATGGGATATAGCAATCATCAAGCAAATTATATGATGAACATGATTTGAGCATTAAACTTGAAATTGGAAGCATAATCCATAAACCATACATATCATACAATTCAACTAAGGTACTCATGTATAGTGGCATGACCTTCTTATCTAGAGCAAGGTAGATCCTAACTTAGTATCCCTGATCTTGATCAAATCCCATGATCCTGAAATTACATGATTTCTATTAATTATAATCATTAATACATCCTAAACCCTAATTTAGGTCTTTTAAATAAATATGATAGAAAATGACCAATTTAGAGTTTGAAAACATTAGAATCAAGTTCTTCTCAAAAAATCCTTTCCAAAGACTATTTATTCATAATTTTCTGACAAAGCATTGATTTACTATGAATTTTCAAAGAAACATCAAATCATGGAAAAGGGAAAACCCATGTGGACAATATTGAGTCAACGATGATTGGGTTGGGGCCCGCTCTGACTTGGACCAACCATGCACATGCATGTGGCCCAATTCACTTCCAACCCAAAACACATGATCAGAGGCACAAAACTCAAAGATACCCATGCAAGATTAATTAGTTGATTAAATGTCTGGGGGTACTATGGTCATCACACAACCTGGAATCTCCCTAGTTTTGATCCATGGCAAATGGCTGTAGCTGGGGGACCGTCCCTGATTAGGTTAGGCAACATCAAACAAGACCATAGAAACTAGGTGAGTGGAGAATGGTCTCTGAGATATGGAGAAGATGAGGAATCAACCCCCAAGAGGCGAGGACCTCTACATCCCCAAAATACATCAGAGAAACCGGAGAAATAGGGAGATAATCGAATCTTGAAACCATCCCTCCATGATGTGAAATCATCCAAGAAAGCTCGCTTAAACCAGTGTAGGAGAACGATGAAGCCATGGGGTGAGTTTTCATGGCTTCAAAAGCACATAAAGGCCGAGATTTAGGGTCACCAGTGAGGACTAGTACGTGTACTATAGGATACAAGGAAAATGGAAACCTCAAGGGAAACTTGTAAAAGAAAAAGGAATGAGGGGGGCTAGGGAAGCTTACTGACTTGCCAATTTTTGCAGAAGTGGTAGAGAAGTCAGGGCTGGCGAGGTGTTCACTGGAGATATAGATCGAGTTCATCAAGGAATCTCGGGGCATTGGAGAAGAAATTGAGTGTGGACAAACAATGTTGGAGGTTCGAAGGTGGTTTACGATCGGTTATATTGGCATGAGGATAGTTGCCTCAGCCTCCACAACTCGGGGTCACGAGGGGGAGAAAGCCCTATTTGGGCATTTCATAGATAGGATGTGAAGTCCTGAAGAAGTTGGGATGGGTGAGATCAGGGAGATGAAACAGATCTGTTGGAGTGGTTTTCTCAGGCAGGGACACACTGGGGAGAGAAAATTGGGAGGATGAAGAAACTACGAGTACAACAGAGTCTGTAGAGAGTCAGACTCAAGGTAGGATAAAGAATACCAATCGTAGGATGAAGACCCAATGGTTCATAAGAAATCTGAGAAATAAATAGGCGTGTGACACATAAAAACAACGGAACTTTAGGGGAAACCAGTATCTAAATCAAATATTTAATTAAAACTATACTTTAATTTCCCTAATTGAGTTGAGGTGTCAAACAAAGTCATATTGACTCCAAAATTGAACCATAGGCTAATAGAAGGGTCTAGACCATTCCTATATCGTCAGATTTAGGTTTCACACAATTTTTTTATTCATAATTCCATATAAGTCATGAAACTTGATTTTAATACATTTCATTAATTAAATAAGTGGCAAACACCTTCCTTTGTGGGATTTTGAGTCTAAATTCCAGATGAACAACAATTGTATCCTAAAATTTCTTATTATGTCTTTTTGAGAAACTTTCATGGAGGAGAGAGAAAAAGAGAATTTATATATACTTTTCTCTTATATTAAAGTCATAAAAGTAGGAGGAAAACTCCTTGGTAAAGGCATCTACTCCATGATTATATTTTCAAATTCAAAGCCTTTTCTATTTCCCTTTTAACCCCCTTTTTAAACATTCTTTAAGAATGGGAGAGAGAGAAAGTGAGAGGAAAAATGATAGTTTTCCTTTTTTGTATAAAGGGATCATTTAATCATAAAGGAATTAAAATAAGAATAATTCATTTTCTTTTTATCCCAAATATTATGTAAAATAAAAGGGTTCAATATTTGGATAACGTTTATTAAAGTCCAAGTTTAAAATTTTGTAATAAAAAATTTGCAAATAAGACCCTAGCTTGTTCTATTTAAATTTTTGGAATGTTACACTAACCTTAGGTTATATTTTTTGTCTAACATGCATCTATATTCTCATTTGGTTTTGTTAATACCATATTGATTCTTGTCATACATCTATATCACCACTAGAAACCTCTATCTAGATACCAGACCCAACATGATGCTCTCACACTTGTAGGCTGAGTATAACTTCCTCCTAGGTACAAAAATATATCATAAATCAAACTTGTGGTATGTTAACAATAATTTTGATCTCTCAACTCCATATTTGGGCCTCTTCCTAGGCTATCTAGAGATATATTCTATTCACGTATTTTAATTGTTCTTCATTATACTTACATTTCTCAACTCACATAGGTCAACTCTTAATGCCCATCTTTCATCACGTAACTCTCACAATGCACTTACTAAGAGATCCCTAGATTAGGAATATACCACTAGGATATTTAGGTTAGCAACAAGTTCTCATCCACTTTATGGCTAAAAAGACACACATCAATCCAATTGGTTTTTTTGGACCCTCTATTTCTCCATAGTTGTGGGTGCCAATCATATCATCTATCTATCCTATGAATCATCAAGATATTAGACATACATAGAAACATTTATATCCTACTAATGTGAACTTGAAATTGTTACCAACATGAAAAAAGCCACTTCAATGCTATATCAACAAGATGATCTAGGCCTATCTTAGGCTCTAAGTATATATCATCTAGAATAAATGTTGCTTCTCTACCCCAAGGGTTTGTGGATACTTCCTAATCTTTGTGCACAGACATATTTGGCATTTATGTATACATAATATTTTAATATTATCTAGTTATTTTTAGAATAACACAATCATAACAAATCCTCAAATTGTGGTCAGTTGAAAATCAAAACCAAACCTCAAAATTGAAATTGAGTTTCCATATAGTTAGTCTAGGCTAGTCCCATGTGATACTAAGGATGGTAGTTAGAATAAGGTATCTACTTGTCATGCTATGGTTGGATACATGTTGCATGCATGCACATATGTTTTTTCTTCTCTGTTTTAACTTCTCATCACCAAGTGGTGCATATGTCTTATACCAAATGTACTAAATGGGTGATTGAACTCACTGTTATAAAAACTCCCCCCATAGTCATCGCATGTCCCATACGATGTGGTTTCTAGAAGAAGTATATGAGAAGGGTACATTCATGTTCATAAGTTACAACCAAGTTCAATAACATCTAGGTGTACCAACTTCTAGGCCCCCGTAATGGAATATCACTAGGATCTTGATGTTCCAGTAAATATTATTAAAGGCATTAGTGATTCGAGTTAGGTCATACCAGTTGTTGGTGTCCTAATACCAACTATAATATATCCATTTTTTGAACCAAATTTGAACCCCTAGCGGTGACCTAAATATTTGAATTTTAGGCCCCACTTTGTTTGGTCCAAGGTAGGAGAATCCCTATTCTATAGTTACTCTAACATCATATTACCTACAAATGGATACAAAACAAACAAACTCATATGGATTTGCTTACATGGATAAAAATTGCATTATTACAAATTGAATATTTACAACATGCACGATATCATGTACATATATAAAACACATTATATCTTAGAAGACTTCATAATCTCTATTGTGTCATATGATCTCATTCCCATCATTTGAATCACAACTTGGTACCTAAAATCATAAAATTAGCAAAACCAACATAACATTGTTGGCGTATGGTATATAATCACTATTTGAGTAAGGTAAAATATGGCATACATAAAAAAAACTAGAAAGTTAAATCCACTTATTTACAAAATTTTATTATAATAAGTTTAAGTACATTATCTAAGGCCCTATATATACCCAAATGCGAACATAAATCACTAATCACATCACTTGGAAATCATATTCAAATCCAAGGGACCTATATCCCAAGGATAGAAGCTTATCTTGGGATTCTATGATATTGTATTTAATGGTTTACAAGAGGTAGAATAAATGAAAGTAACTAAATCATACATAAAAGATGTATCCAAATTGTGTCATAATGCCAAACAAAACATGGATATTAAAAATATTTATGTAGCATCCTTGAAACTTGAGAATTTCATATCTAATACAAGGATATGATGTGAAGCAAAAACTCTAAAAATGAGGATAATAACATGACTATAATTAGTGTATTTGAATCCTAGACTTATACCCAGTCTTCAATAAAAGTAGTATTTAACATATGTTTTGATAGGAAACTTCATTTGAAATGTTATAATGGTTTAAGACTTTATTTTGTATTTAATAATATAATTAATCTTGTGAACCCTTTGGAAGGCCCACAGTATGATCCACAGTCCTTGGAACACAATTCAAACCCATTTGGACAAAGTAGGGTTTACATATACATATCCTTGAGAAAACAACTGTGTATTTGATATGTTGAACTTATAATAAATAGTCATGATAATTTTGGTTAGTGGATAATTATATGTCGGATCATGGGACAAATTCTAGATGATTCAAGTTATCTTGTAACCTAGGTTATTAATTAAGTTATTATATAGTAGTTTATTGAAATTCAATTTTATAATGATTATCAAATTAGTTTAGATACAATCTCTTTCCCCAGAGAGAAAATGGAAATATGGAGTTAATACCCAAAAATAGTATTAACAAATCTATAACCTAGAGTAGATAATTATTTCCCTAATTTGGGGTTTTACCTATAGAGAAAAAGAAGAAAAAGGGACAAAGTCCATTTTATATCTAGATTCCAGATTCTTGGTAGAGCTGGATGTGAGGAAGTTACACTTTTCTCCCAAACTCCACAAGGATCCCTATAGATAAAACACAAGTGACCTCCCTCATGATTATATCTCCTACATATCCTTCTCCCTACATGTCCAACTGTTGGTGGTATGCCCTGAGAGCCACTCATAAGATGATTGTAATGGCACAACTTGTATTTCATTTTATTACTAATAATGTCAATTCTGATTATTATCTTTGTTTTAGTTTGGGATAATGAATAAATATAATAATGTCCTAAGAATGTATGACTCAATGACATGTGATTTCAGGTTTAGGACCTGAATATGAAATCATGTGCATGTTAAGAGTGATTAATCTTATCTTAGTCCATCGTCAGATATTATTAACAAAAATTAGAACAAAAAAAATACATTAAGACTAGTGTGTATGTTGATTGATGACAACATCTCATTAGTCATGATATTGATTATCAAATCAAACACATAGATACTTGTTATGAACAAGTAAACTAGATAGACCCACTTTATGTTTGATATGTGGAAGCCAATATGTCCTTAAACCTGAAGCCACTAAAGTGATCACATGTCGTTCATTGTGCTTTAACACTACTCAACATGACCTTGATAAAGGGTTTATATACAAGTAGTTTTTAGGTGCGTTGTGACACATGTGGATTACTGTAAGTGATGTAGATGGAATCTATCCCTCCCATTGGAGTGATATCCTAGCCACTTGATGAGTGAGACTATGAAATGCATGGTCGTTCTCATGTGAGTCAATATATGATATTTAGCTCACATGCATCTCACTTTTTATGGTCTAACTTAATCAAGAAACAAAGATTTAACATTAAGAGGATGATGTTTTCATGCCTCATGCCTCAGATTCAATCCAAATATCATAGACAAAGGAATTTTACAATCACTATAACACTAGCCACAATACTAGGTTTAAGTTATTCTCCAACTTCTTCAATTACTTATGAGGCAATGATGTTCTGACAGATTCCAATGATTGATGGTGAAGTCAAAATTTGATTATGGACATCATTACCAATGTAATGTGTAGCCTATGGGGCCACACACATAGGATGCACTAAAATATGAGTCTAATAGTGGACATGACTAAAAATGTTTGAAGTGATATTGATTACTAAAATATTTAGGTAACCAACTAGAACAATGTTGAAATAAAATCCAAGACAATTGACTAAAAGGTTTAAGCTAATTGATTGAAACTAGAATTATCAACTGATGTGAAGAGTTGACCAACTAATCTTGAGTTATTGGTTGGAGTCATCAATCAGGTGATAGAAAATTAGGTGGTCAATTAATGCGATTAACCAATTAATTAATTAACTAATTAGTTGGTTTGATTAATTGATTAATTAATTAATTAATTAATGGTGTAATTCTAGAATATTATAAGTATCTATTTGTATTTGCACACATGGCCTAGTTTATAGCATCTATCGCCTTTTTGTTTCCTAGAGTTTCGAAACCCTACTTCTGTGCATCTCCTATTTTAAAGTGGAATGCTAGCCGATCATAGAAACACACTCTTGTATGTAAATCCTAGATGTCATAGTCCCCTAGAGAGAGAGAGAAGGAAAATAACCCTGACTCTAGCACTTCACCAAATGGGAGTCTCTCCTTCTTTCCAGCTCAAGCAACAAGATGAGGAGTTCCAATCCATCTATGTGGCTTACATAGAGATGCATGCGTCGTGTGACTTTGTTCAGAGGACATCTTCGAGGACTGTCTGCATACACAAGGAGTGACACACAATAGTGTGAGAAGAGTTCATCACTAGACTTTCTCCATGACAAGGTATACCTCACATACCATCCTTCTAAATACATATTTTTTGACGAGATTTGGTTGTAGGAAACATGGAGATTTTTGTTGTTTTCACTATGTTTATCGTCTCCACGATCCCTAACACAACCCTTTATCAAACTCCATGGTTGCTCCTTAAGGAACCTCCAAGTTCTAAAGAAACCAACTGGACCAGTAAGCAATAATTATCCACATGGTTTTCTTGGATAATGACTTAGCTTCCAAACAGTAGGAAGGTAGGTTGATAAGGACAATCCCATGATTTTGTCTATTTGAAGTATGAAGGGAAACTATCCACAAGTGAAGAACAACTGATTAAATAACTTATCACTGCAACACTCTCGTATTTCTCCCTATTTCCTCTTTGTACGTGAAAGAGTATGTGCCCTATAACATCCCAAAATTTATATCTTATGAAAACACCCCTAAATGGAATTCCTTCTTTTATTTAGAGACTTGATGCATAAACCATATGCTAATGTAATGATGATTCAAAAATAGGTCATTATTAATTTTGAAGACTTTTTCCCATAATCATCTCTATTGTAGATTCATACACTCAAGTTTATCCCTAATTAGTCAACAAGTGATTTGTGAGGGTTAAAATGAAAGTTACCCATTTAGTAAGCATAACTTGACCAAATAATATTTGTATGGAATTAACTCAAGAATGTTGGGCCTTTAGCAAGATATGATCCCTAAGACTTTTTAAATAATCCTATATAATTAATTGATGTTTATCTTAAAAATAAAAACATAGACAATTGGGTTTGCCACGTAATGAAAATCATGATTTTTGGGACTCCTTGTGGTCTAGTTAGGCAACCTCCACAGTGTAGTGTAAATCAGTTTAACCTAGACCCCCATATCAATTTATAAGTAAATTAGGAACCCTTTTTGATCAATAATATACTCAATGTGTTGCATTGACCTAAATTTCTGATATTTAATGATTGTCACACCCTTTTAGCGGCATTGTTCGAGGCCAACTTGGATTTAGGTATGTTGGGGACTCCCCCATCTTGTCCCCTTCATTTGATGTCTAGAGTCCACATGACTATGTGGGTACCAACTATGTACTCTTCTTGTCGAGCTCTCCCTCCTTCTCTAAAAAGTCCTACGAGCACACAGTTTCTCCAATCCTTTCAATGCATCCAGATGAACTCCGAGAACTAGAACCCCTCATATCACCTATATCATCCATAAGCCCCATATCCATATTCCAACAAACTAGGTTTGGTTGCTACCCAAACCCATCACTAGACCATTGTGATAGCTAGGGTGTTCACACCTCTATTGAAGACAGTGAAACAATTCACCAAGTCTTTATGAAACCTCAAAACTTGGCAATTTGGATGTTGAATCAGTATGCCATGTTTTCCCTTTTTCTTGACCTAGACCCCTAAAATGATTCAAGCAATCATCGCCACTTCTTCCTTCATTGTTAACACATTTACCATCGCCGTGCACCTATAGTTACCTCCTATTTGTTTCCAATGTGTTCAATTTTCTTATTTGGCACCCACAAGACCTGCTTTGCTTGACTTCCATGCTGGAAGTATCTCTTTGAGCGTCCAACCACCTCACTACTTCTTTAGGGTCTTCTTGAGACTGCATTGTCTTTTGGAAGATGATGTTGTACTTCGAGGGCACTTTTGCCCTTCAATAAGTAGCTTTCCATCATTATTATGTTTTTTGTCTAAAGTTCAAGTTCCAGGATGACTTGCTCATCACCAGTTTGACAAAGATGTCATACAACTATTTTGCAAGACTAACATTTTTTGTGCCTCTTTTGCAGAACGCCCTTGCATGGGAATTTTAGTCTTTTGCATTCCTTCCTGACTAGGAAAGGGTCACAAATTGCTGGGTAGGCCATGCCATGTGGCTGTTATAGATTGGCCCAACCTAGCACTATTTTTGGATAATAATAATGAGGTGGTTTTAATTGATCTCTTGATTGGTCAAAGTCTTCAAAAGATTTCATATTTATTTCATATGTGCTCAAATAAATACCCATAAATACTTTTTCAAAAGATATGTTCACATGGAATAATACTGGATGGTTTTGAAGAATGATTTAAACTCAAATTTCCATCAAACTTTAAATAACACCAAAACCCTAGAAATTTATGGTGATTATAATTAATGAGTGTTAAATGTTTTAAAGATGGTAATTATGATTTCAATCAACCCAAGGAAGTGTATAGGGTTTCATCATGCTAAAAAGATCAATTAGGGTCTTTTGTAAGTGAGAGGTAACTAGTCCATGAACTTTGAACATACACATTGTTTGATTTTTTATTTATGTATGTACAATATACATAGAATTTTGTGAATGTATTACCTACTGTTTCAATTAATGGAATTCAATGAATCGATAAAAAATTGAATATCATGCTTTATCATCAATATTATTGTATCATCTTCATGCACATTAAGAGCAAAGTCAAGAATGACATCTAAGAGCAAATCAAGAGTTTTCAAGAGAATGATAATGAAAAAAGATAACTTAAATAAGATCCTCAACAGAGGCTCCTCAGAGAAAAACCAAGTGGCACTTAAGTTCTTAAGAGAAGACACATCAGTTCATAATAGAATAAGCACTTTCATGCAAAACATTAGGATTCTTATATAGGTCAAGATAAAAGAACGATCTAAAAGTCGTTGTGTCCTTTTTCAATGTTTAATGTTTAAAGTTTCTTTACAATTTACATGTTCCCTTTAAGATATAATTTGTTCTGTTCATGTTAAAAAATGTTTGATGCATGGATAGCAATGTAAAAACCCACATGTAAGGAGCAAGTATTGAGGATAAAGCCATTTGATGTGCTAGGGCTAGTTCTAGGATATTCAAGAAGTAAGGACTTGGGGGGTTTCTAACTATAATAATGACCTCTTTATATTACCTTTCAAGTTATGAGAAGAATGAATAACATTTAAGTGTGAATCTCATATTATGACATTAAGATGTCAGAAATTGAAATCATGGTTGGTTCAATAAATTATATTTTTATGTAGTGATTATCATGATTGTGACACCCTCTTGAGAATTATGCTCCTGCTCAGTAATTTATACATTTGAAAAAGTGGGGTGTTACAATAATGGTGACAAAGCTAAAATATAGTTGACCACCAAAATTTTCTCATGATATCTGAGGTAGCTATAACATCCCTCCTTTGATGGTATAAAACATATTAATAGAGGATAGAAAGTCAAGGAGTTAGCATGTATATCCCTTTTTCTGGAAAGGTAGAAACCATATAAGAAATACAAGTTTAGAGAGATATCTATGTACATATCTATTAAAGATAGGACTTATTGTAGCTAGTGGCATATCGTATATTCTTTTCAACGATAATGGCCAACTAATTGAGATTTTCAAAGGGTATGCCACAAGCAAAAAGAAGTATTATGCATATGTTCTTCTTCTTGCTAGCATATGTGGTACGGGACATGTATGATACTAAGATTTTGAACATCAACATAATGTGTTCCCACACATTTAGATTTTTTTTTGGATAACATAGATACATAGGTGTTACTTAGAGACTTCTACAATAGACCTAACTTGGGTAACCACCTAAACAAGATGCATGTGGATAGTAGAGATTTTATTCATAGTTAGAAACCCCAAACTTTGATTTTAAACCGAGGATGAAGATAATGAAGGTATGATCAAGTTCAAACCCTAGATGGAGTTATATGGAACTGTTTATGTCATGTATATGTATCACAATCTAAGAAAAATTAAAACCCCAAGGTGGGTAGTATGTGGAAATTTTGAGGAAGAAATTTCATTAAGGTGAGTAGAATTGTAACATCCCAATATTTAAATCTTGAAAAGAAACCCCTAAATGGAATTCCTTTTTTTTATTTCAGACATGTTTCTTAAACCATATTCTAATGTGATTATGGCTCTCAAAAAGGTTATTTTAATTCATTTTAAGTACTTGTTCACATAATCGATTCTATGCTAGATTCATACACCCAGGTTCAACCCTAATTAGTCAATAAGTGATTTATGAGAGTTAAAAATGAAATTTAGTAATTTATTAAGCATAACTTGACACAATAATTTTTTGTATGAAAGTAACTCAATAATGTTGTACCTTTACAAAAACTTGAGCCCCATGTTTTTATAATAATTCTATATAATTAATTCATGTTTATTTTAAAAGGAAAAATATAAATAATTGGGTTTGTCAAATAATGAAAATGATAATTTTTTTGGGTCTCCTTATGGCCATATTAGGTTACCTATAAAGTTTGGTGTAAATTGGTTTAACATAGACTCCCAAATATATTTATAAGAAATTAGGAACCCTTTGCGATCAATAATCTACTACATGTGTTGCATTAGCCTAAGGTTTCACTATGTAATGTTTGTCACACCATTTTAGCAACCTTGTCTGAGATGGACTTGAATCAGAGTATGCTTGGGACTTCCCCAGCTTCTTCTCACACCAATGTCTAGATCCTACAAGACTTTATAGGTAGAAACTCCATTAGTTATGTGTTGATCTCTTCCTCCCTCTCCAAGGAGTCCTGTGAGCGCAAAGATACCCCAATCCCTTTGAGGCATCTAGAAAAACTTAGAGATCACCCCTTTGATAGGGACTCGACTTCTCATGTACCCACTTGACAAAGACCTACACAGTCCCATTGGAGCTTGGCCTCCTCACACCTATAGCTTTACCCCCAGACCATTAACTATAAATCTAATCCTTCAAATGATCTAACACCACCAAAAAACCCTACCCAAGAACTAGAACCCCTCACATGACCCTTTATCGACCACAAGCCCTAAGTACCTCTTCCCACAAATAGGGTCTGGTTGTTACCCAATTCCATCACCGTCGCCTAGATAGGGCATTTGTGACTACTGGAGATGATGAATCGACTCACTAGGCATTCAAGAAATGTAAAAACCTCACAATTTGGCTACTGAATTGGTAAGCCTTATTTTCCATTTTTTCTTGGACCTAGATAATATTATTTAAGCAGTCATGATCACTTTTCTTTCATGATTAATGCCTTCAATATCTCCATGCAGATACAATTTCATCCTAGTTATTCTTGAGTGTGTTTGATTTATCATTTTGGTACAAACAAAATGTGTTTTTCCTGACTTCCATGGAGGAAGTACCTCTTTAATCCTTTGACCACCTCACTACTTCTGTAGGGTTTTTTTGAGACCACATCGTCTCATGGAAAATGATGTTACACTTCATGGGTACTTTCTCCCTTCAAGAAGTAGATTTCCATCACAATCTTATCTTTCCTCGAAAGTTAAGTTCTAAGAGGACTTGGTCATCGCCAATTTGACAAAGATGTTGCGCAATTAAATTACAAGACTGTCGTATATGTGCCTCTTTTGTAACATGCCCTTTCATGGACATATTAGTCTTTTGCGTTCGTTCTTGACTAGGAAAGGGCAGTAGATTGTTGGGGCAGGTCGGCCCATGTGGCCCTCTTGATTGGTCTAGCTTGGCAGTGTTTCTGAATAATAATTATGACATGGTTTTATTAAGCTCCCTGATTGGTCAGATTGTACAAAATTATGTGTTTATTTCATCTGTCCTCAGATAAATACCCATAAATACTCATTAAAAAGATAAAACACAAGGAATAATTCTGAACTGGTTTTGAAGCCTGATTTGAGATCAAATGTCTATAAAACCTTAAAGAACCCCAAAGCCCTATAAATTAAGGTGATTATTTTTAATCAATGTTTAATGTTTTAAAGAGGGTAATTATGATTTCAATCAACCCAATGAAGTGACTAGGGTTTCACCACCCTAAGAAGAGAAATTCATATTTTCTCTAAGAATGAGAAGATAAGTAGTGTTTGATTTTATGTATGTATGTATATATGTACAATGTACATAGAATGCTATGAATATATTACCTACCGTTTCAATTGCTAAATGTCCATGTTTCTATAATGAACTAAAAGACATATTTTTGTCAATATTACTATATCATCTTCATGCACATTAATAATAAACTCAAGAATAAGATCTAAGAGAAAATTAAGAGTTTTTAAGAGAAAAATCATGATAGAAGATAACTTATATAAGACCCTCATAAAGAGGCTCCTCGGAGCAAAACTAAGAGGCAGTTTGGTGCATAAGAGGTGAGGCACTTCAGTGCAACCCAAACATTTTGGTTCATAAGAGACAAGGCACTTCAATACAAAATATGAGGATTCTTATATAGGTGAATATAAGATGATGATCTATAAAAAACTATGTCCTTTTTCAAAGTTTAATGTGTAGAGTTTATTTTTAGTTTACATGTTCTCTTTAAGATATCATATGTTATATTCTACTTACAAATTATTTGATGTATGGCTGAGGGTGCAATGCACGTAGGTAAGGAGCAAGCATAGAGTTAAAGCCATCTGACATTTGAAGGGCCTAGTGGGGTTCCAACTATAATAGAATGGGCTCTTTAGATTTCCTTTCAAGTTATGAGAAGCATCTATTAGTGTTAGGTGTGAATTTTGTGCTATGAAATTAAGATGTGAAAAATCGAAATTATATCATGTGTTGCTTCAATAAATTATATTTTATCCAATGAATATCCTAATTGTGACACCCCCTTGACAATTATGTGTCTGCTCAGTAATTAATATGTTTGAAAAATTGGGGGTGTTATAGGCCCGATTCCAAAGCATGATCCTAGTGTTACTAATGAGCTCGCACATCCCTAGAAGGTACTTGCACTCTAGTCAACATCGATAATGTCTCTAGGTAAGGGATCTTCACACTTCCATTCAGTTCGATTAATTTATAGAAACCAATACCTCTATTGACATGGTCCTCACTATCACGACAAAAACAATTTGTAAGTACAATTATTATTTTTTTGCATTTTTTATTATTTATACTATATATAATTGGTCTTTATTATTTATGTACACTTTTTTTTGAACAAGTTGATTCACATGTGTAGATCCAGGAGGCTTTACAATATGCCACTAGACATAGTATGTACAACATCAAGGGGAGATACTTGAGAGTCTTCCAAACTATGCTCGCCCATATTAGGTTCAGTCATTTACTACTCTTAATCACATTCTCACTCCTACTCATACCTCTACCACTCAACCTGATCCCATTCACTCTCCTACTCATACTTCTACCACTTCTCCTGATTGTATTTTCACTCCCACCCCTATGAGTCATCAATTCATGGAATGGGGACACACATGACAATACCTTATAAGAGGTGGTACATCTATTTCATACACCACCTTGCTGACTGTCTACTATGGAGCAAGGTCTTCTTTTTTTATTCCATACACTATAGTACAACCACCATTTATTCACAAGAGTCGACCATCACCTTATCTTTTATACTCACCAACTCCATTTGATTGCCAATTTTGCACCTCAATTGATGCCCCACATCCTAGTTTTCATTTCTACTCTAGACCTCGTCGGCCTTGCACTACACATTTGAAACCCATTGAGGCATCTCCAGATGGCATACCCACTCCAAAGGTAGAAGTACAAGGACACGGGAAAGGATGACATAGACGTGGAGGGTGTGCTTAGTTTATTTGTGTACATATTGTACATATTTCTATATCTACCTCTATGGAGGCATTAATCTATTTTGTATTTGGATCTATCATATATGTCCACCACCTATGGTTTATATACGTGGATCTAGATTGATGAATATATTCTTTTATGATATCATCTGAATCTAGAAATTGTCTATTAGCTCATTTCTAAGTATGCTAAACTGGGTCCCTTATTGAATAAAAATATGCAACAAATATAATTTTATAATGGCTATAACCTTCTAACAACTATAATTTTGTAATGAGTACCATTTTCTAATGGCTATTTCTAACGAATATAATCTCATAATGACTATAATTTCATAGCGGCTATAGTTTCTAACAATTACTTTTTAACTTCTCTCTTCATCTAGTTTATCTATAAAAAAACCCTTCTTCTGCGTTTTCATGCAGAAATATTTTTCTCATTCCTTCATCCTATTCTATATCATCAACATTCTCAATTCTACTACCTTTGATTCTTAACTGTCATTTGTAACTAGTAACATCACATGTACTTACATTATGTTTCTAGGATATTTACAATTTGATTCATTCTATTTTATTATCTTTGATCTCTTCATAGATGGCTCGCGGATGATAATGGATATTTCACCAATAATTAGAGTTAATCCAAATAATGGTTGCAAAGTGTCAAGAGGGAAAAATGGCTCATCAAATTCTAATAGAAAATTACTAGAATTACGTACTAGACTTGTGTAACAAGATAGGGTTTATGGTTTAGAAAAAAGAAGAAATATTTTAGTGGCAATCATTGAAGAAAATATTTCACATGTATGAGGAACATCTTGAGCTACCAGATGGTATTCTGATCATACTAACTACAAAACATGTCGGTCAATTCAGAAGTAAAAAGTTAGATAGTTGTATCACATCTAGAGATACATTGATTTGTACATCAAATATGGGAATAATATGAACCACTGGATCAAATATTGGATCAAGTGCAATAATACATTATATAATTTTCTCTTCATGTGGTTTGTGTTGCAACTTTAATATTAGTTCATATCTAGTATTTTTAGATTATGTTCTTCTTATCTAATAAGACCAACAATCACGAACTACTTATTGTAATAACACTTCTTTGATATGAAGGTGTAATTGAAGCTAGTCAGTTTGAAAAAATCATAATAATTTAACATAGTTAGTAACAAAAATATAAGTCAAGTAATTGCTAATGTTCAATGCAATATATATTATTATACATAGAAATAATATATTAGTAATAAATATGAAATAAAAATAGAAAAGAAAGTATTGTGTCTTGTATCAAGGCATATTGCCTCTTATGGAAGCAATGCATCTTGCATGGAGATGTATTGATCTCATGGAATAAATGCTTCCCACGTCGGAACTTATTGGTCCGCCACGAGGTAATACATCATAGATTATGACAAATTGCATCAAATGATGATAATACATCACCAACCTGTTGGTATTGCTCTGTGGTTTGGTCAAGATGTTTGGGATGAGGATGCATTGTTATCACTGGAGGCAATATGTCTCTGAACTGGACACATTGGCCCCACAACGAGGAAATACGATCCAGCGGGAGACGTATTACTCCTAGAGAGAGCAATGCATCACCCACCTAGATGCATTGCTCTCATAGGGGGTAATATGTCATTGACTGTGACATATTGGCTTGCAAACATGTCATATTAGAAATTAAATTTTGAAACATGCTATTTTGGTATTAAAATAGAAAAATATGCTATTTAGGTTTTTTGGCCCATCTTAAAAAAATCCATTCCTTATTTCATATTTTCATTTGGTTGAGATTCTATTGTCTCATGGAATGATATCAGTTATAAGCTTTCGCCTCCTATAATGTTTACTAATACTTGTAAGTTAGCATGCAATTATTTTCCTATTGCGATTGAAGCTAATTTTATAACCGTCTAATTGTGTCACACCTTTCTGCAACCATTGATAGAAAATGGCTTTTATAGCAAATTGACATGCAAATGTAAGAAGAAAATGCCTATCAACATGTATGAGAATAATTATTAGCACAGTTGTGCAGGTTTATTCTTTTATAAGATTTTGGAAGGTTTTATAAGGATTCCAAATTCCAATAGCTTTGTATCACTATTAGGCATTTGGATAGTACAATCTCTAGTCGTACTTGTATCTCACATATGTGGGTTACCTTCATGTCATTCCATTTCCATCTCAGATTTCTTGATTTTTGTTTATTTTTCTTAACACCCCGAAAAGATGAGACATCTGAATATATATGCAATCAAGTATATCTGATATATAATACTAGGACAAAAAAACTAAATGACATGTTTATGTATTTTAATTACCAAAATGGAATGATCAAATTCTTAATTCCAAAAATGGCATGTTTACAAACCAATACGTCCTCCACAAAGACATATTTCTCTTTGCAAGGGAAAAACGTCCCCTCATGTGACATGTTACTCTCTCTTGGATCAATACATCTCCAATGAAGATGTATTTCCCTATTATGGGGACAACGTGTCAACTTTTAAGATGTATTGCCTTTAGAGAGAGTAATTCATCCCCGATACTAATGCATTGACCCCACTGTGGCAACACTTCCCGGCTCAGGACATATTGCCCTTGTTTGGAGCAATTCAATGAATGTTGAGATGTATAGCCTCGTGGTGGGACCAATACATCTTGGGCTAGGATGCATTGCCCTATGATGGGGTAATACATCCAACGGCAAGACATATTGCTTCAACATCAGATCAATATGTTTCCCTACAAGACATATTCTCTGTACAACATGCAATACATCCACATGCAAGACGTATTACTTTTTATCAATATTTTCTATATTTTTAATTATTATTTGCTTATTATTTATTTGTAAAATAATAATATATATTATATTTGTACATTTACAATTAGTTGACTAGTATATTTCATTATTCAATATGTTCAATTATTATAATTCTTTTAATTTGATTATCTCCAAACATACCTAGAAATTATAAAAGTATTATTGCAACTAGCAATTCATGATTGTTACTTGATCAAATAAGAAGAAATTAATCCAAAAATAATAGATATCAATTAAAATTAAGGTTACAACGTGAACCACATCAAGAGAAAGTAATACAATTTCTGTCTAAATCTAGATGATATCATAAACCAACAAACTTATCAATCAAGAAACATATATATAAACCATAGGCGGTGGACATGTACGATAGATCTAAATACAACCTAGATAAATGCATTCATAAAGGCATATATACAAAATAGTACAACATGTAATAAACTAAGCACGTCCTCCACATCCACACCTTCCTCTCCCACGTCCCTGTACCTCTGACTCTTGAGTAGGGATTTCATCTGAAGACACCTCAATGGGGGGAAATTGCGTAGCAGTAGGATGACGAGTTTAGGATAGAAATGGAAAGGTGGAGCTGAGGTGAGTGGTCTCTGAAAACTAGGAAGTGGGCCTCAGGTGGGGTGTAAAACTGGTAATCAAATAGAGTCGATGAGTATGTAACATAAGATGATAGTCGACTCTCATGAATAACGGGTGGGAGTGTATGGAATAAAAGGATATGATCCATAGTAGATTGTCAGTGGAGGAGGTGGGTTGATGTATGAAATAGATGTACCAACTCTAAAAAGTACGATCATGTCTATCCCCATCCCATGAACTGAGTAGTAGGAATGGGATCAGGATGAGTGGTACATGTATGAGTAGGAGTGGGAATGGGATTAGGACCAATGGTATAAGTAGGAGTGGGAATGGGATTATATGGGTGACCATACTTAGGAAGACTCCCAAAGTAGCTCCCCTAAATGTTGTAGATATCATCTTTGGTATGTATAGGGGCATGCTGTAAAGCCTCTCACATTCACACATGTGATTCTACTCGTAATAAAAAATGCAAATAAATAATAATTATACTCACAAATTGTTGCTATCAGTAACTACTTGGGTAGTATGTGGTCAGAGGTTTAGTTGGAGGGCCCACTACATACTATGGATGATACCATGTATAGTGCACCTCTAGACTGAAGACTGTCCTTGCTGGTGGAGGGGAAACTAGGATCTCACATCAGTTGTGCCATAGTTCCACCTCCTCCCTATAGTGATGCAACCCATGCTCAATGGGATGGCCCATCCCATCTATCCTACTAAGATGTAGCAAGGCAAGAGCAGGTTGTACTTGAACAAATGTGAATTGTCCAGTCACTCTATCTAGGAAGTGCCACTCTAGTACCATGTAGTGAAGTAGAGGTACTTGGACCAACCAAGCATCATGACCCTATTGACATAATGTTAGAAGTCTCTGTAGAATGTCCTCAGTCTAAGGAGTTAACTATATATGTTATTTATAAATATAACATATATCATATAAAAAGGTTGAATACTTTTCAACATATTAGCATAAAATAAATTATTGGAAGTAAATTATACCGGAGAGGGTAAAATCTGGTCAAAGGAGAAATCATGACAGATCCTCTTATAGTCTCAGTCTTTTAAACATAATTAGACCACCTATTGAATTGAATGAATTTATTTAACATTACAAGATGATTGCATTAAATTTTAAAAAGAAGATGTGTATATCTTTACTTGTAACCCAATGGAACATCTTCTGGTCACTCCCCCTAGTTCATAAACAATGATCTCGGACATCCAATTCTTAATCTCTCCTAACATCACATCTGTAGTAGACATATACAACCAAACAAGTGGGCAATTTTCTTGGAATGGGTAGTATAATTGTACAACTTTCCATACAAGTATGCCAGAGTTACAACACCCCAAGATAGAGTGTTACAACTTACAAAGTCAGCCACAAGGGGGAGATATTGTACATGAACCTTATCCCTAGTGTTATTTGGAATAAGGTAACTACCTAAAATGTATAGAAGATATACTCTACTATACCTTATCCTCACTTCTCATTGATGTTCTTCATCGCCTAACGTGAAATCCATCACAATAAATTTGTCACGCAACCAAGTAAGACAAATGTGACCCATAGACATCCATTCGGTGCAACTCCCAAGTAATGCTCACAAAAATGAGACCATGAAAAAAATTTCCCCTCATTTGTGCCTATAGGATATGCATCTATAATTAGTGGTCCATCAATACTTAGACCTAAAAGAACTATGACATCATAAAATGTGACAATCATCTCAAAACATGATATCTTAAAAGTGTCACTAGCCTTTTCCTAACGATTAACTAGGGTAGTGATTGAATTAGATCTAGGTGGATAGGTTGTATCATATGAACAAGCCCAAAAACTGCTAAAGAAATGTTCTGTAAAACACACTCGTCAGTAGCAAGCCAACCTAATAACATGAAGTGGTGTTGGGAAAGTTAGAATGATACTTCTCTAGGAGCCATATCTATGAAAAGTAGAAATATTACATTACTTGAAAAGTTCAAGAAGATATAAAACATTACATTAATTGAAATTTCAAACATTACATTACTTAACTAAACTAAAATTCAAACTTTACATTACTTGACTAAATTGAAATTTGAACATTACAATTACTTGACTAAACTAAAATTCAAACATTACATGTGCAAAGTTCAAACACTATAGAGAACCAAAGAACCATTACCATGAGTCCTTTTTTTTAAATCCATAACGACAAAAGAGAATGGAAATAGACCATTATCAATATCTACACCACATGCAACAAGAAGAATTTCATAATATTCTTCCGTAAGAAATGTGTTATCAATAGACACAATAGGCCTACAATGTACCTAGCCTGCAATAGCTGGACCGAACGCCCAAAACACCCATTTGAATCTATGAGTGCCTTGAGTTTCTAGGGTATAACATCCACAAGGTGGGTAATATATAGTTTTTGGTATACATTGTGATAGATATATAAAGAACAACAACATATTATGATATGATGATTCCCAATCTCTAAATATTTTACAGACAACCTTCCTCCTCGCTAGAAATTCCTTCTAGTATGAGATGTGTAGTTTTTGTTTAGCTTGCACCTTGTCACACATTTCTCATGTGAACATATCCAATCATGACACTAGGATTGGTATTATCATATAAGCAATATAAGATGATGTGCATTGGTGATGGTCTTGATATAGAAAATTTAGTTGACAAGAGTGGTATGTGCTACAACATTTGATCTTCCACATGCCACATGCACTTTTGGACTAACAAGTAATCAAACTCGAGGGACATCATTTGTCATGAATACAAACAAGTTTATTAAACAGCCTATTTGAATGTTAAGTTTCATATTGGATATTGTTTCGTACTGACCATTTTTGAATCGTATCAATCATAATAGCTTTGGATGCAAATAAAGCACCCTCATAAATTTCAGGTGTTGGAAGGGTTGTAATTGAGATGAACTTCCTAACAAAAATCATCCACCTATTCATTATCTTTAAAATATTCATAGTTATTGTCAATTTGGTCATGTTGTAGCCATTCCCTATCAAATGTCACCAAGTTAGAACTCAATGTTGCGATAGTGTCAGGGATTGGATGTTGATACCCATATGAATCATGATCATTCATGCCGTGATCATTATTAATTTCAGTTGTTGAGTCACCTTCCTATTCACTATTTTCTCCCCACTCCTCGGCCTCATGACCACTATTTTCATTCTCAATAACAGGGTTTTGAGAAAATTTAGGTGGTTGATTTGTTGTGGATGTTATATTATTGTTTCTTGTTTGAAATTGATTACACTCATGTAACTGTAACTAGAATGTTGGTGGATAGATATTTTTTCAGGAAAGACATCAATATAGGCATCAGTTGAAAGTGAGAACAAAGTTCTAAATGCATCACCATTGTCAACTTGTGTGAGCATATGATGTCTCTAGGGAAAATATAGGATATATTGATAGAGAAGTGGTTGGGGTTGATGTCAAGTATTGTATGGATATATAACTTGAATTTGGTAAGAGTATTCATAAGTGTAATATTTATAAGTCTAACAGGTCGACTAAAATAAGACCCATCACAGAGAAATTGACCACCGTATCAAACCTTGACAATTCATAAACGTGAACTAGATGCCATGTTCCTTATCATTGTAAAAAAATAAACTTAATTCAAAAAAAAATTATTTATACAAATTATAAATATATGTTCATAACATTTACTTAATAAATTATAATTCAAATTTTAGAACAATAGTGCCATTTTTCTATAATTTGAAATTAAATATTCTAGGAATAATTTTATTTTTATTTTTAAGGTTGAATGATAATTTTAAGTTTGAAATAATGAATAATTGAATGTAGTAGAGAAAATACCTCAAGTGGTGAGATCGCCCTTGTGAATCATAATTCTAGAAAAAGAACATAAGAAGATCATCCCTAGAGAAAGAAGATAAGAAGATCGTCACCCAGAGAAAGAAGAGAAGCAAATTCCCTGTCAGAGAATAGAAGAATGGTCGTTTGGAATCAACTAGAAAATCTACTTGTAGTAGCCTAGACTTCAGAGCACTCCAGAACAGTTGAGAATGTAAGGAAGTGAAGAAGAGAGGAAAGAAATGCTTTGTGTGGCTTGGGGTCTGATCTCGATCATAATTTATAAGAAGTAATACGTTCACATTGGGAATGCATTGTCCCCACGTGAAACCAACCGTGACTCCCTACGACTATCTAGCCATTGGGGGCAATGATCAAGAGCAGCGTGGAAGCAATACGTCTCAAGTGCGGACACACTGTTTGTTAAAGAGTCCCTGACGCGGGTGTATTGCGAGGCAATACATCTTAGATTTCGACACATTACTCCAAATGAGAGCAATACGTCCTAATATGGGACATATTTCTCTGCGGTGGCAGTGTTGGGGACGCATTGCTCTCTCTAGAGAAAATACATCCCGACAACTGACATATTGTCCCCACAACAAGGCAATACATCCCGGCTGGAGCAAAACAATGTGTCACCCGAGGAGATGTGTTGTCTTTGTAAACCCTAAACCCTCTCGCAAAGAGCAATACGTCGGGGAGGACGTATTGGTGTGTAAACATTCCATTTTGGAAATTAAATTCTGGATCATACTCTTTTAATAATTAAAATACATAAGCATGCCACTTAATTTTTTTGGACATAATACTATTTCAAATATATATTGCAGCAATAGCAAACGCTATCTAGTAATTACATGATCCAAGAAGCCCATTTTGTGCGTTGACGTAGCAGAATAAAATGATAAGAGTCAACAAAAGATGCAAGTCCATTTCCTAAATAAAGTTAAGTTACTCTCAAAATTATGAGAACATTCTTCCTTGACTCCTCGGTAAAGCTTAATGATAAATGCTTCCTGAAAGAACAAATACAGTGACACGAAGGGAAGTACAGAGATCGAGGACACAGGGAATACTTGAACAGTTAGCTATCTTCGTCTCTCAGGCCTACTGTACAAAATGAAATTGGACTTCCACGACAGACAACGATCGAGACAATAAGAAAAAAAGGGTCTCATCAGATTAGATGCCAATCAAAAAGGAGTTTGAAAGCTCAAAGGTGAAGAGTGAGATCAATATCTTCCGGCGGGGGCTCATCGGCCCAGCTAATCACCATAGGCTCTTCCTCGTCCTCCTCTTCAACGAACACCGTTGGCGTCAGCAACCCACCGGCAGACTGGAACCTTGGATGGTGCACCGAGTGCGCTTCAATTGCTATTGATCGTGGAGCCGCCGGGAGTGATGATCCGTGGAGCGGTAGTGAGGCCATGGCGTACATGGACTCCGCCGGGAAGTAACCACCGGCGACTTCGGCCCTGGCTGCCCTCTTCGCGAGTGTTCTCTCCCGCTTGTGCGCGTTCTGGTGGCCTCCTAAAGCTTGTGAGCTGAAAAACTTGCGTTGGCAGTAGTTGCATGAGAACACCCTCGATGGGAGTCGCATGGTTGTTGGGTTGGAGCCTGACGTCAACGAGAGTTCTAGTGAAAGTTGCTGCTTAGAAAGACATTGCTGAAGTCCATGCAATGCAGATTCCTCCATGATCCTGTTTTCTGAGTGGATAAGGTTACTAATTAGATACAGTGCTCGGTGATAAACTGATAATCCCCTTAAGTAGGTATTAAGACCGTATATGGTAAAAATTGCAAAATCGTGCCTGCTTGGTGATTAATCAAATTCATTGTATGGCCATGAACAGAGTGCATTTTATATGTGATGTAGCTATTTAAAATTGCGGCTTAGGAGTCTACCCACTACTATATTTTAAACCTTTGGTGTTACTTTTGTTAACGTCCGTCCTCATATAAAATTGACACTACATCGACAGTACATGTCTATGTTGTAGAACGTTTTTATTGTCAAGTCTTGTCGCTTAAGATAATACGTATACTGTTTTTATTACAATGTCGATTTCTTGGGGTGGAACACAGGCAACCAGCGTAATTCAATTTTTCAAGAAAAAAATTGATATAAACGTTTAGCTTCGGTGGTACAGAAATCACGTGAAATAAAAATTGTCATAGGTCACGGCCACCGTGAAATTTTTTACCTTTTAAGAAACATTCGGTGTGAGTTCCTTGTTACAGAACCAACGATATTGGTTTCCAGCCACATGCCCTGCCAAAAGTATTTTTCTCCAAATTTAATTATGTCTTCGATTTTGGTCTTGAACAATGACATAAGTCTTAGTGAAGTTGGTATTTTTATAAGGATAAGAACATATGTTGTATATTTCTAAGTGTCTAACCGACAATAGAGTTTAATCTCTATCGTCAATTTTGCCGACCAAGTCGTTAATAACGTTGATGTTTATCATTAAAGATAAATACATCTGTCATCAGTTTCTACATTATGTTTGGCATATATATCGTCGGTTTCTACGTTTTTGACCGAATCGCCCATTAAGTCCTTAACAAACATTGTGTGATAAATCATAAGAGAATCTTACCATTCCTACATTGCTTTTTTACTATAAACGTAACAAGCATGGCGTGCCCCTTTTCCTAAAGTATATTACTTTAAGTAGAGTGATATTGGATAATTGGAGTCGAAGATTTATAAGAAGAATCTCAAACTAAGGACATGAGTCAAAGAGATGTAGGTCATTAAATATTATTTGATGTCAAAGATTAACGTATATACGATAATTATCTTGTAAAAGCCACATATCAATGTGGTGCTCGATGGTAGACTGATATTTGCAAACTTCCTTATCTAGCATAAAGTTTGACTATTTGGTAATCTATAGCATGGACATAACACCTTGAAGGAAAACCCATTAACCAACTGTAGTGGATAGTTGGGTCCTAAAATGAATTAACCATCTATATTACCTAAGTATCTGATACAAAGATTTCTACCCCTTTTTGTTTACATTCATGCATTATCTTTCCTCACCAACCTCTAGAAAACAACAATAGAAATATTGACAAGTAGTACCAATGGTTATAGTTGGAGCTAAAGTTGATTTCAGAATAAGGAAAATTGTCTAATACATTATCATACCAATCTATATGCTATTTGTATTGATCATATCCTCGGTAGTAGCAAATTATCACAATTTTAAGAAAAATATTTGTGGATAAACTCTTTTGTTTGAGTAGGTTTGGCATGATTTTACAGAGTGAGAATTTTATTATTGCAACTCAACGTTGTGTACATAGTCCCCCATGTTAATTCTTATAACTCTTTCATTGCATTTCACGATTTCACTCAAAAAATAAACGATGTTGAAATTTCCTACAATTTCATGAATAATTTGAGAAGGTTCAACTTGTTTTTCACATATGATTTCGTGATAGCTTCTACTTCAATCAATTTATGTCTAATAATCTCCTCTTTGATTATATTTATTATGAAAAATCAACTCCGTATATGGATGCAAATAATGAAAGATACTATTTTAGGGATGAATCTAGAGATTTTGAATGCTAAACATATTGTACAGAACTAAAAAAGATGAGGGTTCAACGACATATAGAAGATAGCATACATTTGCAGTACAAGTATTCAAATTATTAGTAGATGGAATTGATGTGTATGAGTCAAATTGAAGATGGAATCAATAATATGAAAATGAAGTTGTAGGTAGTGGTTTTAAAATCCAATATGTGAAACAAAATGCATGTTCATATGTAAGAGGATGAGTTGTCCAAGATCGATACTTATTTAGCGATGTCAGTAGGTTAACTAGTATACCTCTAATGAAATTGATGACCATGACATGTATGATTTAATGTTGAACTTATATGCGACACATTAGATTTTGAGAAAGTTGTACGACTTTTGAGTTTCACATGAAAGGAAATGATGTTCTGGATATTTTCCTTTTTTATTTGTGAAATCATGGAAAATTCACAAAGCATAGATGATTTGAGTTGCAAACTTTTAATAATTGGAATACCAATTATATTCTCAATTTTATTTTTTTATTCATTTTGGAAATAGAACATACCTTCTCTATGGTAGAGCTCCATATATCAATCAATATCATATAGTTACAACAACTTTCTCCCTAGAGTGAATATGCTTGCACCTGCAGAAAGTTGCCAGATGATATTCAAACTTCAGTTAGTGTTACCCAAAAGAAAATTTTAGATATATTGGACATTTCTTCATATTATAGATTAGCGTACTCCAATAAATGAACTAGTATGTAAACATGAGAAAATTTTAATGTCGTAAGATGATATATGTTGGTGTTAGGGAAAAAAACCTATACATCCATCTCGTAATGATCCCTTTAATATTTCAAATTTCATACTTCAACAACCAAAATTTCATTTTAATCTATGGATAATTTAAGGTATGCATATTTTATAATTCCAAAATTCTTGATCAAATATACTAATTGATACATTGTATACCATATTTTTTAAGAATTGAATCACTAATACATATCTAAATGGAACAATCTCATTTCATTGGATATAATGGGTGGCAATGTTATGTATAGGCATATAGATAATAAACTCAAAACAGACAAAGCAATATGTAATTGCAATTCTAGCAAAAAAAATCGATCTGACATGGATATCATGTAGTGACATCCAAATTTGACCAGAGTTAAGTAAATTTCAATAGGATAAATATCCTTCTTGAAGTACAAACATTATATTATATACTAATATATATAGTATTTTTATGAAACAGTGGTATAACATTAAATGTCTATGACAAAATCTTTATATTTTCATTATTGTATCTATAAATAATATATTTTAGTGATACATGTACATGTTTGTCAAATTTGGATTTTTTCTAGACTAGACACAACAATACTCGATGTTTGATCTAAATTTTTTGGATGCACAATGTAATATGCAAAGCCATCTGCATATGGAGAATATTAGACATTTTCTTGAAATTTGTATGTGAATCTAGATCAAATGTGTAGATTCTGAAGATCAATTTATGAATGTAGAATTATGGTAACAAAACATGATAGATATGTATTTATCCCTCTTCCACCTCTAATTGACTATTATTTAACTTCTACACAATAATTATACCATGAAAATATTATAGTTATTTAATTATATATTTTGAAATCAAAAGTAAAGGATATAACGTTCCAAATACAACACACTTTTAGTCAGATATTATTTGAAGGGTTATGATCGGTTAAGCAACAAATCATATTGAATTCTCAAGGATACCAACTCTAAAATATATGTTCCAGTGATCCTTAATTATTCATATTATCTAAATCCTAGATTATGCATTTTAATTATTTTCTACATAAATAAGATGTTAGTTTGGAACCCATAAGCTTTGGTTCCTCATATTTTTGTACTTTATCAAATTTCTTGTTCCATCCATTCTAGCATAACAAGAAGTAGATATATGATAATAACATATTCATAATGAGTGACACTTAATGATTTTTAGTTCTTTATGAGGCAAATATATTTACAAGTAAATGATTTTTTTAGTAAAAACAAGTGGAACATGATAAAAAGGAGTGACAAATGTTGAAATTTATGATAATCATTGATTTAGTACAAGTAAGAAAATGATATTGTAGAAATTTGATGTATATCTTTCGCAAAACTAAACGACATTCTATCAAAATTTGAAAAGAAAATCAAAAGAATTTCAAAACTGAAAACAAATAATGGATATATATGAACGACATAAATATATAGTGGAGAAATGCAAGTTGGAACAAACATTGCCAACAAGGATTGAACTCATATACTAAAGTGGGTCATTGACCGTCTTGGGTACCATGGATTGTCAGCGATGCTTGAATCAACTGATCTCAC
Organism: Alisma plantago-aquatica; assembly: GCA_963693085.1. Taxonomy (NCBI): domain Eukaryota; kingdom Viridiplantae; phylum Streptophyta; class Magnoliopsida; order Alismatales; family Alismataceae; genus Alisma; species Alisma plantago-aquatica. The sequence goes on from OY856409.1 coordinate 956,845,984, forward strand.
TTTGAGCACGGCCCAACACTAATGCTAATAGTCAATATAAAACTATCCTTGCATATTATTCAATTTGGACAAGACTTTAGGAAGTTATTATGTTCTTCTAATGCTAAAGATAAATTTCACTGCAAATATAGTGCCATGTTCTTGCATTTATAAACTGGGAAGTTAGGTTGCATAGATGCTATGATTAGATGCAAGACCCCACTAAGGTGCATTATGCTTTTTTAAAAGGACCCCACTTCAAAAACTTGCGTTTTCATTCTAAATACCGCCTATTCAATCCTGTTTGGTCTCACTTCACATACATCCTAATATGCAAATCTATACATATATAGTAACGGTATATATTAACCCTCAAGCACCATCACCAGTTCTCGTTCGTTTAAAGCAAGCTTCTGACTTTCACACTCAAAAATCACTAGTGAAATATCTACATCATTATAACTTGTATCTTCCGGAAAGGTTTTCTTGAGTGTGGAAGGGGTGTGCTTATTGGCAGCAGCGTATGCGATCTGTTAACGGGTTTTGAATCATTTTCCGCAACATCATGAATACTAAACCACGGGACCGCATTGCAGTCTCAAAACCAGCGGAAGTCTTGTGGCAACCATTCAAGATGCCAGGTAAAGCTCAGAACAGACGTGGCTGGGGTGATATTTGTGATACTGCAACTATTGAGAAAAATGGGAACTCATGGGGTTGTCAACCCGGTATATTGATTTGTCCAAGTAGAATAGTTATCCTGAAGTGCAGGGTACAGTAATCTTCACCAAAGTGGTAACTTCACGACTGTATTGACTTTGGATAATGAGGCAATATAGTCTGTAACAGCTTAGTAGGGATGATATATATAGGCAATATAACTGTACCTACAACAGTTGGTCGATTCTTCTGTCTATATGAAGATAGGACGGAGATATATATTCACTTCTGTATGAAACAAGAATGTCAGAACAGTGAGTGCCTTCACTCTCAGGGAATTGCTTTGTGTTCCAGTGGGAAGAGAATAGTACGAACAGCAGGAAAATACAATTTTATAACTACGGACTACCCTCTACCTCAGTAATGTGTCAAAACGAGACTACCACATGATTCAGAAGACAAGAGACATGATTGGGTTTACTTGTAGGGTAAATTTTTAAAGTAATCCATTCAGAAAACATAAAGGAGTCATGAAATTAAAAAGGAGGGAAGTTAAACAATATTATCCTTCAACACGATCCAGCCCCCTTTCTCAAGCAAAATCTCTCTGACTGATTGCAGGGCATTCTATCAGCTTTCTATCTTAAAAAAACTTGGGCCTGAAAGTACTTCATCTCCGAGAGATGCTCAAAGTATGTCTCTAGGCTGCATACTTCAGACGCATGTAGGAGCTCTGTATCCAGAAAATCAGAAATCTAATTTTATTCCTAACTGGGTATATGAAACAATCGAGTTTTATTAGGATATTGCCTCCATGACGCTATAAGAATGTGCATTCACTATCGATTTTCTTGAAAGCCCCCCCACCCCAACACACACACACACACACACACGAACTCTTTAATGCTGCTGAATGCTTCGGTTTACAGGACATGACACAGCTGCATATATAACAGACGAAAAACAAATGGCAGAAACGTTGATGAATGATAGAAGTACAATAATAACTAGCAGAGAGGGGAGAAAAACTAGAGGACATGCACTGAAAACAAGGCAGATTTAACGATGATGGTATTTGAAGCAGCTGACAGAAAGACCTTGCTGGATTCAAGAGCTTCAGATCCACATAAAACTCAAAAACATAGTTCAACGCCATCCAGAACACCAACTTCTTATAGGAGGTGAAGAAGCTAGACGAAAATCAAATGCCCAATGCTGAGATAAAATCAAACTCGATCCATCAATACAGTTATGAAAGAAAACGTACCTGTTAGGAAGCTGCTGGTGTGTTCAGAGTAACTGCAGGGAGTGGAAAGAGATGGTACTCACATTTGCCTCCTTGAGCTGCAAAAGGGCATAAAAAGGGAAGAAACAAGGTTGGAAAGAGTGAGATGGGTGGTATATAGATGTGAGCGCTCCGGACATAGGGATGAGGTTGGGACTTGGGATGTGAGTGGGGAACCCCAGTTCTGATGTTTGTGAAATGCAAAGAAGGGACTACTGAAATACAAGTCAGAAGTGGCAAAAAGGAACAAGCTTTTCTTTAATTAAAATAACTAATATGAGGTCGTCCAACAGTGACGAAATAAAGTCATATGGGCCCTCTATGAGTTGGAGCATCTGCATATATACACGTCTTTTACCAAATTACCAATCAAAAGTTCCTCTGTCTCTGTCACACATGCATTCGAATCATAAATATCAACAGCGAAAGATTGGTGCTGGTCATTATTTTTATTTACCGTTCTGTCTAACTGATAGCGTTCAGAAATGGAGGATCTTCCTGAATATATTTTCACATTAACTGGCCTTGTCGCTTGTACTGCCATGCAAGTTCGCATATCTGGGACTCATGCAGAACTGGAGTAAGTAAGCATCAGAAGCAAACAAGACAAGACCCATTATGTCTCTTTGGTTCTATTATTGTACTAGTACCGGGCCCACGATGGAAGTGAGAAATAGTTTATGGGCAATTGGTGTCACGATGGCACTTCAACAGTCTAGCCAATAATTGTGGATTGTCTCCTAGGTGTGTAGTTCCTAGTTTAGATGCTGAAGATAACGCCTTTGTCTTTTGGTTTGGTTCATCTATACGGTCTGCAAATTTGCTGCCACTCAGAGGGAAGAGGAAAGTGGCCGTATCGGATTGTGTTTGCGGTATGTTTTTCAGACAGACTATCCTCTACAGCACTTATTCCTTTCTGATTGGGGCCATTATAGTTTGGGAAGGTATAAATGCAACGAATTATGCCTATTTGCTGAGATCTGCAAAGACGCGGGTACTCACTCAATGGCGCGCTTTTACTTCCAGGAGGGAACAGTAATTTACCAAAGGAGTTGTCCCTTGGTCTGGTGCTTAGAAGGTGGGGTTGAAGTGGTATTCTAGACGGGCCTAGACATTTCATTTTGTTGATCACTCGTGTAGCACTACTAATTTTTTAAGAAGTTATAACCAAATTTTAAGACTTATTTGAATTTACTAATACTTGTGTTGCTAACCAAATGAATACTCTCGTGGACTCCAAATTGAATTTACGGACGAGGAAGGTCTACATCACCATTTGAAGAATGTTGGTCATTTTTTATGGATATTTATATGCGCTTATACGGTGTAGCAAATATGTGCTCTAGAACTTATGAATCACTTAGAAAAAAGGTTTTTCATTCTTGTATCGGAACATAGGACTACTTGTGTTACAATCTAATTTTGGTTTAACTCGTAAGATTGTGGAAACCCTAATCTCATTTGCAGCTTTATCATTTATTTTGCATAATATTTAATTACTTAATGATTAACTATACGTGAATTCTAGTTTAACTAAGTATGAACATATATTTTTTGAATATATTGAGATTAAGCTTACACGAATGTACAAATGATATAACAAAAGGTTGCACATTAAATGTTAAGAAAGTTTCCTGATTTGAAAAAAAAACATATATTACCGATCTCAGTGCGGTTGCTTCGATGGGCCATAATGGTCACATTGACATGTAATAGGTTTTTGGAGCCCAATTTGGGTCTCCATCTTGTGCTTTTTGTCCCCATTTCACATCTAAACTGTTTATAATGTGTGTTCTTCCCCCTATAATTGGGTTTATAGTCAAATGCACTCATTGATATTCTTCGCTTAATTTTCATGTATTTTGATGACACTTTGGATGGAAAAGAGAGAAAGAGGAGGACCCTACGGTTCCTTTGCCCTTAGAGGAACCCAAAGCGAGCCCTAATTTGCCCCAACCTACCCCAAATGGTCAAAGATCAAGCCAAGGCAAAGAACACCATGGTGGAGGACATTGGAGCCAAAGTGTTCTAGAAGACCCCCTCAAATTAGTCGTGGTACAATAGAATAGACCGCAAATTAACAGACTCAACAATGGTAGGAGCAAATTGTAGAAGATCCCTCTGTCGGTATGTATGTTCAGAGAGCCAATCATGTGATGATTGTGACAACATATCATATAAATGATTTGATTAATAAAAGCAATCTTCCAATTTGATCTATTTCAACCAGTTATGAGATAATGATGAAACATAATAAATGTCAAAAAAATGACATTACTCAGTGATGTATGTCTTCGGGTTGATGACCTAAACAATGAGATCATACGGATGCCAAGAGTATGTACATTCTTGTCGTGTCCCTAGATGGATGTCATTGTGGAAGGCAGATAGACAACAATGACACTTAAGACTAGAGTGTAGATTGGTTGATGACAGAATCTCATCAGCTATGATATGTGATATCAAACTAAAAACATAGAGATGTGTCGTAGAATAGTGTATCGGACAGACCCAACTTGAGAGTAACACGTACCATAATTGGTGTTCGTAATCATCTCTCTTAGTGAAGGTGGTGATTGTGGTTCTTAGACCTGAAATCACTACACTCATCACATGTCGTTCAGTGTACTTTGACATCATCCACCGTGACTTTGAATAAAGATTGTCATAAAGGTAATGATCAGATGCACCGTAACACATGGGGACGACTTGGGTAGTAATGATGTGTTGTTAGACACCGCTCTTTGCTTGTGATGTCACAAATCAGCTATGGACAATCACTGCCAATGTAACATTGTACCTATAGAGTCACACACATAGGATACACTTGGAATAGGAGTTTATTCATGAATATATGGTTTAAACTTGATTTCTAAAGATTTAGGTATTCAATTTAAACAACATTGGTTGAATATTGGCTGACTGGATATTGAACTGACGGGTTCAAGTGTTGAACTGATCGTTTCAATGTGTCCGACCAATTGAACCAACTTTGGCAATTCTAGACCATGAATCGACTGGTTCAGGAAGTGAACCGATCGAATCAGGTACATGAGCCAACCATCTAAGGTTGTGAACTGAGCAGTTGGTGGATCAATTTGATTTATTTAAGGATTTGTGTCGACGTCATGTTGAGCATTAAATCAGATTATTAATTACCAATACAATTGAGATTGGATAATATGATGAAACGACAGGTTCAAGGTTTGAACCGATCGTCTCATATGTCGTTTTGCCACTCATAGGTTGTAATATTTCATAAAATTCCAGTCCCTTTCACTCCCACTCAGACTGGGAACCCTGACCCTAACCCTCCTATAAATATAGGGGTATTGGGGGCTTCTAAAAAATAACTCACTTGCCTCTAACAATTGTTTGTCTTTTCTAGTTGTGGTAGCTGAGAGAACCCAAGAAAGTCCTACTTGATAAAGGGAAGGATACTAAGGGAGAAAAATTGTGGGATACCAAGTTGGTGCTAGTATACCTACGTGAAGGGACAATTCCTTCCTGTATGTTCTTCTAGAATGACATGATTTCCTGGTGGTCTGTGTGGACTATTATATAGGCATGGAGCTTTTCTCTCTAGGAGGACAACATGAGTCTGCCTTATGTGGTGATTATCCAGAAGCTTCTGTTGATGCCTTCTGAGTTTGAATTGAAGAAAGGCACATACTACAATGAGGAATAGTCATTTTACTTACTCCAAGACTAGGTATAACATCATAAACCATCATTTCCATTACATAGTTATTGACTCGATCTACTGGTTCATGGGAAATATGACAGTAAAACTTTTGTTTCTGTTGTTTGCTTTGTCTCCATATTTCCTTATACTGGTATTAGAGACACATCAATTTATTGGGTTTTATGATAATTGATAGGATTAGATTTTTGGTTTTCACCTTTTATTTGTTGCTTATGATGTAAATATTTAAAATGATCAATGTGCATATCCGACTAAAGACAACATACGATCCCAAACTAATATATACATATGATATGATATATATGCAATTTACACGTGTCGTCATAAAATTGGTTTTAATGGTGGATGTGTGGTATGGTTATGGCCAACAACCCAAATATCTTTGTGTGGTTGGATGGTTAATTTTTTTCTTCTTACATCTCGATTTTCATACTGATCATCTACCTTCTTCCCAATGTAATAGTATTATTATTTCCTTACTTTGCTCCCCTCAAATGTAACTCGAGGCTTCTCTTTTACTATGTAATAAGTTTAATATCGATAGGTAGTTTCTTTTCTTGCAATGATGAAGAAGACATTCAACGCCAGATGAGAGAGCCGACAGTCTCTAATACAAGATGACCATTTAGAGGATTGAGGAGGACATCCTTGTAGGAGAGCTGAATTGATTGGCTAGTGGACGCAACCGATTACCTAGAGGTGTCCAGGAGATGTTGGACCTGAGGCCAGCCAAGCATTTCGGCAGACCAACTGACCAGCCAAGAGGTGAGCCAATCGGTTCAAGGGTTGAACCGATCAATTGGATTGGTTCAAGCACAGTTCTACACCACCAATAGTTTCATGCATGAGATGTAGTCCTAGGTGGTAGAAATTCCTTGTGGATCTAAGGATTTACAATAGAATGACCATAACCATCACTAATTTTTATATTGTATGTTTAGGTTTGTGGGATATAACATGTATATGATATGTATAGTATGTGGTGATTGGATATGTATATGTGTGTGCATCTATATATATATATATATATATATATATATATATATCAAATCAAACATATTAAGTCTAAGATGCTTTCTATTAGAAACACACATGAAAAGCTTGATCGATAATGTGTGGGCACGCCAAGCATTGTGTGTTATCCGTCTCATGGAACTGTGATGGTAGTTATGTAGGCCTTCCAAGTGGGGTGCATTCCTATCATGTTGGATTTTGGGTCAGGATTAACTGGGTGTCCTTAATGAAATTAAGCACCTAGAGGCATGCAGAGTGATTATGGCAAGGAGTTCTGCATACTGTATATCCAAGAACTACATAATTTGCAATTGACAAACATTGTCTACCTTAATGATTTATGGACGTTTGTGTTGGCCGGATTATAATTGAATTGTTTTTTATCTTAGCTCATTAAAAGATTGTACAGTGCAATATTCTGAATTGATAATTGAGGGTTATCAATTTGAACAAAATAGTGAGAGTGATAGTTAATTAAAGGCCTAATCAAACATCATCAAATTTTATAAAATCAAATAAAATAAAAAATGGGGTTTTGGAAAAATTGCAAATTTATCTTGTAGAATCAACACACAACAACAATTTTTCTCTAAAGGACAACATAAATGGGAATAACTTCCACGGCTGATCTAAAATGTTGAGAATCGTTCTTACATAGGAGTGCAAGCTCAATGTCTTGGAGACACCAGAACTAGATGAACCTCTTCCCAATGCACCTAAGGCTGACAGGGATGCTTACAAGAAGCACATTGAAGTTGTTGTTGATGTCAAATGCATAGTGTTGTGCTCCATGAGCTATGAGTTGTAGAGACAACATGAAGATGGATGTTATTGAGATGGTCACACATATTAAGAGCATGTTCCAAGATCAAGCAAGACATGAGAGATATGCTGTCTCCAAGGCATTGTTCAAGTGTAACATGGTAGAAGGAGATTTAGTAGGTCCTCATGTGCTCAAACTCATTGGGTATGTGGAGAACCTATCTAGACTTGGATTCCCCTTGGTTAAAGAATTGGCCACTAATGTGATTCTACAACCACTTCTCAAGTACAATCATTTTGACATGAACTACAACATGAATAACTTTGATAAGACATTGATAGAGTTACTAGGCATGTTGAGAATAACTGAGGCACAAATGAAGAAAGACAAACCCAAGTTTGTGATGATGATCAAAAAACTAAAGGGGAAGTCTAAAGGCAAAGGCAAATCTAAGAGGAGTTCTAAAGCTATCCAGAAGCCCAAATCTTCAGCACTCAAGGAAAAGGGAGGAGTGAATCAGGGAGGCAAGTGTCACCACTATACTAGGTTGGACACTGGAAGAGGAGTTTCCCCCTCTACCTGGAGGAACTAAAGAAAAAGAAGGAGATAGATATATCCACTTCAGGTATATGCATTATAAGATAAATCTAATTACTTCTTCATCTTGGTTATACGATACCGGATGTCACACGTGTTTGAATATGCAAGATTTGATAAGAAGTAAAGCTTTATGAAAGGGCAATGATGGACTGTGCATCACAATGAAGCAAGAATTTTTGCAACTTCAGTCTATATTTAGAATTTAGGTTAGTCCACAGGACATGTAATAGAGTTAGATGAACTACTATTTCATTTATGTCATTAATAGAAACATTTTTCTTTCTGCATCTTGCATGGATAAGGACGATTATGAATAAAAAGTAGTTAATTTTTTATTTTAAAGATGAGATCTTATGTGTCAATGTCTTATATTCTTTATAGGATATAAAGATAAATTCTCATAATGAAAATACCAAAAGATTATAATTTGATAACTCAAAAATTAATATCTATAGCACAGTCATCTTGAGCACACATATGAGAAATGCATTTCTAGAATCCATGTTGATATTTATCTAGAATCTTCTGGTTATTGAACCAATAAGAGACATGCAAGTCTTACTTGTGTGGAACATGATAAGTTCCCTCTCACTAGGTGTAGTGGGAGAATAAGTATTCTATTAGTACTTGTGTATAATGATGTACGCAGACCTTTTAGAAAATATGTTATGGATAGTTAATAGTACTTCACCAGCTTACTGATGATATCAGTTAATAGGATAACTTATATTTGATGAAATACAAATATGAATCTTGAAATGTTCAAGGAGATCATGAATGTAGTACACAATCTACTTAAAAGTATTAAGATACTTTGATATGATCAATGTTGAAATACTTTATAGGAATAGTTTGAGGACCTTCTTGGAAGACCATGATAGTGTATCACAGTTAACTCCACCTGAAACATGATGATGTATCAGAAAGAAGGAATCACATCCTGATGAGTTAGGATATGATTATCATTTAATCTAATCGTCTAGTTTCGTTTAGATACATGCTTCATACTAAAACAATGTACCATTTAAAATGGTTTGAAAGACATCATATGAGATATGATATGGGAAATGTCTCGATATGTGTTAAAGGATTGAAACCTATACAAAGGAAGTAGTTTCTTGAAAAGGTTTATCCACAAATCATAAAATGTTAGTTTGTTGAATACTACTTTAATCCTAATCCCACAAAAAATGTTTGTTACTAAGAAAACTGAATTCCAAAAGAATTAGTGGGAGTCAAAGTAGTACTCAAAAAGTTTGAGATAAATAAGAAAACATTTGTACCTAAGAAAGTACAATAGGAACAAGGAGAATCACAAATCATTGTGGAATACCAAGTTCCTTATGTAACACAAAACTCGTAGTTCTAGTAGAACATGCCATGAGCTTAATAGATTATGAACTCAATAACTCAGAAAGGCTGTAAGTTGGTCATAAGATGATGAGCCCACAAACTATATAGAAACTATTAAGGGGCCAGAATATGAGAAATGGCATAAGGCCATTGTATCCAAAATGGAGTCCATGTACACCAACAAGGTATGACCATGATGGTACCACTTAAAGGGGTAAAACCCATAAGGTGTAGTCAGTTTCAAGATGAAGACCTACATAACATGAGAATACATATTGGTTGCAAAGGTTTTCAGGAAAGTTCAAGGTGTTGAACATGATTAAATCCCTTTCACAAATTGTTATGCTTGCTATTGCAGCTAATATAGACTATGAGATTTGGCATATGAAGATTAAAACCACATTCCTTAATAGGAATATTAGAGAGGATGTGTATGTGATGCAGCCAAAAGGTTTTATAGCTCCATTACTGCATATAAAGTCTATAAGCTACAGAGTTCAATCCATAGGTTGAAACAAGCATCTCAGACTTGGGATCTTTTGACTTGACAAGATAGTCAAAGAGTTTGACTTGAATTAAGATAAAAGATGGAATCTGTGATTATAAAAGATTTTAGTGGGAGCATATATGCAAATTCCACATAGTGATGGGGAATAACATCTCAATACTATAAGTATTGAAACCTGACATGGAGACACCTTCAACAAGAAGAATTAGGTGAAACATCCTATGTGAACGAGATTGAGATTCAAAGAGATAGTTGTAAAATTTTCTTAACCTAAATGTGAGTACAAATATTAGCAAGATGTTGTAAGGGTTCGACATGAAGGATTCAATGAGAGAAAATTTGTCCAATGTACATGGGATATATATCTCAAGAACCCTATATTTCAATTCTTACGAAGAATGGAAAAACATGAGTAAGAAGATACCATATGCAATTGTATCTATCATGTTTCCATACTTATCCCATAATCTTGTATGTATTGGACATGACAAGATGGCATTAGTTAGATTCCATTGAAAGTCATTAAAATGCCATAAAGAACGTCCACCGGTACTTGAGAAGCACTAAGGATCCGTTACTAGCCTATGGAAATAAGGAAGAGTTGGATGTAAGGAGTTACATAGATGCAAGCTTCCAAAATGATAGAGAATGATCACAAAATATAAATGTGTTTAATATTGAAAGAGGAGTTGTTAGTTGGAAGGGTTCTGAACAACAGACTGTTACTTAAATTATACAATAGAAGCTGAGTATCATGGTGTTATGAACACAAGAGTGGATGTTGTGTGCATTTAAAAGTTCATATAGATGAACTTATGGATATTCCAACCATTGATGACACAATAGAAATACTATGACAAAAAGTGAGCTACTGGTTAGGAAAGGAATATGAGATAACATATTACAGCAATCCCATCTCATACGAGATGTCGTACCACAAAGAGATGTGAAACATGCAATAAATGACTAAAGGAAAAATGTTGCTAACCTGTTGGATTAGCACTTGCACAACATAAATATTTTGGACATGTTTAGATAACTGAGAATGAGATTAGTGGGTGATTGGCTCTAAGTGCAAGTGGGAGTCTGTTGATATGTATGCTCAGAGAGCAAATCATGTGATGATTGTGATAGCATGTCATATAGACTATTTGATTAATAGAGGCAATATTCTAATTTTTTTGTTTCAATTAGTTATGTGATAATGATGAAACATAATAAATGTCTAACGGATGATATTACTCAATGTCATATGTCTTCGAGTTGATGACCTAAACAATGAGATCATACAGATGTCAAGAGTATGTACATTCTTGTTATGTCCCTAGCTGGATGTCATTGTGGATGGCGGATAGAAAACAATGACACTTAAGACTAGAGTGTCATTTGGTTGATGACAAAATCTCATCAGTCATGATATGTGATATTAAACCAGATACATAGATGCTTGTTGGAGAACAATGTACTGGAAAGACCTACCTTGAGAGTGACACATGGATACCATAATTGGTGGTCATAATCATCTCTCATAGTGAAGGTGGTGATTGTAGTTCTTAGACTTGAAATCATTACAGTCATCACATGTCGTTCAGTGTACTTTGACATCATCCATCGTGACTTTGAGTAAGGGTTTCCATAAAGGTGATGATTATGCACTATGACACATGGGGATGATTGTGAGTGATGTAGATGGGATTTGTCCCTCCTACTTGATAACACCCAAATTAATGCATATTCTCTATGCATTTTATCTATAGTTTTGTGCCACTTTAGTCTTAATATGCACTCTTTTGCTCATGTTTTATGCTTTCTGTCTCTAATTAGACACAAGTAGTTAGAATAGCCAATAATGTAGCTAATTAGCCAATTTTTGACTTATAGGCACCGGAACTAGTCAATTTTGGGACTCTCCAGTACCGAACCTAAAAAGACAAGAATTCCAGCAGCTGGCCGATACGGAAGCCCGATATGGTCTGGCCGATACGGCTGCCCGATACGGTCTGGCCGATATGGCTGCTCGATACGGCCTGCCCGATATGGCTGCCCGATACGGCCTGCCCGATACGGCTTCCTGATACGGCCTGCCCGATATAGCTGTCCGACACTCCCCTTGCCCGACACGATTATCGGGCGACAGTCATATTGGCCCACCTGATGCCTCAAGATCGAAGCCACGAATGAAGGACACGCCGACTAATAAAAGCTACAACTCCCATCAACTCGCTGCCTATAAATAGCAGCTGCCAACCTACAGAGCAAAGGAGGGCCGGAGGGAGGACCTTGCAAGAGCTAGTGCCTAGACCAAGGAGCTAGTGTGTCGAGTTCCCTAAAAGTCTACTGCTCGATACGACTTCCCGATACGGTTTTCCGATACGGCTGCCCGATACGGTCTGCCGGATACGGCTGCCTGATACAGTCTGCCTGATACGGTTGCCCGATACGGTCTGCCCGATACGGTTGCCTGATACGGTCTGCCTGATACGGTTGCTGTTACAACCCACTTTTTGGGTTCCTTTGGCGAGGAATGTATTTTCTCACATTAAAGATATTGGAACAAATAATGATATAATTTTTTTTGAATAAATAGATTTTGTTTACAATATCCTTGATGATTGTGTTGTGGGCTTTATTGGCTATTGGGCCCAATAACAAGGAAATTCAATTAGTAAATGAATAATTGAGTTTTTAAGAAAAGAAAGGTTTGGAAACCTCTGGAAAGCAAAAGAATGTAATCCAAGGATGGATTTCGTGCCTCTTAGGTTCCTTGGGTGCCAAGGAGTCCAAGATTGCGAAGAAAAGACAATAAGAAAAGAAAAGATCAAATACATATTTCTTTATTAAGAAAGAAATTGAAAACAATGGTAATATGTGGAAAACAAGTGGAAAGAGGTGTAATTAAGATATCCTTGATGGATTTTCGTATCCAAAGGATTCCTAATATTAAAAGGAATACCAACGAGGAAAATAAAAGAGAAATCCTCAAAAAGAGATATTTTAATAAGAAAAAAACAAGATAATAAATAAAAAGGATGAAAGAGGCTAAAGAAATATTCCCAAGAGAATATTTCGAGCCATTAAGGTTCCTTGAGGTTCAAGGAACTCAGAATAATAATTTTATAGGAAAGGAAAGAGAAAATAGGTGAGAAATATTCATATTTGAGCAATATATTGCACCTAAGAAAAAGGCACATTTTCTTTTATATTATGAGCCCAAATTTATAACATAGGTAGATTAAGTCTTCATTAAGTTTCCCTTAAAATTTGGGATTAATTGGACACTCAGTTTGGGAGATATGAATTTATAAAATTCATAAAGTGTAGAGGAAAGTATTTTGTCATGATTTTATTAGATCTATTTTGATATAAACGTGAGACACCACAGCCGTTAGATTTGGATCCAACAGAGGTTGTGTTGTCACCTTCCTCAGTCGGACAAGGAAACAGTAGGCTGAGAGGGTAGTTTTTCCTAAACTGATATCTTGCAAAATAATGGACAAATCATTATGGCGATTAGTCCAGTGGATTCAGGAGAAGAATCCGAACCTAGGAAACCCAGGTCTTGGTAGGTTTCGTGGATGCCAAGTAAAATGCCCAAATCTGATTGGGATCTCTTCGTTGATGTGTCTATATATATAGGGGGCATTGGACCCCAACGAAACCGTAAAACCCTCCCATTGTGTTCGGCCAAACTCCGCGAGGGGATTTGCTCTTTCAATTGCTTCTGGAGGTGTGTCCCTTTGCACCCATCATTGCCGTGAACCTGCTGAAGGGGTGGGAAGCTTGGTGGTCTGGTCCACATGACCTCAGGGCAATTGAGGCCTCAACCACCTTCAGCGGAGCCGAGCGGAGGAGGGGCGATGTGGTCGGCATGGTGTTCCATCTGCGGTTTGCGAGCCGAGGAGGAAGAAGGGATGCCTCCGTTCCTCTGTTTTACAGAGTAAGCAGGGGAGGCGGGCTCCCCATCCGCGTGAGGAAGAAGATGCAAGGAGCGGGCAACTGGGTTCCCAGCTAGCCAGATCCAGGGCTCGATCCGTGAAGCCAAGGAAGGATTAATCGCTAGAAAAAGAAATAAAAGGGATACGTGGCGCATCGTGATTGGCCCAAAAGATAAATTCATTGAAAATTCATAATTACTTATTGGTAGCTCCGATGGAAACATACAAAATATGAAATTTGATCAGGAGAACACATAGAATCCAATAAAAATACTTTTAAATCCTGATTTAGTTCATATTTACAAAAGTGTGCTAAGTGAATGAAAAGTGTTTTGAAATTATGTTAGAAACCCTAATTGAAATTAATGGCTAGGTTCATGATGCTTAATTGGTGAAATTAGGTAATAGTAACCCGTTGAAACATTAATGATGAACTTGAACCTGATCTAGATGATTATTGCATGATTTAGGGTTTTACACCAATTATGAGTGATTTAGCACTTAGAAACCCTAATTTAGGGTAAAAGAGGATAAGATCATATTTAATTCGAAAAATATGATAATATGTTGTTAAGTGATGGTTCTAAGATATTTTGAATATAAAAGTTCCTAATCATGAATGGATACCCTTAATATGATAATTAGGGTTTTCTAATGGATAAATTTGGAATTAATGATAAATGAAATTCATAGGTGAATTAGATCATAATGAATTATGAGTTGTTAATCCAAAAGAAACTAAAGGTGATATTTGAGTCTAATGACCTTGAAATAACTTAAAAGGATAAAAATGGTAGTTTTGGTATAAAAGAGAAATAATCGACTTTAATTGGGCTTATGATGTTGAAATTAGGGTTTAATATGATAAAAGCATTATGGAGGCAAAAAACCTAATAAAACCCTAAAGTGATCTAGAAAGCCTAAGGTGGAATCCAAGTCTAGCTATAGAATGTTCTGGATAAACTATAACACTTGGATCCCATGCATTAATTTCAGGATATTGTTGATTGCTTGTTGCTTGTTCTTTATCCTTATTGCTTGGACAATCAAGTTGCTTTGGATCAGGTATGTGGTTAATTATGAATAACCGCCTTAGTTTCCCAAGGATTTTCTGGATGGTTAATCACATTGAATGCAAATTACACTACTACAGAAACAGCCTTTGGCGTCGGTTGTTTAACCCCCTTTGGCGTCGGTTTCCGACCGACGCCTATGTGGGCGCCGCTAAAGGTCGAACACTTCGGCGTCAGTTTTTTAACCGACGCCTATTTAACCTATAGGCGTCGGTCTTTTAGTAGATAACCGGCGCCAAAAGGGTTTGCGCCACAGAAAACGGCGTCATCTAGGACACATTCAGCGTCGGTTATCTACTAAAAGACTGACGCAGAAAGTGTCCTAGATGACGCCGTTTTCTGTGGCGCGAACCCTTTTGGCGTCGGTTATCTACTAAAAGACTGACGCCTATAGGTTAAATAGGCGTCGATTTGACACGAACAGCCAACGCCATTTCCTGTACGGCTGTGGCCACATTAGGCGTCAGTGTTTTGCAAAAACCCGACGCTGTAGGTCTTTGCTGACGGTTTTCTGTAAATAACCGACGCCTATATCTATTTTTTTTATATCAGTTTGTAGGCCTGCTGTGGCTGGTCAGCAGGATGAGAACCTACAATTCAGTTTTCTGAACTGCAGGTTTACGAAATCCATTGATATCAGCCTACAAACAGGCCACAAACCTGCAAAATTCACAAAAAATAATTCACACAAGTAGATACATTCAAACATCAATTCAATTCTCACATTCACATATATAGAAACATTCAAATACATGTATTAACATTCAGAAATATTCATTTACAAAGTATCATTCATTATCGCTATCAACATCCCAATTATATCTTACATTTGCCACTGCTTGTATGGCCTTTTCCCATTCTTCTCTTATTTCATTTAATGCTTCCATCGTATATGGAGCATGTATATTTTTTAAGCGTTTACCTGTAGTGTTGTCAGTTTTAAACACCTGCAAAGAGAATGATGTATATATAAGTAATAATATAAAAATAATATTGATATATTTCATACTAACTAATGAGACTATATATAATACCTCATGTATGGTATCGATGTCCAATGCGGCATATCGGATAATCATCTGCATAAATCGCATCACATAGTATGTGCATGCCCAACCATTGTCTTGTGTAGCGCACTATAAATTGAAACATACAAAATAATACAACTAAGCACAATTCACATCAATAATATATACATTGGAGTCGGGAACATACTTGTACGTTCTGCCAATTTATTGGCTGGTTCTTTTTCCTTGGGACCGTTTCTCCAGCCTTTTTGAATGCATCTAAACCCCTACATGTTAATATAACACAGTAAATTGCATAAGTAAATAGTAATGTAATAAGAGATGTTAACATATACAAAAATGAAATATTTCTTACCAGAATAATGGCATTCTCATTACGTGTCCAATTTTACTGTTTAATGTACTTCCCGCGGGATCTAGATAATAAACAGTGAACGTCCCGTGGACAATAACTAGTAACTCCCAATGTTTACCACTAGAGGTAAAAAGTAAACAATTAATAACTCAAAATGCACGATAAAAATGGAATTTTCTTAAGTCCAAATTATAAATGAAGTAAACTTACTTGACATTGAATGGAGCTATTATTATCGTCTTCTTTTGCTGACCAAAAATTGTAAAAGCATCTATACAGTATTGTTGAACAGTATCAGGGTCTTTAGCTACCATACTAATCAATGATGGAATAAAAAATCCCACATGATCAAATGCAAATTGTTTGCAATGATCTTCAACTAAGTAGCTGCAAAACATGTATTACGTATGCATTAATATATAAGAAACCAGATCACCGGATCTTACACAAGGTATATGGATGTATAAACAAGATCTCACCTTATCCATGTCTCTATCATTGATGTATTCAGCCAATCATACATAAACAACTCAATAATATCTTGTATAAATAAAGAGCTATCGTATGATTGACCTGCATAATCTGCATCTAAAGAAACAATTATCGGGAAATGTATATTATGTGCCCGTAGCCAACATGCCATTCCCCTACAAGCAGGACCTAACGAGTATGTTAGGTCAGTTGGAACCCAAGTTGGTAATGCGGGAAGTGGAGGTGGAGGCCTAGGTGCTCCTGGTGCCTTCTTTTTAACCTGTATATATAATTTCAGATCAGTTGACATCATATATACACATTAACAGTATAAATCAATGTAAATTTATCTTACAATTTCAGTAGTGTAGACGACATCTGCTTTGGGCCACAATATGACCCCGCCTTCTGCATCAGCAAGTGTATCAATATCCGGGTGGGGATATGGCAATGTAGCTTCTCTCCAATTGGGTAACACATGTATCAGGCTCACACGAACGTAGCCCTGTGGCATTGGAGTCCCGTGAAACATTGTCCCAGGAAGGGACGGGTAAGCTTGCGCCTCTACAACAACGTAGTCTTGCATTCTTAAGCGGCATGGCTTCAATGCCTACAAATTTACGTAAAGAATATTATACATATATACATATCATCTTGAAAACATAACAACTTGAAAAGACTAACTACAATGTCATAAACAATACTTACAGCAGACGTGTTAGGCGGTGGGTCTACAGGATTACTTGTAGTCTGTACATCAGGAGAAGAGTGGGTCGCCATAGGCTGATTGGAAGCCTGAGATGCCTGCCACCGCAGCAATTCTTCCTTGACCTTCTCAGCAACTACATCATTGACCTTCTTAGCAACTATATCCTCGACTCTCTTATTCTCCTATACATGGATAAAAGAAACATTAGCTTCTTATTATTGAATTTCCTTTTGCAGCAACATTCTAAAAAAAGTATAGGTTACCTCTTCTTGTGAAAGTCCCGCTCTGGGTTTGCGCTGGGATGGCCCAAAGAATGCTTTGATGCCCACACCAGCGCCTGCACCCCTAACACGTCCAGGATGCTCTGGTTTACCCAGAGCAACTGTCAATTCATCTTGTGTGCCCTGAGGGATGAACATGCCTTGTTTCCTCTACTCGTGCAGCTCCCGCTAATCACCATCAACAGAAATTGGTAAGTTAACAAACAATCAATATTCAAACGATTGCTCTAAGAGTTGTATTTTACCATTTTCGCAGCCGCCTCAGTAGTTACGGGCTTCTTTATTTCACCCTTCTTGTTTTGCCTCCCAGCTATCCAGATATCATGGCGAGGCATGGGTGTGGCAGACTCCTCAGTAGCAGCAGACTCCTGAGTAGCCGCAGACTCTGCCTGTAGTCTTTGGCGAACGCTTGCATAGCCTTTTGGACCCATAGTGTGGTCATGCACATTCAGTGCACGCCTTGCTTTTTGTGCGTCACTGAGGGCCTAGTTAGTATTCACATTAATGATTTGGTTAGTAGCACTAAATGTTAATCTTGAATAGGTGAATACAATGTATATTAATTAAATTGGGAGTGACGCCTAATACCTTGAATTTTTCAGATTTTCTTGAAGCAACAAAATTGTCCCAATCTTCTTTGTCCAAGAAGTTCCATTGTTCAAGGGCTGACTTCTTCTTCTTATCACCCTCTTTTATGTATTCTCTGTTCAGATTTGTCCTATAATTCCTAAGCATCTTTCCAGCGCGTTGCATCACACTTTTACGATGCAACTTCTCATCCAATGCAAACAGATTCTGTAAAATAGAAATGTTATTAACTAGTATCCAAAATAGAATTGCAAATAATAGAATTTGTAATCTACAAAATAGAATTGCAAATAATAATAACTCACACATAAATCCTTCCATATCAAGTCTTTTTTCCCCTGAGGAACTTTATGCCAATTATCATACTTAACACCATAATGGCTCCGAGTGGTACACCCAAGATAGTTTACAAAATTATTGCGGTTCACTCCAATTGCATTTCCTCCATTATCAAACTCCACAACCAATTTGGATCCACTGCCACTTAGCGCTATTAACTTCTTCAACAGAGTGATGCCCCTTTTCTTGTTAAGTATTTGGTGCTGCGCATCAAGTTGCTCCAGTGCTTCAGTGGGTACATGTGCATCATCAACCTAAATTTTGACAAAAATAAACACACTGAATTAGCCCAATATAGAAATATAGGATATATGACATAACTAGAAGATAATGAATTTTATAGAAATATAGGATATGTTTTTAGAACTTACATTGGTATCCTCGCCATGCTCGTCATGGACAGCATGCTCATCATGGACTTCATGCTCATCATGGACATCATGCTCATCATGGTCATCCATCTGAAAATGTCATTAAAAAGGCAAACATTTAGCATTTGTATTAACTAGAAAAAGGCAAACATTTAGCATTTGTATTAACTAGAAAAAGGCAAACATTTAGCATTTGTATTAACTAGAAAAAGGCAAACATTTAGCATTTGTATAAACATACATGTCTCTAAAATTGTGATCTTTTATCAATTAACAATCCTTCATTGTGATCTCCGCGCACATATAAGTCATCATTAGCTTCAATATTTTGTGGAGTTGGCAACCCAACTGAGAATGGACTGGAGTCATCATACTTATCATAGTACTCTTCTTCATCTATAGGATCTTCAATGAATTGTCTTTTACCATGAAGAACAACCGACCATTTATCATTCGCAGGATCATCGATATAGAATATTTGTTTCGCCTGTGATGCCAATATGAATGGTTCACCCTTCTCGCCAATCTTTTCAAATTTCACCAAAGTGAAACCCAATTCATCCACTATAACTCCTTTGATGTTATCAACCCAATTACATTTAAAGAGCGGAATTTTGTAATCTATGTAGTCAAACTCCCAAATGTCCTCAATGACACTGTAATATGACATTTTAGCTTCACGTGGACTCTTATCCTTTGCACTTGCAAAGTACATAGTCGACGCTTGAAGAGTGACCCCACTATTTTGTACGACACTCTTATCATCTTGGCGCTTTGTGTAATATGTGAATCCATTAATGTCAAACCCTTCATAAGACATAGCATTCAGTTTTGGTTTAAAGGCGAGGCATTTGATAGTTTCTGTAATATCATTTGGTGTTTGAGATAGTTGATGTAAGACTTTATCTTCAAACCACTTAGTAAAAGTCTTATTATGCTCTCTAGCAAGCCACATTGAACTTGCTCGAGGATGTTGTCTCTTTATGAAATTGGTATGTTCCTCGATATAAACACTCACTTCGTCCATATTGTGTAAAATATACAAGTGAGCTTGTTCCAACTGCTCACGGCTGATTACTTTCACCCGTGATCCCAAAATTCCTTTGACCTCCTCAATATTCTTGTCATTATTAGGAGTTTCATTACCACAGAGAAAGTCATTGCAAAAATCCATAACCTCTCTCGCCACATAACCTTCAATAATACTCCCTTCAGGCCGATAACGGTTTCGAACATCACCTTTAAAAACGCTCATGTATCGTTCAAAGGGATACATCCAATGCAAGAAAACTGGTCCCAACATTTTCACTTCCCTAGTCAAGTGGACAACAAGATGTACCATGATATCAAAGAACAAAGGAGGGAAATACATCTCAAGCTGACATAGGGTAACAACCACTTCTCTTTGCAAATTATCGAGAGTATCAGGGTCAATAACTTTGCTGCATAGACTGTTGAAAAAGAAACAAAGTCTGGTAATTGCA
The DNA here is from genome assembly GCA_963693085.1 of Alisma plantago-aquatica. NCBI lineage: Eukaryota > Viridiplantae > Streptophyta > Magnoliopsida > Alismatales > Alismataceae > Alisma > Alisma plantago-aquatica. Next base: position 956,866,486 of record OY856409.1, read on the forward strand.
AATCTTACATGCTTCGGCAATATAGATCGAATTGCCACGGACAATATTTGTTGCATTAGAGTGTGACAATCATGAGATTTAAGACCTATCAACTTCAGATCTTTCATTGATACCAATCTACGGATGTTGGATGAGTAACCATGTGGCACCTTAACATTTACCAAGCATTCACAAAAAGTTTTCTTCTCCTTTCTAGACAACGTGTAACAAGCGGGAGGTAAGTATGTTCTTTTACTACCCATTTCACGTAATTCTGTTAATTCTGACCTTATTCCCATTTCATGTAGGTCCAGTCTGGATTTTATCCCATGTTTAGTCTTACCTGGTATATTTAACAGAGTACCAATGATGCTATCACAAACATTTTTCTCAACGTGCATTACATCGATACAATGCCTGACTGTCAAAGAACTCCAATAAGGAAGATCCCAAAATATTGACTTCTTCTTGAATGAAGAATTGTCACTCCGTGTGGCCATACTACATTGTGATTTCTTACCAAATTCATTGACAATGTCTTTTACTCTTTCATAAACAACATCCCCTGGTATAGGTTTAGGTGCACTCCGTTCATCATTCCATCCATTGAATGCTTTGCGCTTCCTACGATACGGATGGAATTTTGAAAGAAACCTTCGATGACCAAGATATACAGTCTTGCCGCCATGTTTTAGTCTTGTTGAATCAGTGTTTTCTTCACATATAGGACACGCTTTAGCTCCTTTTACACTATATCCAGACAAATTCCCATATGCTGGAAAGTCATTAATAGTGCAAAACAACATAGCGTGCAAACGAAATGTCTCTCTTGCTGAAGCATCATAGATCATCACACCTTCAGCCCAAAGTTTCTTTAAGTCATCAATCAAAGGTTCAAGATAAACATCGATATCATTTCCGGGTTGTTTAGGGCCCGATATCAACAATGACAACATAACGTACTTATTTTTCATACACATCCAGGGAGGAAGATTGTATATAACAAGCATGATTGGCCAAGTGCTATGTTGCCTGCTCAATGTCTCGTACGGATTCATCCCATCTGTACAAAGCCCAAGTCTTAGATTCCTATCTTCTTCACCAAATTTGGGGTACAATAGATCAATCTTCTTCCACTGTGGGGAATCAGACGCATGTCGCAGGATCCCATCATTAATTTTCTTAACATCTGCATGCCACCTCAAATTCTTTGCATCTTTCGGATTTGCAAACAAGCATTGAAACCGTGATATTATAGGTAGATACCACAACACCTTGGCAGGAGAACCAGTTTTGGACTCCCCCGAAGTCGTCAATTTATACCGTGACGCACCACATTTTGGACAATCTTTCAAATCTACATAGTCCTTTTGAAAAAATACACAATCATTCAGACATGCGTGTATCTTCTTGGCCTCCATTCCCATTGGGCACAACATTTTCTTTACCTGGTATGTTGGGATTGGCAGCTCGTTTCCTTCAGGAAGCATTTCTTTCAACAAAGTCAACAATGAAGTGAAGCTTTTGTCGCTCCATCTATTATTAGCTTTCAACTTATACAATCTCAACACAGCGCTAAGCTTCGTAAACTTAGCACAACCTGTGTATAACGGTATCTCAACATCATGCACAATGTTTCTAAAGATAGGAGGTGGATCGGTGTGCTCTACCCTACAACTATCCATCATCGCATCAACGATGTCTGCTGGAACTGGTTCGTTCACATTTACGTCATCGGAGGCAATTTCTTCTTCCACCCAAGCACTGCTATCGACATCTACTGGTTTTGATTTTGAAATCTCTCCATGCCAGTGCCATTCTGTATAGCCTTGTACAATCCTGTTGCACATGACATGACTTTTGATTTCCTCACCAGTGTTGACTTTCAAGTTGTTACCGCAATGCCTACATGGACAGTAGAACCTATCTGTAGGTTTTTTCCTATGTTCCTCGGCAAATCCAATAAATTGATCAAGACCAGATATAAACTCTGGCGTGCAACGATTATGAATGGACATCCATGATCTATCCATTCTATGATCAGAGAAAACAAGTATATATTAGGAAAAGATTAGGGTATACACTTACATCCTACCTAAGTGTATAATGTGATGTCATTCTTATATATAATAAATGTGTACCACCTATCCCATCCTTGAACACCTAATCTCACTAGTAAGTGTATAATGTGTATTGGGTTTTCAAGAAAATTTCGGCAACATTTCCCCGCTGTTCTCTAAGTACATATATACTTAGAGAACAAACGGGGAAATGCTACCGAAATTTTCTCAAAAACCCAATACACATTATACACTTACATCCTAAGTGAGATTAGGTGTTCAAGAACAGTCCCAAACCGGGGACTATCCAAGATTTACTCCTAATGAGTCAATCTTGGATGGGTTTCTAGGCCAACAAACACATTTGATGTCATTCTTATATATAATAAATATGTACCACCTATCCCATCCTTGAACACCTAATCTCACTAGTAAGTGTATAATGTGTATTGGGTTTTCAAGAAAATTTCGGAAGAATTTCCCCGCTGTTCTCTAAGTACATATATACTTAGAGAACAAACGGGGAAATGCTACCGAAATTTTCTCGAAAACCCAATACATATTATACACTTACATCCTAAGTGAGATTAGGTGTTCAAGAACAGTCCCAAACCGGGGACTATCCAAGATTTACTCCTAATGAGTCAATCTTGGATGGGTTTCTAGGCCAAAAAATACATATGTTGTCATTCTTATATATAATAAATGTCTATAAACTACAGGCAACATGGTTAATCCTAACCAACAGAGCATTATTAAATCATAAATAAAGAAATCAATAGTTTCAAACAAAAGGTCTAGGAATCTTTACTAGACATTATATGTTATAACCATTGGTTTAATAACCATATTTCCGCATGTACATGTTTATCAACTTTCCTATGAAAATTAGAAACAATATCAAGGAATTTATCATTGTAAACTACTTTATCAATTTTAGATGTAATGAAATTCTTCCCTTCTTGATGATTGTCCCATGCAAAGATGGGTCCATTCATTTCTAACTCAACAATCCACAATTCATAACACACATGTTAAAGTCCTGCATAGACTTTTTTGTAGGAGGTTGTTTACTAATTTTTTCATAATTCCTTTGGACAACATTAAAATAACCTATAAAGACCCAAGGTAGCTATTTCCTTGAAGAATCCAGTTGTAGAAAGGATGGGAAAAAATACAGAGTGTACACGATCTTATCTAGCTGTAGCTATTTCCTTGAAGAATCCAGTTGTACAAGAAAACTAATCAGCAATTGTGGGTAGAGGAAAATTGTATATAGAATGCATCTTTAAAATAAAAGGTAGAAGAGCATTCTTTTCGGTAAGTTGACCTTTTCAAGTAGGAATATTTCAACTATGGCAGAGAAAAAATTGTCCCATCATCATATTTCAGTAAGAATCACATTTCATGAGCTTGAGAGAGAGGAAAGAGCCTTAGACTTCATTCACTAAAATGCAACCTCTGCCTCCTAGCTCTAATAAAATACAGAGAAGAGGGCATACCGGTCTGGAGAAGAGCTGTGGTCTGCAGACAGCGGCACAGAGTGGGCGACGGCGGTGGAGAGGAGCTGTGGTCGAACCGGCGGCGTGGCGGAGAAGCAGCTAGCAACCCTAAACCCTGGCTGTGGCGCGACGACGGTGGAGAGCAGCTTCTGTCGTCCTGGCGGCGGTGGCGTGGAGGCACTGGAACCGAAGGAGAAGGCGGCATGGAGGCACCGGAGGAGAAGGCTGCGCCGGAGAAGGCGGCGCGGCGGCACTGTCGTGGAGGGGTGCGGCGGAGTGGAGGGTCGGGCGACAGCTGTTGCGGCGGGAGCTAAAGCTGTTTAGGCGATGAAACAGAAGAAAGGGGAACAGTCGGGTGATCACAGAATATAAAGTTCGCCTATAGCGTCGGTTGTTTGTCACAACCGATGCCTAAACAACTTTAGCGTCGGTTGTTTGAACCAACCGACGCTCAATTGGACGATATTTTCACGAAATTGTTTGGCGGGAACCACTTTCGGCGTCGGTTATCAACAGATAACCGACGCGGAAAGTGACACTTTTCGCACAAAGTTTCATCACACATAGGCGTCGGTGGCTATTTAAATAACCGACGCTGTATGTGACACTTTTTCTTTTCGCTCGAAAATTGGATTTCGTGGGAGCTTTTAGGCGTCAGTTTGTTATTGTCAACCGACGCTGAATACAAAGTGGTACCCGTGTCTGGCTGGTCTTCGAATATAGACGTCGGTTTGCTTAAACAACCGACGCCTTATATTATAGGCATCGGTTTTCCTTAATAACCGACACCCAGAAAAGTGACATTGAATGCTATTTCTATAGTAGTGTTATCAGTTTGTATGTTCATACTTGCAAACTATAAAGTCACTATGATTATCACATTAATAATAGAAGTATGGATTCTCGCACTTACATGCCACCCTGATGGATGATGCCAAAGGTCAGGCCCAGATGGGTAGACCAATGGACACCTTGAGTGGTGACCCCAGGCACCAAGCTCGGGAATGAGAAGGTGGCCTATGATATTGCGTGACTAGTGGTCACCATGAGTGGCGACCCCCAGGCACCAAGCTCAGGATTGAGAAGGTGGCCTTAAGTCATTGGCAAAGGAAACCCTAAGGTGGGTATGCCAGGGTTAGGGCAAAAGTGGTGGAGAATGTCATACTAAAAAGTGTAAATTGGCTTGTTAATTAACTTGATTGTGATAATTAGATTGTTATCCTTATGTGCAAACTTTTGGTTGTTCCCACATACCAGTATATTTTGATATACTGACCGACATTTTGTTTGTCGGCATTTTAGGAACAACAATTGAAAGAACAAATAGTAAAGTGACACATTGTGGAAATAAGAAATAAAGTGCAAGGAGGATTAAATAGAATAATTCAAGCTCTGGATAGATAGATTTCCAAAGTTTTCAAAGGTAAGTAAAGTTTTAATTTTATACCAAATTCCAGTTAGTTAGTAGAATTTCATAATTATTATTGATTATTTGTTGAACCTTTGATCCTATTAATTGAATAACGGCTCTGACCTTCGGGTCTCCCTTAATTGGGGGTTACCGGGAGGCGGGGTTGTTACAATTGGTATCAGAGTATAGGTTCCTCACTTAACCATTAATAATTATTAAATTTTACAAACTCCATAGAACCCAAGGGAGTTATTAGAGGATTATACAAAAGATGGAGGTGTCTAGAAAAGGATCACGACCGGGGGCTGGCAATATTTTCCTCCGCATCGCTAGTCAGAATACGAGGACTCCCGGATCCGTGTGACTTCCTGGCCAAAGTCTTAGGGTATGAATCTAAATAAGATACCTTTAGGACTTTCTCATCCTATTCATCCTTTCTCAACTCAAATTCTGTTAAGGACCTTCAGGATTAGGGTTTCCTCTCTTCTTCTCACTCTTTTGAGATACGGGTAAAGATGATAAGGATTAAGGAATCCTCCACCAAATTAATAAAAAGCATGTAAATAAGATGTCATGGACATAATCTTAATAGAGTAAGCATAAAAGAATAGATACATGCTTAGGTCGTATGACATAAGTTGTCATTGCCCTCAGGAGAGACATGAGGCTAGACTTCTTGTCAGGAGGATGAGTAGAGAAAGTGAGTCTTGGAGGTAGAGATCTCCACTAAAGTAGAGACCTAGCACATCCTTTAAGGATGATGTTAACCCTAACCCTAAGTGGAGGTTAGACAGAGAGATGACATGATGAGTTAGATGACATGGTGTTTGGATAAATATGCTTTTGGTTTGCCTTACGAGCCATGAGAGGTTGGATGACCTAGCACCTTTGGCGACCCTGGGAAGGGTCGTGCATGTTTGAGTGAAGGATATCTCCTTCATGGATGAGTTTAGAGAAGAACCTATAGAACCCTATGGGCTTGTGCAAGTAGGGTATAGCTTGCACCCAGAGTACGTCAGTAGTGTTGATAGTAGGATGAAACACTGGACCAAGAATCATGATGGATGTCTTATGAGATAAACATAAATAGCTAAGGATAATCTTGAGCCAAACATGAGTTGAGCAAAGGCTTCACCCAGGTAGGGATATGCTGGTAAGCTTGATCCAACTTCATGTAGTAATGCGGGATGTGGAGTTAGATCTAGAGAGAGAAAGCATGACCCAAGAAAGAAGGTTGGAAGCTTAGATTCTGAGACATGAGGAACAGTGGGGAGTTGAGGATGATGTGACCTAAGTGGATGATAGTGGTTGCCTTATGCTTGATCCCTAGAGGCTGATGATATCTTGGTTTCCTCTAGAGGAACCAAACCCTAGAGAGAGGATGATGCTTCTAGTACCTATGGTATAAGTGATTACCTACTGGATGAGATAAAGAGTGCTTTAGACCCTGAGGAGGTTTAAGTAACCAGTTGTGAGGCTTTATCCTAGTTGGTTGTCCTAAAAGAGGACTCAACTCTGAAGTGTTGCTCGAGTAGAAGGATCATGGAAGTACATGACATACCTTGGACATGCTTGATTCGTGGTTAAGAGATCGAGCATGCAGTCGGACACCCAAAGGTGAACCTAGGGTTCCTAGGCCTAAGAGGGGAAGCAGTGTATCCAATGCTCATGATGAGATTTGAGTCTCTATAGTTTCGATCATGGTACTCCTCATGTGTAGAGGTAAAGGATATCCCTTACATTAAGGGTATGTTTGATGAACCCCTCACAGCTAAGTTGGTCTAATGATGAGGATGAAAACAAGTATAACCTAGCATGGTTTTGTAGGCGTCTGCTTATGCCTTAGTAGCTTGCTGGGTTAGACATGCTCATGTGAATGTGAACCCTAAGGACGCTTGTGACCTTGGTTATCAAGGTGTAGTTTCCTCCCATCCTGGGAGAGGGACCCTTTTGTAGGGTGTATACCAGTTTTGTTGGAAACCTAAAGAGGTTTCATAGGATCTTGAGAAGCTAAGTGAAAAGTACATGGCATGAGAATGAACCTGTAGACCCATAGATTACCATCTCTACGTGCATGTGGATGTGTTACCATGGAGGTAACTGATATGGGGCCTGACCAAGGTAGGCAGGTCGCCATGATCCCTGAGAAAGGATGAAAGACAACCCAAGAATGCAGAGAGAGATGATGAAGGATTGGTTAAGGTTCTAAGTTGAACATGTACTATGATATAATCCTAAGTCTATCCTAGGGTCAGGTAGGGATAAGACCGCTGGAAGAAGGAGTTGCCTAATCCCCTAGTTGCACATGACCATAGGGTTGAGAGGTAACAACTATCATTGTCCGAGGGCCATGGGTTAGGAGATTGATCACCTTCATGAACTCATGGGACCCAAAGGGCAGATGTGTAGGGCACTCTCTGGATGCATAAGGGAAAAGGGATGACCCTGAAAGTGTCGGCACCCTATAGACCTAGAGGAGATGACCAAGGATTGTGTGTAAACCCCAGTAGGCTCGAGACCAGTTCTCCATGGAAGTAACCTTGATATCGAGATGATTGTGATGTAGAGATGTGGGTGGCACGTTTCAACTTAGATTTGAAAGTGTATTGGCAAGGTGGGTTGTACCATATCTACTCTTGGAATAGGAAGAACTCTGTATTTGGACTACAGCCAAATGCTTATTTCCTCTTGTTATGGGAGTGAGAGATAGGACAATACGCATGTCATACACCATGGATAAAGATGATGTGAGTTGGAACGTTGCTATAAGGTATGAGGATAGAAGTGATAACATACCTTTGTGGAACGAATGATACATGGATGGTTTACAAACACTAAGAGTATTAAGGAAATCATCTTGTGAGGATGTTTAATCATGAGCTATGTGGAATTTGCAAGTGATACAAGGTTGAGTTTGATAATCAAGAGGATGAGCTCAGAGTACACTGATGAAGATAGACTCAGAGTTTGAGACGAGATGATAAGTGGAATACATGGAAGTGTATGTCTTCAAACATTACCTAATACCTAAGGATGTGAAGTGGTACTGAATGCTCTAGTTGAGAAATAGCTGCCTAGTTTAGCTAGAAGCTAGAAAAAGTTGAGGTTGCTAGGCTAACCTTAAGTTGATAAAAAGAGATAAGTTTGGCTAACACCCAGATGTATCGATAGCGGTCAATCAAGTGAATGATTGTTTGGTTAGCCAGCCTAGTCTGTGATGTAATGAAAGGATGGTTGTGGAACCTCAGATGCACTTCTTTGGAAAGGAAAGTGATAAAACCCTATTGAGAGTGGTTTAGTGTTTTCGAGGAATCGACCTTGAGGAATCGTGACATACAGGAGATCATGGTTTTAAGATCACCAAACACCGTGAAACTACAAAGATGGTAAGTGATAGTGGCACTTTGGATGCTTAAAACAAAGTTGCATGTAGCATGTGGCAATGCAAGCTAGGAGGCGAAGGACGAACACCAGTAACCCAATACATGGATATAAAGTATAAAGAGTTCCCGAGCGGGAATGGGAGTTCTTCACTGTGGATGTTGTGAGTCTCCCCTGGACCAAGGAAGGTCGAGATCCAATATGGGTTATGGTAGATCACCTTACCTAGATGACATGAGAAAGGAAGAGTACTGTCACAGGATAGATTTATTTGAACTACTTAAGAGAGAAAGATGGTTCAACTACACCATGATGCGAGTTCAAAAGTTATTGAGCATGAGCTAAAGGTTCACTTCCATTAAGTGGAAGTAGTTACATGAAGAACTCGATGATAGTATAGTTTATCACCCTAACTAATGGTTAGTAAGATCCAGACTAGAGGGTTTGATGAGAGCAAGTGTACTTGTTCAGGGTGATACAAAGAGACAGTTCTTAAGATGTGATTTTAACCACTATAGTCTTATCGGGATGCAAGAAGATTTATAGAGAGGATGTGTCGGTCACCGCTGCATTAAGATGATGTTGGTGAAGGAGGCCTCATGAAGGTCAGAAAAGAACCACAATGTGTGCAGATGAAGTTGCTTGATCGTGCAATGGATGAGAGAGAGCCTAGAGGTGACATGAGTCCTGAGCTGATGCAAAGTAGACTGACATGCAGATCACTGTGGGAGAATATGTGATGTGAAAATCCGACCCCTCTAAGATACAACTGAGAAAGTTGAGTCCCTGATATAGGGGTCCATTTGAGATGGATCGGTGGAGATGGTTGTGTTTAGCCTTACCCCTCAGGATAACATGATGTATAATGTGTTGCATAAGTCCGATCTAGAGCACTATGTGATGTACCCAAGCCATGTGTTGAGCCCTGAACCAAATCAGCTTTTGAGAGGCTGAAATGTCCTAACTCACCTATGAGGGTATGATATACCAAGGTAAGAAAGAACTCAGATGGAAGAATATGAGATGATGAAGGTTCTTGGGAAGCACCATGGAAAGGGTAAGGCCACATGGAAGCCATGATGGACATAGGAAAGGTTTATCCTGATTTGTTTGTTAGCTTGGTGGAATTTTGAGGACAAAATTCTTATAAGAGGGGAAGGATGTTACAACCCCACTTTTTGGGTTCCTTTGGTGAGGAATGTATTTTCTCACATTAAAGATATTGGAACAAATAATGATATAATTTGTATTGAATAAATGGATTTTGTTTACAATAGCCTTGATGATTGTGTTGTGGGCTTTATTGGCTATTGGGCCCAATAACAAGAAAATTCAATTAGTAAATGAATAATTGTGTTTTTGAGAAAAGAAAGGTTTGGAAACCTCTGGAATGAAAAAGAATGTAATCCAAGGATGGATTTCGTGCCTCTTAGGTTCCTTGGGTGCCAAGGAGTCCAAGATTGCAAAGAAAAGACAATAAGAAAAGAAAAGATCAAATAAGTATTTCTTTATTAAGAAAGAAATTGAAAACAATGGTAATATATGGAAAACAAGTGGAAAGAGGTGTAATTAAGATATCCTTGATGGATTTTCATATCCAAAGGATTCCTAATATTAAAAGGAATACCAATGAGGAAAATAAAAGAGAAATTCTCAAAAAGAGATATTTTAATAAGAAAAAAATAAGATAATAAATAAAAAGGATGAAAGATAAGGAAAGAGGCTAAAGAAATATTCCCAAGAGACGATTTTGAGCCATTAAGGTTCCTTGAGGTTCAAGGAACTCAGAATAATAATTTTATAGGAAAGGAAAGAGAAAATAGGTGAGAAATATTCATATTTGAGTAATATCTTTCACCTAAGAAAAAGGCACGTTTTCTTTTAAATTATGAGCCCAACTTTGGAACAGAGGTAGATTAAGTCTTCATTAAGTTTCCCTACAAATTTGGGATTAATTGGACACTCGGTTTGGGATATATGGGTTTTACAAAATTCATAAAGTGTAGAGGAAAGTATTTTGTCACGATTTTATTAGATCTATTTTGATAGAAACGCGAGACACCACAGTCGTTGGATTTGGATCCAACAGAGGATGTGTTGTCACCTTCCTTAGTCAGACAAGGAATTAGTAGGCTGAGAGGGTAGTTTTTCCTAAACTGATATCTTGCAAAATAATGGACAAATCATTATGGTGATTAGTCCAGTGGATTCAGGAGAAGAATATGAACCTAGGAAACCCATGTCTTGGTAGGTTTCGTGGACGCCAAGCAAAATGCCCAAATCTGATTGGGATCTCTTCGCTGATGTGTCTATATATATAGGGGGCATTGGACCCCAACGAAACCGTAAAATCCTCCCATTGTGTTCGTCCAAACTCCACGAGGGGATTTGCTCTTTCAATTGCTTCTGGAGGTGTGTCCCTTTGCACCCATCGTCGTCGTGAACCTGCTAAAGGGGCGGGAAGCTAGGTGGTCTGGTCTGCATGACCTCAGGGCAATTGAGGCCCCAACCACCTTCAGCGTAGCTGAGCGGAGGAGGGGCGATGTGGTCAACATGGTGTTCCATCTGCGGTTGGCGAGCCGAGGAGGAAGAAGGGATGCCTCCGTTCCTCTATTTTACAAAGTAAGCGGGGGAGGCGGGCTCCCCGTCCGCACGAGGAAGAAGACGCAAGGAGTGGGAAACCGGGTTCCCTGCTAGCTAGATACAGGGCTCGATCCGTGAAGCCAAGGAAGGATTAATCGCTAGAAAATGAAATAAAAGGGATATGTGGCGCATCGCGATTGGTCCAAAAGGTAAATTCTTTGAAAATTCGTAATTACTTATTGGTAGCTCCGATGGAAACATGCAAAATATGAAATTTGATCAGGAGAACACATAGAATCCAATAAAAATACTTTTAAATCCTGATTTAGTTCATATTTACAAAAGTGTGCTAAGTGAATGAAAAGTGTTTTGAAATTATGTTAGAAACCCTAATTGAAATTAATGGCTAGGTTCATGATGCTTAATTGGTGAAATTAAGTAATAGTAACCTGTTGAAACATTAATGATGAACTTGAACCTAATCTAGATGATTATTGCATGATTTAGGGTTTTACACCAATTATGAGTGATTAAGCACTTAGAAACCCTAATTTAGGGTAAAATAGGATAAGATCATATTTAATTCGAAAAATATGATAATATGTTGTTAAATGATGGTTCTAAGATATTTTGAATATAAAAGTTCCTAATCATGAATGGATACCCTTAATATGATAATTAGGGTTTTCTAATGGATATAGTTGGAATTAATGATAAATGAAATTCATAGGTGAATTGGATCATAATGAATTATGAGTTGTTATTCTGAAAGAAACTAAAGGTGATATTTGAGTCTGATGACCTTGAAATAACTTAAAAGGATAAAAATGGTAGTTTTGGTATAAAAGAGAAATAATCGACTTTAATTGGGCTTATGATGTTGAAATTAGGGTATAGTATGATAAAAGCATTATGGAGGCAAAAAACCTAATAAAACCCTAAAGTGATCTAGAAAGCCTAAGGTGGAATCCAAGTCTAGCTTTAGAATGTTCCGGATAAACTATAACACTTGGATCCCATGCATTAATTTCAGGATATTGTTGATTGCTTGTTGCTTGTTCTTTATCCTTATTACTTGGACAATCAAGTTGCTTTGGATCAGGTATGTGGTTAATTATGAATAACCGCCTTAGTTTCCCGAGTATTTTCTGAATGGTTAATCGCATTGAATGCAAATTATCAGTTTGTATGTTCATACTTGCAAACTATAAAGTCACTATGATTATCACATTAATAATAAAAGTATGGATTCTCACACTTACATGCCACCCTGATGGATGATGCCAAAGGTCAGGCCCAGATGGGTAGACCAATGGACACCTTGAGTGGTGACCCCAGGCACCAAGCTCGGGAATGAGAAGGTGGCCTATGATATTGCGTGACTAGTGGGCACCATGAGTGGTGACCCCCAGGCACCAAGCTAGGGATTGAGAAGGTGGCCTTAAGTCATTGGCAAAGGAAACCCTAAGGTAGGTATGCCAGGGTTAGGGCAAAAGCGGTGGAGAATGTCATACTAAAAAGTGTAAATTGGCTTGTTAATTAACTTGATTGTGATAATTAGATTGTTATCCTTATGTGCAAACTTTTGGTTGTTCCCACATACCAGTATATTTTGATATACTGACCGACATTTTGTTTGTCGGTGTTTTAGGAACAACAATTGAAAGAACAAACAGTAAAGTGACACATTGTGGAAATAAGAAATAAAGTGCAAAGAGGATTAGAAAGAATAATTCAAGCTCTGGATAGATAGATTTCCAAAGTTTTCAAAGGTAAGTAAAGTTTTAATTTTATACCAAATTCCAATTAGTTAGTAGAATTTCATAATTATTATTGATTATTTGTTGAACCTTTGATCCTGTTAATTGAATAACGGCTCTGACCTTCGGGTCTCCCTTAATTGGGGGTTACCGGGAGGCGGGGTCATTACAGTTGCCCGATACGGTTGCCCGATACGGCCTAGAGAGAGAGAGCCGAGGAGTCCAGAGGGATGAAGAGAAGACCCAAGGGGCGAGATCCGGCCTGCACAAAGGCCGAGGAGTGAGAGCCACTTCTCCTCTACGGGCTATATCTCTTTCCTATTCTCTTTCATTCTACTACATTCCTTTGTTTCTTATACAAACGGTGTTCACCCATCTTTGTTCGGTGCCAGCTATGCTTGTCTATGTCTAGTTAGCTCCTTCTTGGCTATGTAGCCGAATCTAGACATGTATATGTACTTTTACCTTAAGCAAGTAGATTCATATCATATCTAGTATGTTGCATGTTCTATTTTCTCTTTCCAAGTTATGATTGCTACTTTAGTTGATCTCTTACTTGCTTGAACTGTTGTTTCTTCCTGTATCGAGAGATCCGTTGTAGGAATAACTAAGAGATGATCGTTTGGATCTAAACCCGAGAGGAGTACGATCAAGGTATAAAGTTCCTAACACCTCAGAATATGCTAAGACCTAAAAGGGAACTTAGTGTATTCCGAGGTGTTGATATGTCATTCCTCGTGAGAGGGTTATTGACATATTGTTGATGGTTTTAGTCACACATCGTGAGAGCGAGTGGGACCACCCCACATGACATATGCCACCGTGCATACTAGATGCTTGCTTGGGTGTTCAAGGGTTGTCTACGCCTGAGAACGAGTGCATAGACTGCCCCATTTGTGGTTACATAGCCATGACCTCTCTTTCTCTGATTAGTAGAATCACGAGCTCTATTTTGTTTTGTTTTGTTTTCTTTGTTTTGTTTTATATCGTGACAACACGCTAGACTAGTTCTAGCACTTAGTTTTATCGACTATCATCTCGGCTTATCTGAATAAAGAATGAGATCTGTAGCGTCCAAAATGTCACCACGTTCCTGTATTCGACCCCTTATATCTACTTCGACCCTATAATAAAGTTGCGGGGTCCTAGAAGGTTTCGAGTTATAAATTTAAAGCTTGATTCCTTCCTTTGTCCCGCGTTCATTTCCGGACGCGTGAAAAAGGCCGGTCAACTTTTGGCGCCATTGTCGGGGATGTAGTTTGCCACGTTTACACGCCTAAAAGATTTTGTTCTGTCACTATAAGCCTGTATATATATGTATAGTTTTTCTTTTGTTCTAAACATACTTGTTCATATATACTAAATCACTTTTCTTTTTCTCATACCTTTTTCAGCCATGGATCTCGCTTCAGCGAGACAAGTCATCTTATCCACCTGTCCCCCTGAGTTTTTCCACAGTTCCAACTGCTGGAAAATAATTGAAGGTTGTGATGTACAACTAGTCGAGTTATACTTGCCTCCACCGTCGTCGTATGATGAAATTCCAACAAAGGAGATTGCCAGTCAGCCCTCAACTCCCTTGCTATCATGGGATCGAAAACTGATTAAGGCAGTGGAGTTGTTTGGGGAAAGTGTTCAAGCACTCACCGCCTCAGCTCCTCATCCCCAAGAAAACATTAATCTGCTCCAACAACTATTAGAAAAGCAGGAGGCGTCATCTCCAATTAGCAACGGAGATTGCAGACCGCAGTAGTAGTATGTTTCAAACTGTCAAACAAGGATTCCTGAAGCATCAGTTTGATACAGCGGATTCCCCTTATATGTGCATGGCAGAATCGAAGGGTCTCAAAAGCATTGTTGCTCAAGTACAACAACTTCATGATAAAGATGTTGAACAAGGAAGGAGGCTCCAAGAGCTCATCGATTTGGTTACAATCCAATTACAACTTCCATCACAAGACAACAAAGACGTTAGTCATCAAGACCATTCCATTGGGTCTGAAGTGGAGTATGCATCATCATCCTATTCAGACCATCAACTGGATTCACCGGAATTTTTCTATGAAGACCAACCCACTCTGGGAAACCCTTCATTCTATCCAGATGATCCAACTGATGAACCAATGGAAGATATGAATCATAGACACGAATGGGTCTATGATGACGATGATGAAGACTCAAAAAGCCAATCAACCTCACAGCCAGAAGGTTGGTTTGAGGAAACAGAGTCAGATATTGAACCAGACGAGAGTGACGTCTCCCATATTGAGACTTGTCACTTTGCTTTGAGCAGTACACCAACCATGGTCTGGAACAACTTGTTCGATGACGATGACGAAGACAACTTCTCGACATGGAGTAATGAGTATACTGACGACGACGAGTTGGAGCAGCATGAGCCACCATTTACACCCTTACCTTTACAAGGTAGGGTGGACGTCAAGGGGCCAGGATGGATTATTCACTACAACATGGCTGCTGAGCATGAAGACACCCCTGACTCCACGCCAGGTGATAAGCTTGGGGTGGTAGAACCACAAACAGATTCTTTAGGGGGTACTTCTTGTACAGAAGATGATTGTATGACTCAGACTATACATGAAGATCTATCTGAGCATCCAACCTCAAGTGTAGAGATGGAGAGAGAAGATATGAGTCCTCAAGATGACGTCCAACCTCTCCCATCCATCTCATCCTATGTCGACATCCCAGGACCTTCATATTTAGATTCATATAATGAAAGGTACCATGAGGATGATATGCCGAAGAATTCATCCCAGTGCAGCTCAAGCCACTTCCAGTACAAAGATGACTTCACCGAGTCGCCAAATTTTACTTTTCTTCTTCGGACTCGGCAGGGCCAACACATCTGCCTATTCTACTCATATTATGTGGCAGAACCCGTCGGCAAGACACATGTGACACTGGTCCCAAAACTTAGGATTTGGGATCCTAGTGTCAGTATCTTGGGGCAGCCACCCCCTTTTCTCTTACCCACCCTCCCACCCTTTTATTACAATAAATTTTTCTCTCCATGTTTTTATTAGTTAGTTTCTTTCCTCTAATTGTTTTATATCCTTGTATCCATGCATCATCTCTAGAACTTCAATAACTTCCTTTAAACTCATGCATTCCTGCCTCACTATCTCAAGTTTGAGTCTTGCTCGAGGACGAGCAAAATTTTAAGCTTGGGTGGTGGGATTTGCCCTTCTTTCTCTTCACCCTTCTTGCATGCATGTTTATTTCCTGCTTTTAGTTTTAAATTTTCAAAAAAATTTCACCTTTCTAGCTTTGCAATTATGGCTATATGGTGCGAATCTAATAGATAAATGCTTGACTGTATGCCTAGATGCATAGTTTTCATCTTAAAAATTGCTTGACCTTTTGCTTGACTTGCTCTTTGACTCTTTCCTTGAGTTTGGAAATAAATCTAAGGTTATGTCCCTTTTTCATAGCTTAAAGCTAAATTCCCTTGATCTATGTCATGAATGGTAAATCTATGGTAAAAGACCGTTGGAATGAGATAAATCACGATTAAAGTCTCCTAGCTGTGAATTTCACAAGCTTGCCTCTATTCTAAGGATTCTTGAATCATAATTGCAACTTTTCACATAGGTGTCAAGTGGATCATGATGAGTTTTGAGCTATGATCAATATAAAATGTTTTTCCTTGATGGACTATGTGCCTTCTCACATTAGATTGAGTCAAAAAGATGAAAAATATAAAAATGTGCAAAAGAGGCTTGGCCGCCCACAAAATCCCAAAATATCTATATAGTTCTCACCCAAGCTTACAAATAGAATGCAGATGATAAAAGCCTAAGTGTGAACAATAAATGAGTGTTGTTTTCCCTTTTAAGAGAGTTTAGAATGGTGCCCAGCCGGTGTATGACTGCGCTCATGAATGTGGATATGTCGTGCCTGGTAGTACCACTCTAAAATCTCATTAGAGAGTCACTAGGAACCCCCTACGTGACCTATGAGACAATCTCAGTAGCAGGGTTGGTTCTGGCGTAGTATGAGGAGTTCATCTCACTACTTTGGACCAACTGGTTTGCACTGCAGGGACTGTTGCTGGCTACATGGACCAACCTGACGCAGATCGGGATCCTCAGAAGTCATTAAAGTCTTTTTTCTTTGTTTCTTAGGACATGAATAAGTGAGAGGCGTGGTATTCCTGATTGGTTTGCATGGATTCATGGTGATGGCTCATTTCTCATCACCCCCGTGATCACCTGTGTGATAGCTCTTTCATGTTTAAATAATTATGGTTCAAACCCTCATGAGTATCGACAGGTTGTAGTGAATTTGCTTAATCTTGCCTGGAAACTCTTTGATCTTGCTTTGGAAGGATTATGTCTGACAGGTGGGGGTTTGTTCTGAAATGACATGGATAAGGAGAATTGATGTTTTAAACTGTTTTTCTTAACCTTAGCATTTATTGCTAAGCTTAATTTGGATGTTATCTTTTTGTTCTTTGAGAACAACCTTGCTTGATGACAAGCAAGTTTTAAGCTTGGGGTATTTGATAACACCCAAATTAGTGCATATTCTCTATGCATTTTATCTATAGTTTTGTGCCATTTTAGTCTTAATATGCACTCTTTTGCTCATGTTTTGTGCTTTATGTCTCTAATTAGATAAAAGTAGTTAGAATAGCCAATAATGTAGCTTATTAGCCAATTTTTGACTTACAGGCACCGAAACTAGCCAATTTTGGGACTCTCAAGTACCGAACCTGAAAAGACAAGAATTCCAACAGCTGACCGATATGGTCTGGCCGATACAGCTGCCTGATATGGTCTGGTTGATACGGCTGCCCGATACGGTCTGGCCGATACGGCTGCCCGATACGGTCTGGCCGATACGGATGCCCGATACGACCTGCCCGATATGACCTACCCGATATGGCTGCCCGATATGACTTCCTGATACGACTGCTCGATACAGCCTGCCTAATACGGCTTTTCGATATGGCCTGCCCGATACAGCTGCCCGACACTCCCCCTGCCCAACAAGGTTATCGGGCGACAGTCATATTGGCCCACCTGATGCCTCAAGATCGAAGCCACGGATGAAGGATACATAGACCAATAAAAGCTACAACTCCCATCAACTCGCTGCCTATAAATAGCAGCTGCCAACCTACAAAGCAAAGGAGGGCCAGAGGGAGGACCCTGCAAGAGCTAGTTCCTAGACCAAGGAGCTAGTGTGTTGAGTTCCCCAAAAGTCTACTGCATGATACAGCTTCCCGATACAGTTGTCCGATACGGCTGTCCGATACAGTCTGCCTGATACGGCTGCCCGATACGGTCTGCCCGATACGGCTGCCTGATACGGTATGCCCAATATGGCTTCCCGATACGGTCTGTCTGATACAGTTGACCGATACGGTCTGCCTGATACGGTTACCCGATATGGTTTCCCGATACGGTCTGCCCGATATGGTTGCCTAATACGGCTGCCCGATACGACCTAGAGAGAGAGAGCCGAGGAGTCTAGAGGGACGAAGAGAAGACCCAAGGGGTGAGATCTGGCCTACACAAAGGCCTAGGAGCGAGAGTCACCTATCCTATACGGGCTATATCTCTTTCCTATTCTCTTTCATTCTACTACATTCCTTTGTTTCTTATACAAACGATGTTCACCCATCTTTGTTCAGTCCCAGCTATGCTTGTCTATGGCTGGTTAGCTCCTTCTTGGCTATGTAGCCTGATCTGGACATGTATATGTACTTTTGCCTTAAGCAAGTAGATTCATATCAGATCAAGTATGTTGCATGTTCTATTTTCTCTTTCCAAGTTATGATTACTAGTTTGGTTGATCTCTTACTCGCTTGAACTGTTGTTTCTACTTGTATCGAGTGATCTGTTGTAGGAATAACTAAGAGATGATAGTTTGGATCTGAACCCGAGAGGAGGACGATCCAAGGTATTCTGTTCCTAACACCCCGGAATATCCTAAGACCCGAAAGGAAACTTAGTGTATTTTGAGGTGTTGATATGTCATTCCTCGAGAAAGGGTCATTGACATATTGTTGATGGTTTTAGTCACGCATCACGAGAGCGAGTGGGATGACCCCACAGGACAGATGCCACCGTGTGTACTAGATGCTTGCTTGGGTGTTCAAGGGTTGTCTACACCCAAAAACGAGTACATAGACTGCCCCGTTTGTGGTTACATAGCCAGGACCTCTCTTTCTCTGATTAGTAGAATCATGAGCTCTATTTTGTTTTGTTTTCTTTTTTTGTTTTGTTTTATATCGTGACAACCCGCTAGACTAGTTATAACACTTACTTTTATCTACTATCGTCTCGGCTTATCTGACTAAAGAATGAGATATGTAGCATCCTAAACGTCACCACGTCCCTGTGTTCAACCCCGTATATCTACTTCAACCCTGTAATAAAGTTGCGGGGGCCTAGAAGGTTTCAGGTTATAAATTTAAAGCTTGATTCCTTCCTTTGTCCTACGTTCATTTCCGGACGTGTGAAAAAGGTCGGTCACTACTGGAGTTTGATATCCATTCCACTTAATAAGTGAGATCGAGAAAATCATGTGCATGCACATGTGGATCAATATATGATATTGATGTCACATATATCTCAAACAATCTTCTCTTGTTCAAGGAACGTGGATTTCACATTGAAAGGATGATATTTCCATTACTTGAGGTAAATATCGGATATCAGAGACAAATGAATTAGACAATCACTATAGTACCAATCACAAATTGTAGTTTGAAGTTATTCTCCAACTTTCCATTTACTTGGGTAGCAATGATATGTTGCTAGACACCACTCTTTGCTTGTGATGTCATAAATCATTTATGGACAACCGCTGCCAACATAACTTGGAACCTATAGGGTCACATATTGGGTCACACACATAGGATACACTTGGAATAGGAGTTCTTTCATGAATATATGGTTTAAACTTGATTATTGAAGAGTTAGGTATTCAATTCAAACAACATTGGTTGAGTATTGGATGACGGGATAGTGAACCGACTGGTTCAAGTATTCAAAATAGATCATTTTAGTGTTTCAGGTCAAATAAATAAACTTTGGTAATTCTACACCATGAACGAACTGGTTCAAGAAGTGAACCGATCAGCTCTGGTACATGAGTCGACCGTTTCAGGTTGTGAACCAAGCAGTTGGTGGATCAATTTGATTGATTCAAGGATTTGTGTTAATGTCATGTTGAGAATTAAATCGGATTATTAATTTCCAATATAATTTTGATTGGGAAACATGATGAAACAATCGATTCAAGGGTTGAACTGATTGGTTACATGCCAACAGGTTGGTCACCTATGAATTATCTATTTTGCCACTTATAGGTAGTAAAAGTTTGTGAAATTACGGTCCCTTCTGCTCCCACTCAGACTGAGAATCATAACACTAATCCTCCTATAAATAGAGGGGTACTGAGGGCTTCTCAGAATTAACTCTATTGCCTCTAAAAAAATTTGTCTTCTCTAATTGTGGTAACTGAGAGAACCCGACTGATAAAGGGAGGGATAGCAAGGGAGAAAAAATTGTAGGAGAACAAGTTGGTTCTAGTATACCAATGTGGAGGGACAACTCCTTCCTATCTATTCTTCTAGAATGACAATAGTGGTGGTCCATGTGGACGCTACAGAGGTGTGAATCTTTTCCCACTAGGAGGACAATGTCAGACTGTCATCTATGGTGATTCGCTAGAAGTTTCTGCTAACGTTGTCCAAGTGCGAATTGAAGAAAGGTGCATACTACAATGAGGAATAGTTGCTAGAATTTCTCCATGACCAGGTATGACCTCATAAACCATCCTTTCTATTACAAAGTTATTGATGCAATCCACTGGTTCATGGGGAATTTGGCCGTAAACTTTTTATTTGTGATGCCTTCTTTGTCGCCATATTTCCCTACACCCTCATCATGCCATGCCAAGAAACTAAAAAAATGGTTGTGCTAAGCAGTTGACAAAATGACCGTTCCAAGCAACTCCTAACACCTTTGTGCCCTAGAGCATGACTTTGTCTCAACTTCTTCAAAACAACCATGCCAACGAGTATGGTCATTCTAAATGACAACCACCGTGGACATTTTTCCTAGAATGACTATGGTACCTCGACTCCTAAAATCCAAAATTTAACTGACCATTTCACCTTCTCACCACATTAATTTGCATCCATTAAGGGCATTCCCACTTCCACTCACCACGTCCATTCTTCCCACATTATTCATGCTACCTACCGAACATAACTACTTCCCTACTATCATTTTATCACCCCCCCATTTAACCATATGCTTCCTAGCCAAGCATTAATGTTGTCTCTCCCAATCATTCATTTTTCCAACTACTATCCTCCACCTACTTTGCACTTCTACCCCACTTTCTCTACCTTAAAACCCTAGTTTTCTAGGGTTTTGACTATTCCACTTCCATTTTCCATGCCACTTCTTCCCCTTGGAGAAGGATGCCAAGTAGGGAGCCGTTGGAGGTGAGGATTGGATCTCTTTTACCAACATCCATAGAGTTTCATCTTTCTTCTCCCCTATTTTTTGCTTTTTCTTTGAGCATTTCTATATAAGACCCATTTATAGGATGTTTGAGGTGTACAAATGTGACTTTGATGTCATGTGGGGGGGTTACTATTTAAACATTATGCTTTTATTTGTTAATGGTTAAATTCTTCTTATATCTTATTTCCAATCTTCTCCTAAATGAATGGTTCTAGATAACATCTAGGTAGTAGAGAAATGGATGATATGTCGATAAATTGTGATTTTTCTTCTAGGTTCAAGTGGATCCATAGCTAGCTATTCCTTTTCCTAGATACCAATCCACTCCCTTACCCCTAGATGTGAGATCTAAGTAGCTAGTTGTGAGAATCTTAGTGCAAAGTACTTGGTTCTACCTAGAGGCTAGATGGGAGATGACATGAGTTGCAATACACTCACCCCCATCCTTCATTACAACCCTTGGCCCTAAATTTCTCTAAGAAGCTCACCCCTAGAAATCTAGATTTGATAGTTCTTAGTGAATCTTGCCTAAAATCGAGTCAATTGAGCCTTACAAGGGTGGATGGATGGTGTTAAAGACTAGTTCTCCTATGCACACTCCATGCTATTCATGACCAGCTAGAAGTTTGAGAAAATACTAATACTTAACTTGCTTGTTTGGTTTGATATTACAATGAATGAATGATGGTTGCATGTTTTGAACGCCCAACCTAGTTGGTTCTCACATTAACCCCAAACGACATCATTAATTTTGTAAACCCCAATTGCTCACCTTCCTTAACTAAGGTCAACTAAGTTTATTTTTTGGTTTTCTTAGTCATTATCCTTTCTTATGATAGATAATCCTTGTCATAGTATGTGACAAGCCGCCACAAAAAATGAAACTACTTGAAACCAAAGTGTCGATCAAACACTAGTTAACCATATTACCAAAAAGGTAGAAAACCAGATATTCCAAAAGAATCACATACACAATGGTCCAACTTCACACGTATTCATATCAGGTGTATTTAAATGAGTATCCATGGCCTCAGCCAAAACATGTATACAAAAGGTGTCTTTTGGGTTATGAAAACATTTACACTGGTCATGACATAAAACAAAAAAATCGAGTCAGTATACAACATATCAAAACCCCCCTTCCCGAAGCTGAGAGTATAGGGATGACTCTAGGACTCTACTCAAAACCACATCAACCTATTGAGGTCAGGTGGTCTCCTAACCAAACCTCCTTCCCACCATGGGTCTATTTTCATTACTGATCACCTAAAAGGTGTAGAAATCCATATGGTGAGACCCAAAGTCCCAAAGATATGATATAATATCTAATAGAATTTATTGCTTACATACATGTTATCAAATCTAAACCGGTTAAGGAAGATAGTATAACATACTAGAAAATTGAGAAATGTATATATAATGAACAAACATAGTTAAAGCTAAGGTACAAATAACTAAGCATTAAGAGATATGAATTACATATGATTCTAGCAAGTAAGGCAAATTAATAGGTATCATCCAATGTAATTCACTAAAGAATCCTAGCAAGGATTATACATGACTAAAATACATATTTTATTAAGACCTAGGTAGTTTGAGGTGTACCTTGAAATTACTTATAGACCAATGGAAAGTCGGAATCATCCCCTTGTAAGATCTAGGATGACCAGAATCCTATAGATCTCTTCCCCTCAGTCAGTAGGAGTGACAAGTTGTAGTGTCACAACAAACCAACCTACTAAATATCAAACTTGAACCATCTTGTGTACACATATCGGGCACCAAAACTAGGTTGTAAACCCTCATATCCAAGTTATGACCGCAACCACTCTCTATCACATATATCCGAGACATGACCTCAATCACTCTCTATATTTTTGGTATTAGGATGACATAGATATATCCTCCTTGCAACCATATACACTCAACATTATATGACTATGAGCTTCTTTTGGATTGCTCATTTCGCTATCCAGCATGTTCTGATATGAAGATAGTTCTACAGTCTAATATAGTTCTACAATCACATGGCACTGCATGATTAAGATTACACCTGATTAAATAAGCCAATTATATATATTTGACTACATCAATCACATTACACACATACTCCAAAATGTATCGTGTAAAATAAATCTGTTGTGATTTTAAACAATAGATAAGGAAACATAAGTAATTTTTTTTATCCCGTATCCCATACTTAAAGATCATGTCAATAATGATGTATTTTGAAAATATGGTTTGTGAGGTATATACTTGGTCCTAGAGCAAGTCCAGTGAGAATCCTCACAACTATGTGCTTCTTTCTTAATCAATACCTAGGCGAATGTCGCCAGTAGCCTCCTGGTGTAGCACCACAAATGAAAGTTGAAGACATCCTCCTATCTTGGTGACAATAGACTTCACGCCTCTACATAGTCCATGTAGACCTCCAAGAACTCCTTGTCGCACTTGCTAGAGATAATGAGAAGGATTTTGTCCCTTCAATGTCAATGTACTACTGTTGAGTTGTTCTCCCTAGAAATCTCTCCCTTTTATGGGTAAGACTTTCTCAATATCTCACAATACCATAACTTTGAGAGGGAAGCATTTTCCAGCATTAGTCATGTCTTCTAAAAGCCTTGAGTTTCCCTCTATTTATAGGAGGGTTAGGGTTAGGGTTTCCAAATCAATTAGGAGTCAAAGAGACGAATTTTTTGCTACTGCAGATCACGAGTCTGTCGACTCATATCCCACTCACTGATTCGACAATTGAATCAATCGATTGCAATGCTTTTCTATTTGCAAAAAAAAATTGGCTTTCAATGTAAAGATCAATGCACAACATAATGTCAACATTAATCCTTGATCCATTCTTATGGATGTCTAGTCAATCGATGAGGTTTTCCAAGTCAGTTGACTCAACACATGAATTGGTTGACTCAGCACTTGGGTCGATCGACTCACATTTTCAATCATCTAATTTCCAGACATTTTTTTTAAATTTACTTGACACTTGAGTTGGTCGACTCAAAATTTGAGTCGGTTTGACTCACATTCCAAATCAACCAATTTTCAGCCAATGTTGTCTAAATTAAATACCTAAACACTTTAGAAACCAAGTTAAACCATATTCATGAGTAAACTCCTATTCCATGTGTGTCCTATTTGTGTGACCCTATAGGTCCCAAGTTATGTTGGAAGTGAAATCTCATAACTAGTTTATGACATCACAAGAAATGAGTAGTATCTAGAAACACATCATTGCTACCCAAGTAATTGGAAAGTTGGAGAACAACTTGAACCTAGATCCGTGATAAGTGTTACTATGATTGTATAATTCCTTTGTCTCAGATATCTAGATTGAACTTGAGGCAGGGAAATGTCATCCTATTTACATTCAATCCATGTTCCTTAAACCAGAGAAGACTGTAGAGATTCATGTGAGCTCGGTATCATATATTCACTGACATGAGTATTGCCATACATTTTCTCAGTATCACTTATCAAGTGGCCATGATATCAACTCCAATAGGAGGGAAAAATCCCATCATCATCACTCACAATTAATCCTCATGTGTTACAATGTACCCAAGCATCACCTTTATGAAAACCCTTGTTCAAGGTCATGTTGGATGATGTTGAACTGCATTGAACAACATGTGATGAGTGTATTGACTTCAGGTCTAAGAATCAAAATCCCCACTATCACATTGAGATGTGATTATGGTTGTACTCCATGTAACACTTCCAAGGGAGGATTTGTTCAATTCAATGTTCCCTAATAAGTTCCTATGTGTTTTGTTTGATATTACATATCATGAATAATGAAATTTTATCATTAACCACCATGCATTCTAGTCTTATGTATTATTGTAGTCTATTAGACTCCACAATAATATCTGACTAGGGACATAATCAACAATTTAAATACTCTTATCATATATATAATCTCATTGTTCAGGTCCTTCATCTGAAGACATATGCCATCAAGCAATATCATTCTTTAGACACCTATCATGTTATATCATAAACTTGTAATTGAACAAACATATAAACAAAATTGCCTTTATTATTCATCAAATCATTTACAAGAGATGCCATTACAACCATCATATGACTGAATCTCTGAGCATACATACCAAAAGACCCCCACTTGCACTTAGAGATAGTCACCCATGAACTTAATCCCAAGTGATCCCATCATGCTTATATTGTGGAAGAGCTTTTGTTAGGGGGTCAGCAATATTGCTTTCAGTTGGTACTCTACAAATCTTCACATCTCATTGATATATGATCTATCATATGAGATGGAACTATTGTGGTATGTGCTTGGAATGTTGATGGGGATCTGGGTTCCTTGGCTTGTGCAACAACTCCATTGTTGTCATAATGCAACTCTACTGCATTGCTTATGCTTGGACCCACCACAAGTTTAGAGATGAACTTCTTGATCTAGACATCTTCCTTTGCTGCATTATATGCAGCAATGTACTCGACCTCTATTGTAGAATTAGCAATTGTCTCTTGCTTGGATTTCATCCATCTTACAACTGCGTTGTTAATGCAAAACACAAATCCATATTGTGATCTATTGTAATCTTTTTTAGTTTGGATGCTTGCATTAGTGTAACCCTTTACCACCAACTCTTCCTCACCGTTGTAGACAAGGAACTAATCCTTAGTTCTTCTCAAATATTTAAGGATGTTCTTCATGTTAGTCTAGTGATTTTCACTAGGATCTGATTCATACCTGCTAGTCATACTCAAGGCATATTAGACATCAAGATGAGTACATAACATTGCATACATGATAGATCCAATTGTAGACACATATGGAAGCTGACTTATGCACTCCCGTTCTTCACAAGAAATGGGATATTAAAATGTAGAGATACTAATGCCATGGGACATGGGTAAGTTTCCTCTCTTTGAGTTCTCCATGTTGATCCTTTTCAACACCTTCTTAATGTATGTTCTTTGGCTTAGGCTTAGAAACCTTCTATATCTATCTTAATAGATCTTGATTCCTAAAGTATAGGATGCTTTTCCTAAATCTTTCATGGAGAAGGTACTTCCCAATTAGGTCTTTACCATCTGTAAAGTAGGGATGTCATTCCCCACCAATGGTATACCATCTACATACAGTATGAGGAATACAACTATGCTCCCACTAACCTTCTTGTAAATGCATGGATCATCTTCATGTTGACTGAAGACAGACTCTTTGACTATTTCATCAAATTGAAAATTCCATCTCTGAGATGCTTGCTTCAATCCATAGATTGACCTTTGTAGTTTGCAAAGTTTATTTGCATCCTTTGTATTTACAAAACCCTTGGGTTGTGTCATGTACACATCCTCAAGCAAATTCCCATCAAGGAATGCACTTTTAACATCCATCTACCAAATCACATAGTCATAATAAGCTACAATGGAAAGCATGATCTTGATGGATTTAACGATGGCAACTGGAGAAAAAGTGTCATTGTAATCAACACCTTGAAATTGTCTGAAACCCTTTGTATCCAATGTTCCCTTACAAGTTTGTACATTACCATCCATGTTGGTCTTTTTCTTAAACTCATTTGCTCCCTTTTGGTTTTACCCCTTTGGGTCGATCCACCAAGGTTCATACCTTGTTGGCGTACATCGATTCCATCTGAAATCTCATGGCCTCAAGACATTTGTTAGAATTTGGTCCCTCAATAGCTTCTAGGAAGGTTCTTGTCTCATCATCAATGACCAACTCATTGCCTTCTTGAGTCAAAAGATAACCAAATATTTAAGGATAAAGGCATGCACTACTAGATCTATGAGATTCATGCATCACAAGAGGAACTTGAGATACCTACAATAGCTTGTGAGTCTTCTTGTTCCTTATGTACCTCTGGAGGTTCAATGTTTTCTTGTTGATCTTGAACCTCTTCAAGTTCTACTTTCCTCCCACTGATTCCTTTGGAAATAAGTTCTTTTTCTAGGAATACATCATTCCTGGAAACAAACACTTTGTTTTTAGATGGGGTATAAAAGTAGTATCCCCTTGTTTTTTTGGGAAATCCAACAAAATAACATTTATATGATTTGGATCCAAGCTATTTTGGAAACTACTTTTCACATAAGATTCACACCCCTAAATCTTCATAATAGACACATCGGGACATTTTTAATGCCATATCTCCTATGGTGTCTTTTGAGCCGACTTAGATGCACACAGTTAATTGTAAATGTGGAAGTTTCTAAATCATACCCCCATAATGAAATAGGAAGATCAACAAAACTTATCATTTCTCGCACCATATCTAGGTATGTGTGATTCCTTCTTTCTTATACACCATTATGTTGTGGTGCAGTTGGATTCCACTGTGATATGATACCATGGACTCATAGAAGGTCCTCAAACTCATTGGTTAAGTATTCTTCACCTCGATTAGAACCAAGTGTTTTAATAGTTTTACCAACTTGGTTATGTGCTTCACTCATGAAATACTTGAACTTTTCAAGGGTTTCTTACTGTTGGTATGTATGCCCTGAGAGCCAATCATGGGATGATTGGTGGGATACATTAAGATTTATTTGATAAGAATCAAAGGCAAGCTTCCAATTGTTTCTGGTTCAGTCATATGAGATAATGATATAATAGATTGAATGTCTAGAGAATGACAATACTCAATGACGTATGCTTTCAGGTTAAGGACCTGAACAATGAGATCATATAGATGCTAAGAGTTTGTACATTCTTATTATGTCCCTAGTCAGATGTCATTGTGGAAGGTAGATAGATAGTAATGACACACAAGACTAGATTGTGGTGTTGGTTGATGACAGAATCTCATTAGTCATGATATGGAGATATCAAACCAAACACATAGGTACTTGTTAGAGAACAAGTTTACCGGACAGACCCATCGTGAGTTTGACACATGGAACCATGACATGGTAGTCACCGTCAGTTCTCACAGTGATGGTGGTGAGTGTGATTCTTTGACTTGAAATCACTACACTCAACACATGTTGTTGGGTACACTTTGAAATCATCAAACGCAGTCCTGAAACATGGGTTGTTATAAAGGTGATGATTGGGTGGCTTTGACACATGGGGCTTTTCAGGGGTGAGTGATAGATATGGCATTTGTCCATCCTGAGGGAGTTTGATATCCATGGCCACTTGATGAGTAGGATTGAGATAGGCATGCACATACATGTGTGAATCAGTATGTGATATTGATGTCATACATATCTCCTCCAATCTACTCTGAGATCAAGAAAGTGAATGAACATTGACAGGATGACTACTCCATGCCTTGAGTTCATTCAGGATATCAGTGACAAAGGAATTATACATTCACTGTAAAACCATTCACAGATTATAGGATTGAAAGTTGTTCTCCAACATTCTATTTCCCTTGGGTAGCATTGATGTGCGACTAGGCACCGCTCTTTGCTTGTGAAGTCATAAGTGTTATGGACTTTCACTGCCAACGTGAAATGGACCTACAGGGTCACACAGATAGGATTTAAACTGGAAGAGGAGTTTTTCCACAAATGATGTTTAGATTGATTACTAAAAGATTTTAGTAGTTCAATTAAACACTCAATTAATTGATAGCTCAAAATAATAGTGTTCAGGGTGTTGGACCAATTGATTAGAGTATCAGATTGATTGAAACTGCAATTGACTAATTTTGCATAGTCTGCTGCCCCAACCGATCGGCTCATGTGATGAACTGATCGGCTCAGGTTGGTGAACCGATCAGCTCATGTGATGAACCGATCGGTTCAGGATAGGATGAACTGACCGGTTCAGGAGTTGAACCGATCGGCTCAACTGGTCTAACCGAAATCATTTGGAAAGTCAGAAGACTATTTTGCAAATACAATTTGTTTTACTTGTACAAATTCTATTTGGACAAGGATTAATATTTGATTAATTGGAAACAAATTTGGAAGTCAATTTGAGTTGGATCAGGACCATGAACCGATCGGCTCAGGTGCCCCAACCGATTTTTTGAGGTGTGAATCGATCTGCTCAACTCCCCAACTGACTGTTTCATGCATGAAACGATCGGTTCAGGTGGCACAGTTGGTTGTTTTGTCAAAAATCTCGAACCCTTCTACTCCTACATTAATCCTACATTTCCCGGGATAGAGAACCTTGACCCATGACCCTCCTATATATATAGGGGTAGTGGGGGCTTCTCAAGAACACAATTCAGTGCACCAGTTGCTCTGCAAAGTTGTCATTCTCTCTGGTTTTAGTAACCGAGAGAGAGCCCGAGTAAGTGCTACCCGATAAGGGAGGCACAACAAGGGAAGACAACTACAAAAAAGTGAATGGTGGCAGTAGAGTGTGTCGGTGACTAGTATGCCAATAGGAGATTGTGACTTCTTCTGATTCCTTATGGGACAAGGAGATCAGAGTTCTAGGTGGTCTGTGTGGACTACTTCAGAGGTGGGAGACTTCTGCTTCTCGGAGGATAGCTGTCAATCCTGACAGTCCCGGTGTGACCAAGAGCTGACAGTCCTGGTCAGACCAGGAGTTGCATAGACACCGTCCAAGATCAGAGGTGAAGACCGCGCAAGCCATGAGGTAACATCACCGAGCAAGCCTCAGGACAAGGTACGCCTCCACAAACCATCTTTCCTATTGTATATACGTTGACACGTTTCCTTTATTGTGGGTTTGGGAGAAGAAATGTTTTATTTCCGCTACCTTCTCTATCTCCTCTAAAACCCAACACTTACTTGTGTTCATCAAGTATACATAGAGAAACCTACTAAAATCATCAGTGAAGGCAGTGATGTATTGGTAACCACCTCTAGTGTTTGTTCTAAAAGGCCCGCATACATCAGTATGTAAAACTCCTAATAAATCACTCTCTCTCATTGCGACCAGTGAAAGGAGTCTTTGTCATCTTGCCCAATAAACAAGATTTACATGTCTCTATTGATTCAAAATCAAAAGAGTCTAGATTACCATCTTTCTAGAGTCTAGAGATGTGTTTCTCATTAGTGTTCCCTAGATGACTATGCCGTTTGAGTTATCGATTTTAGCCATTCTGTATATACTTTTAAACATCTTTGCCTGATCTCCACGATCGACTGTGCATCGTCTGCTACCTAAAAATTATTGAGAATGGGTCGTGCATGAGGAGGAAGAGGCCCCAAATGCCTAGAGCCTAGGCAGTCATTGTACCACCATGGTAGTGGTGGTTGTAGAGGGAAGTTGAGAGGAGTGGAAAAAAAGATAAACTCCTTCCTAGCTTGCGTTGTTAAGCATAGGTGGTTCCATGGCCTTCCAAACTAGGGTTCAAGCCTTGATGCTAGTGCAAGTTCAAATGGAGAAGAAGATGGGAGCTTGAAGCCTAAGTGTGGTTGGGTCTACACAATGGCAACACTGATAGGTAGAATCAAAGTGATGGGGGCGCATAAGGATGGCGCGCTCCAACCCGATGTTAGCATCTGCATGAAGTAGGCTGCACAAGAACGAGGCATTGGGTATGACTATAGAGGAAAGGGGATACTAGGTTAGGACATTCATATAAGTGAATATCAACATAGATCCACTCCCTCAGAGGGGAAAGAAAAATAAAAACAAAAGATTAAATGTTGGGATCTTTTGATTGGATTGGCTGAACATACTTGAAGTATATACTACTTGATATTTGCATGGTTCTACATAAGGTACATGGTTACTATTATGAATATTCACATTATCAACTGTTGCTACTTGCCAAGGATTTCTCTAGGATTGTTTAATAACTATTGGATATTTATTTACATAATGTTAAATTATAATGCCACTATGAGTATCACATAAAGTAAGATATCATATTATGAACCCTAGGATGTCATGTAATAAGGGGTGATCCACATGAGCCTGGATAGGATAGTGAACATGTCAAAGATAGAATATCAAGTGCAAGTCAGAATATGTAATGAAATTGCCAGTTATTATTTGTAAGTTATTGATTGATTATATGTTGTTATATTACTTTCATAATTTTTCATGAACACCACATACACAATATAGCAATATATTGATCCACGTTTTGTTTCACAACATTTTAGGTAAATGCAATATATGAATATCAATATATGTTGAAGCAGATGAAATCGACTGAAGACATTAAAGCTAGGTAAAGGAGGATTAGTTAGATACTTATTCTCATATGTATAGTTCTTATGTTGGAAATATATGTAAATCATTAGAGGAGTGTTATAATATATCTTGTTAACAATATTTATGAAATAATGAAAATTATATGATATTATCTATTATTTGTTAAAATTTGGATATTGGAAACTTTAGGTAATGACTCTCAACTTTAAGGTATTTTCTTAATTTGGGGACATTGAAACATGAAGTTGTTTCATTTCATATTAGAGCCCCAAAATTTTCAAATAATATTCACTAGATTATAATTTCAAGTAACATGTAGAAATATAAGGAGAATTATTAGGGCATAACCTGATGGTAATGATGTCTAGAATGGATCACGGTTTTGAGGGATGGAAATATTTTCCTATGCACCATTAAGTTGGTATATGAGGACTCCCTTAGCCAATGTGATATCAACCTGGCGAGAATCTAGGATTTTCCAAAAGTAATATTTTCTCTAACTCTTCTCATCTAAAATTTCATCCACTTCTCAGCCTCTTTCTTAATAAACCCTAAAAGAAACTTTCCCCTCATCTCAACTTAGGGGTTTTGAGAAGAAGCAAGAGTAAGGCATCCTCCACCAATTAATGTACATGAAATGTTGAAATAATGATAAAGCTAAAAAACTTGTTTTATGGGTTTTTCCTTTCTAGGGTAAACCCTAGATGGGACTAGGGTGGTTTAGGAAAACCCTAGTGGGTCAAGGGATATAGAAACCCTAAGATACATGGTGTAGTCTCTAACCCTAACCCAAAACCCTATTCCTGGAAAATGGGAGTGGTGTGGTGATATAGTAACCCTACCCATTGAACCCTAATTAGGGTATATGGAAAATCCAAATGAGTTTAGGTGACCCCAGTTTCCCATGCATGCATGCATATGGAGAAAGGTGTTAATGTAAAAGGGTTTTAAGAAACATACACAACCAATGGTTACATAAAAATGAAAATGAGAAACCCTTAATTGATCTTTTAGGGTTGGTGTCCCAACTTGGGGTGGGTCAACCCAAGAGCGAGAAAAGGACCTACATGAGAGGTAAAACCCTAAACATGTGGGTTCAGGTTGTGGCTAGAGAGCAAAACCTCCTTCTATGAGTCAAGAGGACACCCTAGGTTATGACCTTCCTAGAAGGGTGAGTTGACCAATCTATTTAAAGATTATGATAACCTTGAATGTCATGTAAAGCTTGAAAAATCAAGTATACAAAACATGAAAACACATATATTAAGTATAATTACTGAACCTAAGTGTGTCATCTCTGAGGGACACTATGACTAAGCCCAAGAGGGATGGTCAATAAGAAGCCAAGCATAGGAGGGAAGGATGCCATGGAAACCAAACCCAAGAGGAATGGTAATTAAGAAGCCGAGCCTAGGAGGAAAGGCTTCCTTGGAGACCAAGCCCAAGAGGGAAAGTCATTAAGAAGCCAAGCCCACAAGGGAAGGCTTCCATGAAGAAGTAGCCTAGGAGGGAAGGTCACTAAGAGGTCAAGCCCAGAGGGAAGGCAGCCATGAAGACCAAGACCAAGAGGGAAGGTCACTATGCAACCAATGCATGGACCTAAAATAAATAATGTGTACCCTAAGAGATGGAGGAAATCTGGGTTAAAGAATTACATATGAAAATAATGTGCTAAAAATGGTTAAAGTTGTGATATCTTGATAAACCATAGGTAGGGTGTACCTCTAAGTCAATCCTAAGGACAAGTAGGAAGATTATATGTACATAAGACCCATGAGAGTAGGAGGTGATCATGCCCTAAATGCATAAGACCATGGAGTCAAGAGATAGACATTGATGTTGCTCGAGGCCCATGGGTCAAGAGATTGGCCACCTTCATGAGTTCCTGAGGCCAAGGGGTAAGTGTGAGAGGAACTCTCTAAATGCATAAGGCCTATGAGGCCAGGATGAGATCACTCAAATGGTACCTGCATCCCTAGAGACCTTAAGGAAATAACTAAGGCTAATGAGACATGAGGTGTAAATATACAAGATACAAGAAGTCATGAAATAATGAAATCTTAAAAGTGGTTATGCAAAAATCTGAGAGTTAGAAAGGAATTTTACTTCAAAAAATATAATAATATTATGGGATTAAAAGTATTTATTATTTGGGGTCATTGTCCAAGTGATTCAACCTAAAGTTTAAGATAATGCGTGGATATCTTCTCTTGGAATGGAATGAAATTGGTCTTTAGGCTGCAACCAAATGCTTAGTTCATCTTATTATGAGTGAAAGAGATTGGGTAGACACATGTTATGCTTAAAATTGACATATGAGGATGAATAACTCACCCTTGGATAGAAATATAGAATAATATCTTAGAAATGTTGGTCAAAAGATATACATCAATTGAAATTGAAACCTCAAGTGGAAATATAATGAATAAGTGATGATGCCATGTAATGGGTGAGGTTGTGGGTATACCCCAGATGGAATTCGAGTACCAACCTTAGTAATGTGAAATTTTTTCATATCAATAAAAGGTTGTTAAAAATGATCCAGATAAAGATAACCCAAGAAGGGTTGCTAACCATAAGGTTTGAGACTAAGATGAATAATCGTTCACCTTAACCTTACTAGGTTTAAATTTTGGGAAAAAAATCCTTTTAAAAATGGGTGAATGTAATATACTCAAATTTGGAGGATTTGAATTATATAAATAAAAGTCTTGATTTGATAAGTAAATTCCCAAATTATATTATTGATGGAATAATAAATTTATCCTTGTGGCATGGGTTCAACCCATGGCCTAAGTAAGTCTCACAAGATCGTTTGCTTTGTAAATGATCCTTGGGGTACAAATTTAAGAAATAGAAGGAATCTATGCATAAATAAATAGCAATGAAGTTATGAGTTGTCAGATAATTGAAATACA
Organism: Alisma plantago-aquatica; assembly: GCA_963693085.1. Lineage (NCBI taxonomy): Eukaryota > Viridiplantae > Streptophyta > Magnoliopsida > Alismatales > Alismataceae > Alisma > Alisma plantago-aquatica. Next base: position 956,900,695 of record OY856409.1, read on the forward strand.
AAATAATAGACAAGTTTCCAAGACATTCCAAGTTAATTGGTGAGATAATTAAAGGAGTAATTATCTAACCGTGAATGCAACATAAGTTTTGAGGCATCAAACAAGAACATTTCGGTTTGACTTTTTGTATATTTGAAGATAATATTAAGATGAAGAGAATTCTAGAATTTGAGAGGAAAATGACTTTCCATGTGATGTGACTAATTATTTCAAAGAATACTCTGGGAGAAAGTTTTGTATATGAAAAATATCCCAATCATATCCCATAAATTAGATATAAGTTGGGAAAGGTATTAATAAATTTCTATGAAATAAGGATAATTGATTTAAAGAATATATTAAAGAGAGAGAGGAAGAATATTCTAGATTTCAAGTCATAAAGAGTTTCCTAATTGTTTAATGATCAATACCATGGAGTTATATGCATTCCATAATGGTTTTTGGGTGCGTTAATAAAGTAAATTTTTGTAATTAAATCAAGGAAATATTTGAATAAGAAGTTGTGGACATATGTGTTTCTATATTAGAAACCTATTTAAATGTTTCCCTTCTGACAACCACACATACTTTTATCTATCAATAATTTTCATAATTGTGAGAGAGAAAGAGACTAATGGAGGGATGTAAAAAGTAATATTATGGATAATCCATATATTGATGTACATGGAGGAACAATAGAATTGAAAAGTATTGATGTTGCGATGGAAATAAATCCTAAAGATGGTGAGACCGGCAGCAGATCTCTGTGAAGAAAATATATAAATATATAGTTTCTTCCCTTCTCATTTCAAACTCCCTCTTCAATATCTATGTCTTCCTTTTATGAACTACGAGTAGACTGGGGACAAGTATGGATGCCTTTCCTATCCTTCTTTTGTAATAGCTTTCACCTTGGATTTGTGGTGGTGATATGCTGGAGTTTGGAGTTTGAAGGTAGTAGCGTAGTTATGAGATGGAAGATTGAAATGAGAGGTTGAAGACGACCTTGAGAAGTCTACAATGGACTACAATTGTTGGTATGTATGCCCTGAGAGCCCATCATGGGATGATTGGTGGGATACATTAAGATTGATTTGATAAACATCAAAGGCAAGCTTCCAATTCTTTCTGGTTCAGTCATATGAGATAATGATAGAACATATTGAATGTCTAGAGAATGACAGTACTCAATGACGTATGCCTTCAGGTTCAGGACCTGAACGATGAGATCATACAAATGCTAAGAGTTTGTACATTCTTATTATGTCCCTAGTTGTATGTCATTTTGGAAGGTAGATAGACAATAGTGACACACAAGACTAGATTGTGGTGTTGGTTGATGACAAAATCTCATTAGTCATGATATGGAGATATCAAACCAAACACATAGGTACTTGTTAGAGAACAAGTTTACCAGACAGACCCACCGTGAGTTTGACACATGGAACCATGACATGGTAGTCACAGTCAGTTCTCACAGTGATGGTGGTGAGTGTGATTCTTTGACCTGAAATCACTACACTCAACACATGTCATTGGGTATACTTTCACATCATCAAACGCAGTCCTGAAACATGAGTTGTTATAAAGGTGATGATTGGGTGGCTTTGATACATGGGGCTTTTGAGGGGTGAGTGATAGATATGGGATTTGTCCCTCCTAAGGGAGTTTGATATCCATGGCCACTTGATGAGAAGGATTGAGATAGGCGTGCACACACATGTGTGAATCAGTATGTGATATTGATGTCATACATATCTCCTCCAATCTACTCTGAGATCAAGAAAGTGAATGAACATTGACAGGATAATTGTTCCATGCCTTGAGTTCATTCGAGATATCAGTGATAAAGGAAGTATACATTCACTGTAGAACCATTCACAGATTGTAGGATTGAAAGTTGTTCTCCAACTTTCTATTTCACTTGGGTAGCACTGATGTGCGACTAGGCACCGCTCTTTTCTTGTAAAGTCATAAGTGTTATGGACTTTCACTGCCAATGTGAAATGGACCTGCAGGGTCACACACATAGGATTTAACCTGGAAGAGGAGTTTATCCACAAATGATGTTTAGATTGAATATTAAAGGAGTTTAGTAGTTCAATTAAACACTCAATCAATTGATAGCTCAATATCATAGTGTTCAAGGTGTTGGACCGATTGATTAGAGTATCAGATTGATTGAAACTGTAATTGACTGATTTTGCATAGTATACTGCCCCAACCGATCAGATCATGTGATGAACTGATCGACTCAGGTTGGTGAACCAATCGACTCATGTGATGAACCGATCGGCTCAGGATAGGATGAACCAAATGGTTCAGGAGTTGAACCGATCGGATCAACTGGTCTAACAGAAATCATTTGGAAAGTCAGAAGACTATTTTGCAAATACAATTTGTTTCACTTGTACAAATTCGATTTGGACAAGGATTAATATTTGATTAATCGATAACAAATTTTGAAGTCAATTTGAGTTGGATCAGGACCACAAACCAATCGGCTTAGAAGTGAACCGATCGGCTCAGGTGCCCCAACCGATCGGTTGAGGTGTGATCGGATTTTCTCAACTCCCCAACCGACCATTTCATGCATGAAACGATCGGTTCAGGTGGTGCACTTGGTTGTTTTGTGGAAAATCTTGAATCCTTCTACTCCTGCATTAATCCCGTATTGCCCGGCATAGAGAACCCTATCCCATGACCCTCCTATATATATAGGGGTAGTGGGGGCTTCTCAGAACAACAACTCAGTGCACCAGTTGCTCTGCAAAGTTTTCATTCTCTCTGGTTTTTGTAACCGAGAGAGAGCCTGAGCAAGTGCTACCCGATAAGGGAGGCACAACAAGGGAAAGACAACTGTAGAAAATCGACTGGTGGCAGGAGAGTGTGTCGGTGACTAGTACGCTGACAGGAGGGTGTGACTCCTTCCGATTCCGTGTAGGACAAGGAGATCGGAGTTCCAAGTGGTCTGTGTGGACTACTTCAGAGGTGGGAGACTTCTGCTGCTCAGAGGACAACTGTCAATCTCGACAGTCCCGGTGAGACCAGTTGTGCCAGTCCCGGTGCGACTAGGAGCTACAGAGACACCGTCTAAGACTGGAGATGAAGACCACACAAGCCATGAGGTAACATCACCAAGCAAGCCCCGGGACAAGGTACGCCTCTACAAACCATCCTTCCTACTGTATAGACGTTGACGTGTTTCCTTTGTTCTGGGTTTGGGAGAAGAAATTTTTTGTTTCCGCTTCCTTCTCTGTCTCTCCTAAAACCCAACAACAATAATGATCCCACTCAAGATATCTCATGTGGGACAAGGGTCCATGGATGACATGGGTGACATCTTGCACCCTTGGTGCAGAGTGATTGATCTCCATGGTCAACTATGCATATTCTACTACTTGAAGATTACTAAGAATGGGTTGTGCATGAGGAGGAAGAGGCCCTAAATGCTCGGAGCCTAGGCATTCATTGTGCCACCATGTGTAGTGGTGGTTATAGAGGGAAGTCGAGGGGAGTAATGGAAAGCTAAACTCCTTCCTAGCTTGCATCACTGAGCAGTGACGCTTCCATGGCCTTCCAAACTAGGGTTTCAGGCCTTGTTGGTAGTGCAAGCTCAGAGGGAGAAGAAGATGGGAGCTTGAAGCCTAAGAATGGTTGTGTGTCCATGATAACAACATTGGCAGGCGATGTCTAAGTGATTGGGTGCTTGAGGATGGTCATGCTCCAATGCGGTGGCAACACCTGCACCACGTAGCTTGTGTAAGCGTGAGACGTTAGGTGTGACGAGAGGGGAAAGCAGCTACTAGGTCTAGAATTTTAGATAAACATACCTTAACACAAATCCACAATTGCAGAGGGGAAAGAAAAATAAAAAAGATATATGAAATTTGCTTGGTGTCTGTTGATTGGATTGCTTGAACATACTTGAAGTATATACTGCATGATATCTGCATGGTTCTACATAAGGTACATGGTTATGATTATGAATACTCACATTATCGATTGTTGATGTTTGCCAAGGATTTCTCAAGGATTAAAAAAAATATTGGATTTTTTTATATATTTTGTTCAATTATTATGCCACTATGAGTATCATATAAAGTAATATATTTTATTTTGAACTCTAGGATGACATGTATCAAGGGGTAATGCACATAAGGCTAATTTGGACAATGATCATACCCGAGATAGCATACTAAGTGTGGGTTAGAATATGTAATGAAATTTCCAGTTCTTATTTGTAAGTAACTAATCGATTATATGTTGTTATATTACTTGCACATTTTTGCATGAACACAACATACACAGTATAGCAATATACTGATCTGTATTTTGTTTCACGTCATTTTAGGTAAATGCAATATATGAAGATACCAAGATATGATGAATCAGATGAAATCGGCTAAAGACATTAAATCTAAGTAAAGGAAGATTAGTGAATTAATTCTTCTCATATGTAAGGTTCTCATGTTGAAAATTCATGTAACTCCTTAGAGGAGTGTTATAATATATCTTGTAAACAATATTTGTGAAATAATGGAAAATATTTGCTATTGTTTGTTATTTGTTAAAATCTAGATCTGGGAATTTAGGTAATGGCTCCAAATTTTAAGGTCCTTTATTAATTGGGGGACACTGAAAAGTGAGGTCATTACATCTAGAAACCCAATCGGAGCATGGCCAATTGTAGGAGGAAAGGTTTCATCAGTTGGGAAGGGGGTCGAGCATCAGAACATTTTTGTCACTCATACTAATTGTATCTCCATTGGGGTGGTAATCTGTATATCAGTCGATCTTGGTGTATAGGATTATCACCATGCTCAGAGTAGTATATTATTATTTTTCTCATCACAAATCCTTGTTGGTCTGATAGAGAAAGGCTCGATCATCAACCTAGCAAAAAATATTTTTTTGGTATTGCTATTCTGAAAGGATCAACAATGCAACTTGTTTCCCATCTTACTTCTATCTTGATGTAATTTCTTATTTCTCATCAATAAATTTATATAAAAACACTATTAAACAATTCATCCTCCGGTGGAGAAACAAACTTTATAAGTCCTTGTGGTTGTTAAGCCATGAATTGACACAAATATACGGCATTGCTACCAACTAATTTAATACTTATAAGGGAATGATACCCCATGAAATAAAGTTCAAAAATACCCAAATGAAAAAAAATTATAGGATTGTTTGAAACACCATTCAACATAATTATATATTTTAGAATTCTAGTTAGATCCCTATAAATGAGTACATTACATACAACTCCACACAATACCAAAAATTGCATAACATGGGAAAACAAAGTCCGATTTTGATCAAATTTTAGATGTAGCTTTGTCAACTGATATTAAATAACAATTAAAAGTTTAGTTATGAAACTAGGCACCCAATTTATTCAATTAAGTATGTTTATAATTTAAGAAAGATTAGAGGCCTTAAAACCATAAATCCCAAACAAGAATGTCACTCCCAAAATCTTAAACAAACAAAGAATGGTACTTCCTACACATCTCATCCTCTAACTACCATGTGTCTTCCTAAACCCCACGATGATGCCACAACACCTTCTCTATAGATATATCCTTCTTCCTCAACTTTTGCACATGCCTATCGAGGATCAGCACTAGACCCTGAACATACAAGACATCATCATTCAACACTACTTCTAATGACTGTATAGTTTGTTTTGTATCTAGGTGACACTTCCTTAACATAAAAATGTGGAAGACATTATGCAACCTATGCTACACTGGTTGTAACTCTGACATATATGCCACCTTCACAACTCAAACTATGATTGGCAAAGGTCCCATTAACCTAGGTGGTGACTTACCCTTCTTCTCAAACCTCAAAACACCCTTCCAAATGGAGACCTTGAGATACAAACAGTCTCCAACTTGAAATTATAAAGGTCTACGAGGGTTGTATGCATATGAATTCTGTTTTTCATATGCTTCCTTCAACTATTTCTAGATCACCTTGATCTTCTCTATAGTCTGTTGCACCATCTTAGGACCCAACAACTAGTATTCACCTGCCTCGTACCAAATACAGAGGTGACCTACAACAGGTACCATAGAAAACCTCATATAGTGCGATTTCTATATTCTTCTTACCCTTAAGAAATCCTCTAACACTTGTATGGTCTTTACCGACTAACCATCTGTCTGTGGGTGAAAGGTAGTATTGTACCTCAACTGTGTCCCTGATGCTGTATGTAGACACTCCTAAAACTTCCTCATTAATCGAGGACCTCTATTCGATACTATTGTAACTGATATGTCATGTAGATGAATTATTTTATCAACATATATATGATATAACTTCTCTATAGTGTAGGTGATCTTGACCAACAAAAGTGAGCTGACTTTGTCAATCGATCAAAAATCACCCAAATGGAATCATGACCTTTTGTTGTACTACGTAGACCAAACACAAAGTGCCTGATTGATTATATTATTCCATTTCCATACTAAAATGGGAAAAGGATGTAATGTCCCTACATGTTTCTAATTTTCTACTTTAACCTACTAACAAACCAGACACTAGGCAACAAACTCCGCTACATCACACTTTAAACTTGACCAATAGAATAAATATTTGAGATTAACATAAATTTTTGTCCTTCTAGGATGCATCACCTATATTGAGGAATGAGCCTCCTCTAGTACTGTCTCTCTCAAACTAACAAAGTTAGGAACCACCATCCTATTGTAAAAACATATTGTCATGTCATCTATCTCATGAAATCCATTGTTCTTCCCACTGTCAAAATCTGCTATGGTATTTTGTATCATGGCATCATGTTATTGTGCATCTCTGACATGCTGTATCAATGTTGGCTTCACTTGTAACTATGCTAGCAAATATGTGAACAAGGAGACTTCCAATTGTGCATTCATCTATCATAACATCACCAACATGCCCTCTTGTGACAAGCCATGGAGTACCACTATACTTATTAGATGGCGATGATGAAGATGATGATGACTTTCTTCTTAACACATCAACCATTACACTTTCCTTTCTCATATGATAGTCCATCATATGTTTGTACTCCTTGGTCAACTACATCCACCTCCTCTACCTCATGTTCAACTCCTACTTCAAAAAGATGTACTACAAATTCTTGTAATTTGTAAATAATTTATACTTCTTTCCATATAGATAGTGCTTCCAAATCATCAAGGTAATAAGCATGAATTCTAGATCTGGGTCATGAGTTGGGTAATTTTCCTCATTTTTTTTAAGTTGTCAAGAAGAAAAAGAAATTGCATTCCTTTCTTGTAGCATCACACACCCAACCCATTCTTTGAAGCATCACATAAAATGATGTAACCTTTTATAGGATATGGAAGCATCAAAACTGGAGTCCTCATCAATTTATCCTACAACAAATGGAAAGAACACTGACACTTGTCATCCCATACAAAAGGAACACTCTTCCTAGTCAGCTTGGTCAAAGGTAAGCTACTTCATCAAGTTCTTGATGAACCTCCTGTAGTAACCAAATAAACCTTGGATATTTCACACATCAGTTGGTGTTATGGGCTTCTCCCACTCCAAAATTGAATCCACTTTATTAGAATCTTCAGAGACACTGTTTCTAGAGATGACATGACCAAGAAATGACAACTATACCAGCCAAAAATCACACTTGTTGAACTTAGCATGCAACCTATGCTTCCTCAACAACTCCAATTCCTGACAAAGATGCTTCTTAGATTATTGACTATCTCTAGAGTATATCATTATGTCATCTATGAACACCACCACAATCTAATCAAGATACCTTCTGAAGACTATGTCCATTAGATCCATATATATTGATTGTGAATTGGTTAGAGCCCAAACGACATAACCACAAACTCATAATGACCATACCTAGTCCTGAAATCAATCCTAGGTATTCCATTAGACTTTATCCTCAACTGGTGATATCCTAATCTCAAGTCTATCTGGGAAAACACTATAGCACCTCTCAACTAGTAAAATAGATAATATATCCTGGGCAACAGATACTTATTTATCACTGTGACCCTATTCAGTTGCAGGTAGTCTATGCAAAGTATCATGGAACCATACATCTTGCTCATAAACAACACTGGAGCACCCCAAGGGGATATGCACAACCATATGAAACCCTTGTCCAAAAACTTTTTCAACTCTTCTTCAACTCCTTCATATCATATGGAACCATTCAAAAAGGTTCCTTAACTATGGGTTGTGTACCACAAATAGATTTATTTTGAAATGAATATCTCTCAGGGGTGGAACACTAGAAAACTCATCAGGTTAAACATTCTCAAACTCATGCACCATAGGTACATCATATATATAAGGACTCCTCACCTTGGTATTTACTGCATGGGTCAAGAAAGTAGTGGATAAGACCAAGGGTATGCTCTCCTACCAACATCATACTAGGAATGTGTCATCTTCAACCCCATCAGCATCCTCTGCTCCTCCACCACCACTGTCTACCTCCAGCTCTAGTGGAACACCACATTTTTCAGTAGAGGATTTAGATGCTTTGATAGATACAATTGTGGAGGAGGCATCCCCACAGACGTGGTGAGCAATGCCACCGTCGTCTAGAGTAGCACCACTGCCGCCCTCGTCAGCTTGGCCCTCTATTTCCTCAGCTCGACCCTCTATTTTCTCAGCTCGATTGTCAGTTTCTATAGCACAACCTTCGACATCCACAACACCGCAGTCGTAGCCTCAACCTCGTGCAAGGATAAAGCTACTCCTAGATGGTGAGGATGAAGTTATGTAGGATGTACCTCAAGAGAATGAACCTAATGAGTAGCAAGAAGAAATGTCTGAAGTGAGAAGCAGGAAGGTGAAGAAGCCAAAGCACCCAGAGTGCTTGACATGCAAAGTGATTTCCACTCTCTATGCTTTCCAGGAGACAATGAAGACATTCAACATCTTTGATTTATTTTAGGATGTCTTGGAACTCATTTGGTTATTTGAGGTGTTGACCACAGTCCATGAGACATATATTGAGTTCACACAATAATTCTTTGCAACCTTAGAAAAAGTCTCACATGATGCCATGAGTATCACAGAAATGGAACTTATCTCATCACTACCTCCTTTCTCAACAACATTTTTTCTCCCAAACCTGAGGTGGAAAACCTACTTGATCATGGGATCATGGAAAGAGATACCAATGTGAGCAGCCATTTGGAATATGCTTACAAGGCAAAGAAACTTTCATCATCATTATCATCATCTAAGCCTCAACCCCCAATTTGTAGCGAGAAAATCAAAGACAACTCTGACATAATCCCGTGTTGAGATACATTCATAAGGTCTTGGAAAATGCCATTTTCACCCGGTATGAAAATCAAGGAAGTTGTACAAAGAAAGACCTCTTTGTGCTGGGATGGATGGTGTAGGGCAAGCATGTAAATTTAGGATCACTCATCATCATTTATGTGAAGACAGTCTTCTTTAAGAGAAAGAACCCTTTTATCATGGGAGGGATTGTGATTTCAATTTATCTGGCCCTGGATCATTATATATGGTTACACCAAGGCAGAAGGAGGGAAGCTTGTGGACACTACTTTATTTTCTCATCCATGATTTCAGTGATTGACCAGAAGATCTCTTACCAGGCCAACCCTCCTTATGAATGAGTTTCTGGAGCTCCCCTAACATGCTACTCCTCTCCTAGAGGGGTGTGGCCCATCTCTAGAATTTTTGGATATCTTGAGGAGGTGGAAGAGGATCATCCTAGAGACACATGGTTGCAACAACCTAGAGATCTACCTGAGGGACTTAGAGAGTCATGAGTAGCATAGTAGAGGAGAGAGGCGGAGGAGAGAGAGACATGCATGGTTAGGAGATGGGAGGTGGAAGTGTTACTGTAGCCACAACATCCTTCAATGAACGCATATGACATGTCAACTATACATCCACAACTGAAGGATATTCAGAGTACACATGATAGGATTATGAGGGCACAAGAGGGATTTCAGCATGCATAGGATGCATTGTGTTTGGATCATCAATTGATGCACCATCAGATCAAACACATGTATCGGTTCCAGCATGCCCAGGTCCAAAGGAACCCCCAATGGGGGGAAGATTGGTTGGGTGCACTATCGGCATATCATGATTCCTACCTGCCTCCACAGGTGGACTACTGGAGGAGATACTATCATCATCCTTCACCATAGGGAGGAGAACCAACGAAGCCACCACAATGATCATATACCCTATAACTCTTGGACTTTAGTGTCATGCTGAGGACAATATGATTCAAAAGTTTGGGAGGGTAGGGTGGTATGCCCTCTTTTTCATTTCACTCTTTTTGCGTTTCACCTACCATTTACTTTTTTTTTGCTATTGATATCTAAGCTTGACTTTACCTACTTTCCATACTTACATGCCATGCAATTTAGTTCTTATCATTTTTGCATAATTTTCAAAAAAAGTACTCGTTTGACATGCATTACATATCATGTAGATTTTTGTAATTTTGTATGTTTTAGCTAGGGTTTTCTTGTTCATTGCTCTATGCTCCATAATGTAGGCTTAGTTGTGATTGAAGGCAATTTGGCACTATTTTGTCCAATTTTTCCCAAGTTTATAACTTCTTGCCTAAAAAGTGTATTTTGACCCAATCTCTACTTATTGGATTGAAAATTATGACCTTGGACAAATGTAAGTCAATTATCATGTATTATTTCTAAATGGACTCATTCTTGACTTTTACATGCACATCACCTCTCTTATGCTTGTGATCTGTTTGATTGAATTGTGATTGAAGCAAGCTACAAACACTTAGAGTTTTGTAGAATCTCATGATAGAAGTGTGGTTTCAATATTGCTCATTCATGTGGTGTGTCATTGTTTGATGAAATTGTTGGAGTAATTTTCATGAAAAGATATCATGTATAAGTCCATACTCGTAACCCCTCTTTGAATTACTTTTCTTCTACCATCTTCTTACCTCTCCAGCTCATGAAAGGATGCCAAAGTGCATATATTCAACCTTGTCCACCTCCAAAAGTTTGGGGTGGCCATATCTATACCCCCTGCTTCACTCTCATCACCTTATGCCCTATCCACACCAAGGGAAAAGAAAAAAAATGCAGAAAGAAAAAAAAGATGCTCCTATTTAATAGCATCTAAATAACGAAAAGATGAGTGTGTATAAGCACTCCAAACTCTTACTCCAAAAGATGCTCCTATTTAAGAGCATCTAAATAACCCTTTTACCTACCCATGGAGTAGGAAACATCAATCCTAACTCATTTTTCCCTTTTTCACATCCACGTGGGTTACTTAGTGTGGATGGAAATATGAGATTGAATGCATGAATGAAAAACACCAAAATTAGCCATTTTTGACCTTCACCGTCGTGAAATGGTTTACCCGGAGTGATAGGAATACCATATGGATTGATTGTGTTTTCTATGATCTATATATTAAGTTTGCAAGAGTAGTTTTTTTAATCATGATTGGTTTGTGAAAGAGTAGAGGAGAGAGGTGGAATGCATGTAACTAGTCATCTTTGAGCCCATCTAGTCAATTTTAATCTTTTGCATTGCATTTGTCATTTCTTGATTGTGGAAATATTGTACAGAGATTGAGTTGGAGGATACTTGAGGACAAGTATGTTCTATGTTTGGTGTGGTGATGCAACCCTATTTTAGGACTCCATCTTGTTTCATATTACATTATAATCACATATATACCTATTAGATTACAAGTTATTTCCCTTAATATGGAAATTTGTGTAAAATTCTCTTATGGACATTATTTGCATGATTTTTAGGTACTAGGAACACTCTTGGAAGGAAAGGAGATAGAAAGAGTGATCCAAGGGTTTGTCTACCACCACCATCACCATCTCCTTAGCAGACCACCATTGCTATCGTCATCGCCTACTATTGTTGCTTCTCTATTGATGTTGTTGTGCTAGTTTTGTTGTTGATGTACTATTTGGACCACCATCGTGGTCGCCTATGTTGACTACTACCATTTCCACTGGCTACTGTCATTATGCTACTTTTGTGTTGCTACTCCTCTTTTGTTGTTGTCCTTCTTCCATGACCACCTTGTTCCATTGAGGTAATTTCTTTTTTTTATTTCTTTAAGTTGTAATTGTTGATTTGTTATGAAAATGCATGTATTATTTGAAGTCATTATATTCTAAATTGTATTATGATTTGATAAATGAAAATACATATATTATGTATTATGCTAGTTCACTAAATTCTAGTTGTATTCTAATCATAATTTGGAAGTATGATTTGGAAAATGCATGCATGGTTTCTTGTTTGGTTTGTTTTTTAATGTTGTCTGGTTGTGTAAGTAGAATATGCCTATCTTCGTGTATATTGTTTTGCACATAGATATGAATCATGACACTTAGGTCAAATATATATAAATGACAACATTACATGTTGACCTAGAAACTCTTATGAGATTTATTCATTAGGGGTAAATCTTGGATAATCTCTAGTTTGGGAATGTTGTTTAACACTTAATATTACTTAGGATGTAAGTGTAAAATGTATATATGGTTTTTAATATTTTTGGTCAAAAATTCCCCTTTGTTATCTAAGTACATATATCAATGGTTATTTTCCAATCTACATCAGTGTACTTGGAGAACTGGGTGGAAATTCTGCAAAAATATTCTTAAAAACTGAATACACATTATACACTAATGACTTTATATCATTTGTGAATTTGTCTAGATACAGTGTAAAAGGATCCAAAGAATATCCTATATTTGAGGAGTACACTAATTCAAAATGACTAAAAAATTGCCATAAGACTATATATCTTGGTCATCAAAGGTTTCTTCCAAAAGTACATTCTAATTAAAGGTTACACAGAGCATTTAGTAGATTAACTAAGGAACAGAATGCCCTAAACCTATCTAAGGGAGGTAATGCAACCCTATTTTAGGGCTCCATATTATGTCATATTTCATTTCACTCACATCTATACCTATTAGATTACATGTTATTTCCCCTAATATGCATATTTGTGTAAAATGTACTTATGGATGTTATTTGCATGCTTTCTAGGTACTTGAACCATGCTTGGATGGAAAAGAGAGAGAAAGAGTGATCCAAGGGTTTCTTTACCGTTTGAGAGGCCTAAAGTAAAGTCTGAATCTCCCTCAACCTAACCCTAGTGGCCAAGTCTCAAATGGAGCAAAGAAGGTCAAGGAAACATAAATATTCAACTGAAAGTGCTTATACAGAGACCGATACAACTGTTGTACCTCAGAATGGTTGTGCTGACTCAAGCTCAAGTCACAGACAAAGACACTGAAGAACCAGTCATTAGAACGACCATTCCATAGAGAATGATCATGCCACATTGATCTAGAATAGTCGTGCCACCTTGCACGACCATGTTGTAGCTAAGTCAGAATGACCGTGACACACAGAACGAACAACACTTCTCCAAGCCACCATAGTCGTGGCGACCAACATGGTTGTGCTACCCTTGCCTCACTACGATCATCTTCACCACCAAGACCGCACCACCATCAATTTGAAACCCCAATAGTTACTATGATTTTTGCCAATTTTTCACCATGTCCATTCCCATCTACCATGACCATTCCACTCACACCCCACCACGTACGTGTTGTCCAGCACGATCGTGCTACATGCAGTTTTTCCACTGCATTTCCTATTTTACCCCCCATTCGACCAAGTGCTTCCCCACCACATATATATACAAAGGTGGTGGCTGGGGCACGAGGTTAGCTACCTTCTAACCCTTCTTATCTCCCCATTTTTTCCCCTTAGCCATTCCACTTCATATCCACCTCATTTCCACTCCATTTCACCATTTCCACCACCAAAACCCTAGTTTATTGGTGTTTTGGCCACTTTCCACCATCATCCCATGCCCTTTCATATTGGTGGAGGGAGGATGACCATGCAAATGTTGGAGAGGAGGAGGAGTCTTCCATCTACACTGAGCTCCATGGCTACTTCTACCTCTTTCTCTTTTCTTTTTGTGTTTTGCATTTCCATGAGTAAGTAGGCCCCTTAGGTGGGCTATTTGGGGCCAAAAATGTTACTTTGATACCATGTTGGGGTAAAATAATATGTAATGTTGTAGTTTCATCAGCTAATGATTATGCTCTATTTCTATTTCATTCTTCATGAACTTCTTTGTGGTTTGTGCTTGAAATCACCAAGGAACTTAGGGAAATTGTTTTTATGTGTGAAATTTGGGATTTTCTCCTAGGTCCAATTCATGGATTCTTAGCTAGCCACTTATCTTCCACCATGCTAATCAATTCCCCTAACCCTAGCTGAGATATCTAAGTAGCTAGTTTAGCTGAATTTAGTGTGCTTAGCATGGAGCTTTCTCAAGGCTAGAATGTGGGTGATGTGAGGCCTAAAACCTCACTTCCATTCCCATTACTACCCTCAACCCCAAATCACCATAAGATCCTCTAACCTAGAAGCCTAGGCTTGTTTGAACTTGAATTAAATTACACATAAACCCTAACCCAATTGAGCCTTGTAAGGGTAGTAGGAGGTGTTAGGGACTAGTTCCCCTATACACAACCTATCCTATCCATGGCTAGATAGTAGTTTAGGAAAATTTGTTAGCCTCTAGAGTTGTGTGGTTTGGATAGTCTAATTGAAAGTACAATGCTCACATGTCATCACACCCAACCTACTTGATAAGTGCATCCTCCAAACAACCCACACTACCCTGCATTGCATTAAAACCTTAACTTCCCTACTTGCTTATCTACTGTTAGCGTAGTTAGCTCTTTACTTCTTAGTTAGCTTCTTGTCTTGTTCTTGCTTTGTTCTTTCTAGTTTAGGCCATTAACTACTCTTTTTTCAGTGTAGTGTAGACCTATTCTTGCTTGATTTAATGTAGCTTGCTCATCTATCTTCTTGCCTTGTCTATTCTTATTAATTATAATTAACCGTCTAGGGTTAAGTTAGGTTTTGGCTCTTGTTTGTTCTTCTTTTCTTGCTTGTTCACCATTAGTGTAATCATCAAATCAACCATCAAACCCTTCAAACCTAGAATTTGTAGTAGTAACCTAGCCAAAAAACTAACCTAGCTCTAGTGCCCCCTTTTCTCCCTGTGGATTGACCCTATACTTGCCACCCTCTTATCATATGACATGACCCCGTGTGCTTGTGGGTATAATGTTTTAGTGAATGTGAGTGTGTTCATGTATATTCCTTACAAATTTTGAAACATACCCGTGTGTTACAAACTCATGGGATGCACCAGGAGGTTGTTTATTAAAGAGTAGAAGAATTTGTAAATACATTTGGTAAGAGATAACAATGCACTATTCCTACACAGAATGACTAATCTTTATTCAAGAAGATGTAAATATTATAAGATCTTCCTTATTGGAGTTATTTGGCAGTTATGTATTGTATCATTGTCATGCATATTGAGAAAAATTTACATGATAACATAAATGGTACTCTTGAATATACCAGGTAAGACTAAAGATGGCATCAAATCCAAAATGGTCTTATTTGAAATGGGTATAATGAAATAATTAACAATAGAATCTAGAATTGATCAAAAAACATATTTACCTCCTATTTTTACATGTTGTCTAGACAAGAGAAGAGAACTTTTTGTGAGTTCTTAGTTAATGTTAAGGTATCACTAGTATACTCTTCCAATACCTATAGATTGGTATCAATGAAGGATCTGCAGCTGATAGATCTTACATATCATGATTCCACACTCTAATTATGTAAATATTGTGTGTGTCTATTCAATCTATTTTTCTAAAGCATGTAAGGTTTGCAATCACCGGGATTTGTTTCTTCTTCAACACTATATGAAACAACATTGATCCTAAGAATCTTGATATGATGTAAAGAAAAGTGGTTGTTATCCTGTTCCATCTTGAGATGTATTTTCTCCTTCATTATTTGATATCATTGTACATCTTATTGTCCATTTAACTAGGGAAGTGAAAATGTTGGGTTCAATTTTCTTGCATTAATGTAGCCTTTTGAACAATATTTGTGCATTTTTTAAGTTGATGGTTGAAACCATTCTTGGCCTAAAGGGATCATTATTGAGGTTTATCTGGCCATGGAGGCAATGGAATTTTTCAATGACTTTCTATGTTATAATGAACCTCATGCCAATGAAAACAATATTGATTCCTATTCTGACAAAAGGACTTTAGGATCATGACAAAAGTAATTAGTCATGAGCTGTGAGAACAAGAACACTTGTACAACATCAACAAAGACGATATTTATATCACCAAGGATACCAATTTTATCAAGACAAAATATCCTTAAACTAGTTCAATGTGGCTTGATAGAAGCATAAGAAGTCATTCATTAGGTGATTAGAAGATAAAGTCTTTTTTCAACTATCTCAAACACCAAATTATATTTTTGAAAATATCAAAGGGCTCGCCTTTAAACCAAAAGTAAATGTTATGTATTATGAAGGGTTTGATTTAAATTGATTTTTGTATAGACAAAATGTCAAGACGATAAGAGTGTCATACAAAATAGTGGGGTCACCCTTGAAGTGTCTTCATTGTATTTTTCTAGTGTGAATGATAAGAGTCCATGTAAAGCTAAATGTCTTATTATGGAGCCATTGGATACATAAGGGAGTTTAATTACATAGATTTTAGAGTTCCTATCTTTAGTTGTAATTAGGTTGATAACACCAAAGGAGTTGTAGTGGATGAATTGGGTTTCACATTACTAAATTTTGGAAAAATAAGTGAGAAGGGTGAACCATTCATAATGGCATCATCATCGAAGCAAGTATTTTACATCGATGATCCTATAAATAAAAAATGGGGTCTATAATTCTTCATGGGAAAAGGCAATATATTGTAGATATTATAGATGAAGAAGAGTACTATGACAAGTAAGATGACTCCATTCCATTCTCAATTGGCTTGCCAACTCTAAATGTTGAAGATAACACTAACTTATATACATGGGAGATCACACAAAAGAAATATTTATTGATCAAATATCCAAACAATAATAGAGGTATGTGTTTAGTTTCAATTACTAGATGTGTATTTTACATTCTTTATTATAGATATGTATGTTTCATATGGTACGTGCTCATTTTACATTCTTTATTACTTATATTTCATTCTTTGACTATTTTTTATATGAAAATTTTTGGATGGCATTTGGCTGTGAGGATGAGACCATGATGATGTGCATCATGTGGATGAGCACCATGATAATGTAAGTTTTATTGTTTATTACATAGATGTGAATGTTACACTCACTATCACTTTTATGTGTTTCTTGACAATTTTAGGATGAGCATCCTGAGGATGTGCCCCCTAAGGATCTTGTTGGATTTGTAGAGGAACAACTTGATCATCCACATAGAAGAGGCATCTCCTTGATGAACAAGTTAGTATCACAAAGGGGTAAAGGACCAAATCTAGTTGTTGAATTTGATGATGTAGGAAATCCTATTGGGAAGAATCATAATACTTTCACACAATATCCAGGGGTTACGACTCACTGTAAAGAAGAGATAATAATAGAATCTTATCATAAAGTTGATCTTTCCACAAAAGAGTCCACATAGAAGGACTTATGTGCGATATATTTTGATTTACAAAGATATTCACAATTCAATTTTTAAAAACATGGCATTAATTAAATATATGAAATATTACAAAGCATATATGACCTTGATGAAAAACTACATTGTAAAAAGACAATGCAACATTGTGGGAGGCTATTAAGTAATTATAGGACAAGTCTGTTAAGAAAAAGATAATGAGCAAGAAGAAGAAGAAGTTTGCTACTAAGCAATTGGCCATCCTAACCCGAAGGTGTGGGAAGCATCTGTTGCTTCAAGACAAATAGGTGATTTGTAGGTACTAAGTCTCCTCACTTAAAAAACATTGCTAGAAATTCAATATATACATATTTAACATATGGTTTCTTAAACCATTCTACACATTGATGAACAATAAAGGCATGCACTAAATGTGAACAACCACAACTTAGGTCCAGGTGGCTATTCAATGCCGAGGTAAAAGCGACCGAAAGTGTCTTCTTCTGATCAGCCTACTCCTGGGTCTGTTGAGTCTTCTACTAATCCTACACCTTTACTTCGCTATGAGGAGTAGATACATGTGAGGAAAAACTAATCTGGAGAAATGCCCTACCCACAACTATTGACGTTGTTACAAAGATTTTAAAAATCAACTCTTAGGTGCATGTTCATTTTAACCTTAAAACTTATGTTTTATTAATCAATTACTACTGATGATGACTAGAGGGAGATCAAGAGGAAAGAAAATAAGAAAAGTTCATCCCTAAGGGCCAAAGGGATGAATTGATGGTTGCTCTGGGTACTCTAGAGAATCCTAGCCATGTTAGGGGTGTTGGGGTTGGTGTTGATATAAGATCCTTTTTTGGATCATCATAGAAGCACAAATCTGTCAAGAAAGGATTCTGACTATAGGAGCAGGTGCAAGACATGATTGCAAAGGGAATGGAGGACGTGATGAGACAATATCTAGTTTCTCAATCTCAACCTCCTCAGATAGTACCTATGCCACCCCACTCTTCATACGAGGTGCCCCCTTACGATAGAGGTAGTTGGGAGTAATCCCATGGAGCCTCCAACTGGCACGCCCGATGTAAGTATTTCTCTGATATAATAGTCTTAGGTAAAATTATTATATATTTGGGTTTAGATATTTATAACACTATATGCAAATTTGTAGGGGTTGAGGCCATGCCGTCTTTTACTAGAACACTGTATCATTGCATTGGTTGATGTTTACTCACCCCTTCCAGATGACATGATTCATGGTGTTTTAATGCCCTCTGATGCAAATTGTGTGTCTATCAGGCTTGTCAACGATACTTGGAAATAGACACCATTGCAATATGACCACCCCAAAATTGAGACGATATGTGATGTAGAAGGTGGCATGGTTGTGTGGCCCAAAGTGGGAATTATCTATACAAATATATGCCAAATTTTCATTGTGTTTGTATTTTTGAGTCTTTTCAACTTTGTATATAATTGGCAATTAATATGAGAATACATATGCATATCACATCACCTTAGAACCCCCCATGATTCATCCTCCACTTCCTCCTTCAAATATCCAATTACCTACTTGGATTGAAAGGACCTATTCGACTTGCTAGGTCCTTAGTGCATGGGGTTAACACTATGTCTAAGTGACTTAGAACAAGGGTCAACTATGATGCTCCATATTAAGGAGGACACTGTAGGTCAATCTCATGACACTAGTGTGTTCTATCCATATATTGTGGAGCAATTTACAAATGCTTGGTTGAATAGAATTGTAATAGAACTTCAAATATGGTGAGATCTTATGGATAAATACCTCATTCTATATATGTTGATCTATTTTCTTATATATTGCATACATATATGTTTTGAACTACTTATATAGGATGTGTGGAGAGTTCACACTAACCAATGTGGCATTTTTAGTTCCATCATTGATTATACATGTAGATAAAAACCCAAAATCTATTAGTGATTACTACTCTACCACATTTAAATATTGTGAAATGTGAGAAAAAGTGTGATTATAGCTCCTTTCAATGTTGGGCAAGTTTCCACCAATTTGCTTATATTTTGACTTATAAATTACATTTCATTTTGGATTTTGAGTTTTTCTTTGTTTGGCTTCTTTTACGCGGTAATAATCATTGGTTGTTTTTGGTAGCTATCCCCATGACGCTAACTGCATATCATTTAGATCATTTGGGTGACAAAGTACGTAGTGGGATACATGAATGAAAATGACATTATCTACGCGAGTAATTTTTTATGTCATAAAAATATATTAATTTATTCATCATTAATTACATTACTATTTACTAGTTCAATTAAATGTGTTACTTTAACTTATAGGGCTATAAAAGAATTCAAAAAGGTTGAGGAAAGGTAGATAAGAAAAAGAAATTATTAAGTTGGAAGAATATTGAGGTATTTTTCTGACTCCAATGCATATATATATATATGTATATATATGTGTGTATATATATATATGTATATATATATATATATAGAGAGAGAGAGAGAGAGAGAGAACCCATTTGGATGTGTGTAAGTCACTCATCTGAGGGAAACAAAATCTACGCACAAAACAAATTTGAAATGCATAATTTTTGCGGTCTTTATAACGTGACCTATAAATGTCCAAATGTACTCATATTTTTTATATGAGTTATTCACAAGATGATTAAGAAGATCAGTAGATTAGATTTTTGAAAAAAAAATGTTGCATCATGAAAAACTAATTGAGTGTATTCTTCTCCGAATACACTCGAGTGTATTCTAGCCTGACTATATATATATATAAATATATATATATATATATATATATATATATATATATATATATATATATGAGTCAGGCTAGAATACACTCAAGTAGTTTTTCATGATGCAACATTTTTTTCAAAAATCTAATCCATTGATATTCTTAAACATCTTGTGAATGACTCATATATAAAATTGGAGCCCATTTGGGCATTTATAGCTCACGTTATGCAGACCACAAAAATTATGTATTTCAAATTAATTTTGTGCGTCGATTTTGTTTCCCTCGAATGAGTGACTTACACTCATCCAAATGAGATCAAAATTTGTATGTAGCCTAATTATAGTATGACAATGAAGATCATTGGTTTACATTTTGCAAAAAAGTAGTCATGATATGAAAACACTACTTGAGTGTAGCATGCGATCTATATAATCGAGTGTATTCTAGCCTGACTCTCTCTCTCTCTCTCTCTCTCTCTCTCTATATATATATATATATATATATATATATATATATATATATAGATATATAATATACAAACTATGCTTACTTTTATTTTGTAAATGTTTTACATAATTGTAAACTTATAGTGCCTCATACAAAATAATAATTAGGCATGCAAATACTACTTGATGCGGTATATGGACCTGATTTGTAGAGAAGCGACGTTGGACATCCATTGTATACAAAAGGTAATCTGAATAATCTTGATCATAATAAGTAAATAGTCTCATTATATAATATGAAAAAAATCAAATCAAACTCTTGAATTTTGTCATTCTCTTTGAAGCTATTTCACACGATAAATCCCTATACAGAACAAGAAATATATGAGATATGAGTAGAATGGGGACACATCTTCAATAAGGAAGTCAACTTTGAATTTGATTGGAATAAAATATGAGTTTTATACACCTTGATATCATTATTTCTATGTACATGTGGTGGCTATGTATTTTTTCAACTTTAAATTTGATGCAAGTGAATTGTTGGTGCATATGTAAATGATATGTTTATATATGCAAGCGTGTGAATGAATGTGAAGATGAACGAATACGATGAGAGTTGTAGTTAGAAATTTCATGAGAATGGAATTGGAGTATGGATCTTGTATGTGTGTTTTTAGAATTGTGTATGTGAATGAGAATAGAATTAAGTGTTAAAGAGAATGAATTTGAAGAATCGAAATGTTTGTGGGTGGATGAGTAATCTATGTGTTTGTTATTGT
This sequence comes from Alisma plantago-aquatica, assembly GCA_963693085.1. Lineage (NCBI taxonomy): Eukaryota > Viridiplantae > Streptophyta > Magnoliopsida > Alismatales > Alismataceae > Alisma > Alisma plantago-aquatica. The sequence goes on from OY856409.1 coordinate 956,922,234, forward strand.
ATGTTTATAGGTGTGATAACATGTTATTAAGAATAACACTGGATGAAACCTATAATTCTAATGAACTACAAGTTATGCATCCATCTAAATAGATAGACAGTAGGTCTGTAGATCTGTGAAAAGAAACATACATGTAGCATCATTTGTTACAAAAAAAGACATTGTAGATCTTTGTTGTTGGTTTCTTCAAAAAACTGATGTTGTGGACCACCCGTTTCATTGATTTTCTCATTAAACTGATGACACAACTATTCTAAAATGACCATGTTTCCTAGCTCAGTCGTTCTACTAGCTGGCCTATAATGTCATTTTTTACACAAAACCGACAACACAACTGGTCTATAGCATTGGTTTTCTAAAGAAACTGATGTGGTTGTAAGACCCCTGACCTTGCTTTATGGTTGAACATACTTTATTATCATAATTTAGTGGTTAAAACCTTAATGAAACCCTAATATGTTCTTTGATATCATGTGATAAAGCTAAGTTTCAAATTTGGTATGGTTCAGACATTGTTTGAACAAGTTAAGCAATTTATGTGCTTATAAGGGCATTCATGAAATTACCCATATCTATAGTTTTTCTTGTAATTTTACACATTCTTGTTGTGTGTCATGAGTTTTCATATCATGTTTGATATAGTTGTACCTTGGGGTGCCTTTTTGTACCTTTGGTTTAGTGGTGAATCTAACCTTGTGTTGTGATTACAGTTTCCTCACATAGATGACCTAACTCAATGGTCTTTCTTTTTGATGTTGGAATCCGATGGTCCACCTCTAGGTGGTGGGATCAAATAGTTCTCTTGGGTGGATTGAAGGTCGATGGTTTACTTTGAGGAACCACCTAGGTTGATGTCTCTCCAAGTGAGGTGCAACAACCAATGGAAACCTAGGGTTTTTCTTTAGTGGCCAAGTGAATCCATGACCCGTTGGATCACTTATTGTTGGAGGTCGATGTTTCTCAGGGATTGAAAACCAATGGTCCCCCTCATGTTAAAAAATGATGTTTGACTTGGTTTTGCATGGACGAGATGTTTTGACCTTGGACACATGGCATGTTTGGCTTGACACCTCTTCCTTCCTTTCTCTCTCACCCCAATCTTTATATACCTCCCTCCTCCCATGCAAATGAGCACTTTAGACACTCTCTTATTCTTTCTTATTTCTTGGATCTCATCCCTCTTACTTGGTGGGGAAGAAGGAGATCAAGGAAGAAGAATCTTGGTCCATCTTGCTTGAATGTGCACCTAGGGTTTGGATCTGCCCTCTTCTTGGTCATTTTAGAGCTCCTTAGCTTGTTCTTGACCTAAGCAAGTAAGATCTTCCTCTCTTTCTTCCCTACCTACTTTTCTCTTCCTTCTTGGTTGGATTCATGTTTTTCTTGGTAGAGTATGTGCTAGAGGTTTAATAACACCTTCTCTCTACTTCTTTAACCTAGGGTTTGCTTGTTCTTGGAGAAGGAGCTAGCTTGGATATGTGAAGTGCTCAAAATACATTTTTTTTTCTCTCTTTGTTCGAGCTACCTTGATACATGCTAGGACCTTCTTCATAATCTTTGAGGTGAGTTATATAACTTTCTTCACGTTTACTGCTTACTCTTAGCTTGTATGTATAAGATCATTCTCTAAAATGTAATACTAAGTAGAAAGATGCTATCTTTGCCTAGGGTTCAAGCTTAGGTGTTGGATCTTGAGTAGATAATCCTTCTTGATGTACCACTAAACCTTGTGCACGTTTCTTCCTTTGAAATGGAACTCTAAACCTTGCATACATGAGGAAATCGATGGTTTTTGTCCCATTAAATGATGGCTCTTCCTTAGGGATTTGAACTATTCTCCTCTCTTATGTTGAGACTCGATGGTTTGCTTCTTTTGTCAACCGATGGCTTATACGTAGTTGCTATTTTGGTCCTTCTTTTGTGCTTAAAACCAATGAATATGTTTCCTCTCACATCTGATGGTCTTTGTGCACTCTTCAAGTGGCTTCAAACAATGATTTTCCTCACTTTATCAAATGATGGCTTTTCTTGATGCCTTAGATCTGTTCTACACCTAGTGTTGACAACCAATGGTTCCATTGGGTTCACAAATGATGGAATCGCTATGTAACATCCTAGGATTTGAGGCCTCAGATAAGATGATCTTAAAAGGAATGATTGAACTACCCATATCACCAAGGTGAACCTCCTTTTCATGGAGCTCATCACTAAAGAAATCTATGGTGAAGTATGCTCAGTCAAGAGTAGTACTAGAATGAGTGACCAGTTAGGAAGTTTACCTTGGCTTGTGTGTAAGTGAGGAAAAAATGTGTAGTTAAGGCTAGTGGTGGTTTGTGGGGCCAATCGTCATTCTTAAAACTCTACTACAACCTTTGGTAGTGGGCCCATGCGTTACAAATGGTATGAGAGCCATAACCCTTATAGTATGTGGGGCCCACATGGGCCTGTGGCATGCTCGTCTTTAAGTCATGCAGTCTAGGCATGTTGGAAAGGGCTATCCATGGTGATGGGGCCACCCTTGCACTGGTAGCCGTGGTTGGGAATTGGGTGTACATGGGTATGTTGGGTCATCACAAAAATGGGGATATATTATGAGGCCATATAGTTGAGCATTGACGAGGACGTCAAGAGTCTAAGTGGGGGAGATTGTATCGTACCTGGATTTGAGGCCTCAGATAAAATGATCTTAAAAGGAATGATTTGACTACCAATATCAACAAGGTGAACCTCCTTTTTAGGGAGCTCATCACTAAAGAACTCTGTTGTTAACAGTCAAGATTAGTACTAGGACGGGTGACCATTCAGGATGTTTATCTTGGCTTGTGCATGAGTGAGGAAAAAAAGCACAGTTAAGTCTAGTGGTGGTCTGTGGGGCTAGTTGTCAGTCCTGAAACTCTACTAGAGCCTTGGGCAGTGGGCCCAGGGATTCCACACTGTGGTAGTCCTCAATGACTTTACTGGTTCCATGATTCAATGGTCTCTCTACTTGTCAACAAATAATGGTGTCTCAGCTAGTCAAGAAATGATGGACTTCTTAGTGTCAACAACCAATTGGGTTCCTAATGTCAAAAAATGATGGTGCTTCTAGTATTGACATCCGATGGCCTTTCTAGGTCATGATTCAACGACTTTCCTATGTTTATGATTCAAAGGTTTTGTTTGTATGTAATTTGATGGTCTTGTCTATAATACATCCAATGGTTTTGATGGAGGTTCTAGGTGTAGGGAAATAGGGCCACAAAATAGGCAACAAAAAAATAAAGCTGTCGTATTCCCCTTGAACCAATGGATTGCATCAATAACTATGCAGTGGGAAGGATGGTTTAGAGGATATACCTAGTACTGGAGCAAGTCCAATGATAATTTCCTCATTGTGGTCGTGCACCCTTTCTTGAGGTCACACTCAAACAACATTTGTATCGTCCTCCTAGTTGACCACCATAGGAAGTAGGTTGACGTTGTCCTCCTAGTGGGAAAAGTATCCATTCCTCTATAGTAATCCACCTAGACCTTTAGGAACTCTTATTGTTCTAGTAGAACGAACAACAAGGAGTTGTCCCTCCTATTGGTTTACTAGTCACCAACTTTCACTCCCACAATTATTCTCCCTTTCCTTTCCTTCCTTTATCGGGTAGGACTTGCTTGGGTTATCTCAATTACCACAACTAGAGAAGACAAAAAATTGTCAGAATAAATTAAGTTGTGTCCATGGGAAGACCCCAATACCCCCCATATTTATAGGAGGATCAGGGTTCCCAGTCTAGTGGGGAGTACAAAAAGACCAGAATCTCATAAAAATTCATAACATGTGATAGGTGAAACAATCAATTCATAAGAGAAATGATCGGTTGGCATGCAAGTTGATCAATTAACATAGTGAACATTTCATCATGTTGTCCAATAGTAATTGTATTGGCAGTTCTAATCCAATTAATTCACAACATCATGTTAGCACTAATCCTTGATTCAATCAAATTGTATCACGAATTGGGTGACACACTTCACAAATCAGTAGTATTGTGAACTTGATTGCTCCCCAGCTAATCCATAATTCATCCAATGCAATATACAATCAACCTGACACTCCAACTAGTCAATTGGGAGTCTATTCAGTTAACTTGATGCTTGAATTGAATACTTAAAAACTTTAGCAATCAATTCAATTTTCATTCATGATGAAACTCATATTCCAAGTGAATTCCTATGTGTGTGATCCCAAATCAGTAGTATTGTGAACTTGATTGCTCCCCATCTCATCCAGAATTCATCCAATGCAATATCTAATCAACCTGACACTCCAACTAGTCAATTGGGAGTCCAGTCAGTTAACTTGATGCTTGAATTGAATAACTAAAAACTTTAGCAATCAATTCAATTTTCATTCATGATGAAACTCATATTCCAAGTGAATTCCTATATGTGTGATCCTATAGGCCCCATATTACATTGGGAATGAATGTCCATAATCAATTATGACATCACAAGCAAAGAGTGCTACCTAGGCACACATTATTGCTACCCAAGTAAATGGAAAGTTTGAGAACAACTTCAACCTACAATCTGTAATTGGTGTTATAGTGTTTGTATAGTTCCTTTGTCACTGATATCTGGATTGAACTTGAGGCATGGAATCATCATCCTCTTCAATTGTTTAATCTTGTTGCTTGAACAAAAGTAGGCTATATATGATATATGTAAGCTCAATATCACATATTGACTCACATGAGCATAGCCATGCATTTCTCATTCTTGCTTATCAAGTGGCTAGGATATGATACTCCTATTGGAAGGACAAATGCCATCTACATCACTCACAATCATCCCCATGTATCATAGTGCACCCGATCATCACCTTTATTTAAATCCTTATTTAGGATCACATTAGATGATGTCAAAGCACACCAAATGACATGTGATGAGTGTAGTGAATTTAGGTCTAAGAACCACAATCACCACCAACACTATAAGAGATGATTCTAACTGGCAATTATGGTCTCCATGTATCATTTTTATGGTGTCTCTATCTGATACACTATTATCTAACAAGTATCTATGTGGTTGGTTTGATATCACATATCATGATTGATGAGACTTTTTCATCAACCAACACACACTCTAGTCTTATGTGTTATTACTGTCTATCAAGATTCCACAATAACATCTCACTAGGGACATAATAAGAATGTATGTAATATTTACATTTGTATGATCTTATTGTTCAAGTCACGTACTTGAAGACATACATCATTGAGTAATATCATTCTCTAGACATTTATCATGTTATTTAATTATCTCCTAACTGAATAAACATAGTAAGTTGGAAGCATGCCTTTATTATTAATCAAATTATTTACAAGTTATGCCATTACAATCATCATATGATTGGCTCTCGGGGCATACATACCAACAGACTCCCACATGCACTTAGAGACAATCACCCATAAATTTTATTCCAAGTGATCTAACATGACCATCATGATTCTATTGAGAAAGTGCTTTAGTCAAAGGGTCAGCACATTGTTCTCAGTTGGTACTGTACAAATCTTCACATCTCCTTACTATACAGCTCTCTCATATGGGTGGAACCCCTTTGTATATGCTTGAAATGCTGATGCAATCTGGGTTCCTTAGCTTGTATAATAGGTCCATTTACAATCTAGATCAATTGCGTCATTGATGCTTGGAACTACCCCAAGTTCATAAATGAAATTCTTCATCCAAATGGCTTCCTTTGTTGCATTTGATGCATAAATGTACTCAACCTCTAGGTCCCATTTGCATGGTGCAGTGAAGAGTACACCTATATTTGTAGACTGTAGGAGTCCAACTACATCAAACTTAATGCTGGTATTTATGAATAGTTTGTTTGCACACTTAAAACTTCAATAGCAGGTATTTCTGTTGACTAGACCTGCAAGGCGGGCACCTAAAATGCACAACAAATCAAGTTGGTCCTGAGGAGTGTGTGGTGGAAGAAGGAGGGACGAGGATGGAGGTGGAAATATCTACAGAGGAAGGAGAGCACCAACGATCTAAGAAGAGGAAGTTTGAGCAGGAAAAGGGGGAGGGGAGGACGGGAAGGAGGAGGAATTGGAGGCGACAGAGATGGAAGAGACGAGAGGGGAAGGGAATGCGGATGTGGGGGATGGTGTCAGGAGAGACAAAAGGATGCCTGGGAGATGGGGGAGGTCTCGAGAAACTTGTGCGTGGTAGACATTCAAAATCGCACCGAGACTAGCGTGATTTAGAATGTGGCATTCCATCGTATCAAAATACCACTCTCAGAATACTGGTAATCAGTGACTACCGGACTGAATATCCAAATGAGATCATGATAAAGACTTGTATTTAAAAAAGCATATCCAACTACAATCCCGCCGTCAAATGCTCTGCCCAAACAGTCCCTTATTGTAGAATCGACTACTATCTCTTGCTTGAAACTCTTCCAACTCACAACTCTATTATCTAAGAAAAACATTAATCCAGATTGGGATATGTAACCATCTTTATCAGTTTGGAAAGTTGCATCAATGTAACCCTTTACCACCAACTCTTCCTCTATGACGTACAAAAGGAACTGATCCTTAGTTATACTCAAGTACTTAAGGATATTCTTGACGAATGTCCAGTGTGCATTGATGGGGCTCCAAATGTCACACCAAGAAAAACCCTAAAAGAATAACTCCTAGGTTTAACCAAAAGTAGTGCACTAATTCCCCACTCCAGATGAGTGGAAGCCTTATTATGGTATAATTTAGGATCAAACCCAAAGGTGAACCTTTTTAAGTAGTTATATGAATTAAGAAGTTTTAAGAGTAATAATTAACACCAATAAGTTGATTGATTGATTAAACTTAATTGTTTCCAGTAGCAACAAATATTAAGCAGTAAATGAATGATAATAAAGAGGACCAGTGCTTGGGATTTCACTACCCAAGCTTGTGCAATTGTCCTAAGGAGATCTAACTCTTCAATAGAGGTTGCTAAATAGAGGTTTAGCCAATGCACCCTCATGATACACATGTCGTCACTTGGCCTAAACTCCCATAGAACTAACCATCCTCGACACCCAAGTTCCCTATTTATTCCAACTGGACTCCATCACTTACGATCGACCATCCTCAACACATAGCAGATCATATCTCAATAACCTCGCTATCCCTTGCTGACACCCCAGGGGTATAACAAGAGTGTTCAGGTGTTATAACCACACTCACAACAACCTACATATCCATGATTATAACATATATGCAAAGCAAGTCATCAATTTGCAAGGCAAGGAATTAGGTAGAATGATACTTTATTTAGCAATAGTATTGTCAAGTTTAGATATAAGCTAGGATAAAATATGGGCTGTTGGGACTAGTCCCCCTCAAAATACAGGCTGTTGGGGCTAGTCCCTATGATCCAACAAAAATGTGTACTTTCTCATGGTGAGGGACAACAACAAAAGGATAGAAAGAACAATGAAGGGGACCATGGATCTTGGTGTAGGAAGACCAATCTCTCCACTGTGGCATGTCGACTCCTTGCTCCTTTCTAGGGTTTGCACTATGCAATGTGGCTTCTAATCACCAATCGAGATCCTTTAGAATGGACCATAAGGGCTCCCTTATATATATGAAATTCTTGTAGTTGAAACCCTAATGCTGAGTACTTGTGGTCGAAGGCATCTTATTGTATGGCCTATACTTGGTGCAACACGAAACTTGCATGGGTTACTCAATTTGGACCTCGTGTCTAGTGCTTTGGTGGACCATCATGGATTGAACTCGAGTGGACTGGATTCTAGGAGCACACATCAAAAAGGAAGAATCTAGAAGACTCCAAGTAGTGAGCGGCTTGAGTCGTCAGAATGGCAAAGCCAATCACTTGACTAGGTGGTTGGAAGGTGAACAATGGAAGGCTTCCAGGGCCTTCCTTCCCTTGAGGCATAGCATCATGAGAGATTTATTCTACATCTAGGATTATCATACATTTTTGGCTAAGTTTGCATAAATTATATATAAACTACATTAAAGTTCATTATAGAGAAGATAATTGCATTAAGTGTAATTAAAGCTAAAACTAGGAAATAGAAACACAACAACCTATAAAAAGTGAGTAAAGTAGTATGCAAATATGGGTATAAATATACTCATCAAACTATCCCGGACTTAATACTTTGCTCATCCCAAGTAAAGAAAAATAAAAAGGAGGTCAACAATTGATACTAGGAAACAAGCTTTCCTTTCCCAACTGAGGAAATGTGATGACCCAATTCATGCATACTTTCCATGTTGACATTCCATTGTTATGTGTGCACTCATATCAATAAGATGTCAAGAGGGAAAATATAAGGAATTATGGTTTTCATCTAGAATACACACAAGCTAGATCATGTCCACAAGCAACATAATGTTGCCACACAAAACCATCATCCCTATAAGAGAAGAATAGTCATGTTTACATTATTTGCATAGTAGAAAAGTCTAACTATGAGAACAAGAAAGTACATAGGACATAGTGAATCCTATTCATCAACTAAGGAATGGAAAAACGAATGCAAAACTATCTAGAAAGTAATGGAAAGGAACATCCATCTACTCTAATCTCCTCTCAGGAGCTTATTAATTACATGCTTTCTTGTACTTTGACATGATTCATTGGATCTTTGCACCTAGAAAATACATGAAACATTCGAATCAACATAAACTGTTATGTACGTGGGTGAAATACACATACATATTAACTTGCATATTTGAAAGATTTGAAGAAAGCCAAAAAATAAAAAAAACATCATTTCATATAAGAATTAGGTAAACCATTTCTTTTAAGTATGTCTTTGATGTGGTTGTACTACTTAGTGTGTCAAAACCTACAATACTTATATGCTGGTCCCTACCCACCCCTTAGGCTATGGGGATCCCCACCTCTAGGGCTATGGGGATGTGCAGACCTTAGTTTTAGAAGAGGGAGAAAATACATATCTCACTCATTATGTACAACATATATCTTTATTTATGTTCTTAATGTTATGGCGAGACATAATACAAGTTATATGCATCCAAGAACTATAAATAGATAAAGCATCCAATATTTCATACTTTATGCATACAAGAAAACTAGTCATATAGTTATATTCACATGTACTTGATTTATCAGATCTAAATCCCAAAGAGTCTAGAGAATAAGTGAGTGAATCACCCTAAAAGGAAATCAAGGGTACATTGTCACTATGAGCCCATATGACCCAAGACTAGGGTTTTGGTTAAATGGGTTCCTTATGATTAGATTATAGATTATTTGTTGAGTACATCTCATTTTGGGGTCATAAGATCAGATCTGGGATTTAGGGTTACACTTGAATCATAATACCTTTTTTTTGGATAAGGTAAAATATTACTAACCATCAAAAGAGCTTACAAAAGAGCATATAGGAGTATAACCCACTTCATATACTATACAAAGTCAAACCAGACCCCACATAAACATGACCTCGGGTTTGACCCTAACCAAGGTACCCGGGTTCTCTTTACAAAACCAAGCCAAGTTATTTACAATATCATCAAAAAGATGGAACTTGTCCTTGTCCCTTTTGTCGTGGATCATGTTATTTCTCTCCTGCCAAACAAGAAAAATCAAACTAGTCCACACGAGGCTTGCAAACTTTTTCATATGTCTATCACCTTTAGTCTTTTGTAAAATCCATGACATGGAAAACTGAAGGCTAGGGGTTGGGGAACCACCCCACATGAGCTTGAGGGAGTAATGAGTCCATAAATATTTGGTATACGCACACTCAAAGAAGATATGCGCATGTGTTTCATTTTCCTGCCGGCAAAGAGCACAAACGAGTTCCAAAATAACACCCCATCTACTCAACCTATCCTTAGTAGGGAGCCTACCAAAAATAGCTCTATAAGTGCAGAAACTCCACTTTGGGCAGTGGATCTTGCTCCATATCAGCTGATCCCAAGGAAGTTGAGGCTGGTTACAATTGATCTGCCAAGGTTTACCCCCTGCAACTAGCTTCCAGTTCCCCTCATTCTCATCATAGTTTTATTTACAGCTATCCCAAATCATGCACATGTTGCGCCAGATCCTAGAGCAGCCAACCACACCATCAACTCCACTGTCTAGGAAAGAACCATACCGAGTTCTCATCCAAGTGCTCCAAAAACTATTTGGTTCCATCAAAAAATTATAGATTCTTTTTGCAGTGGCTTCACACATAATATCAGAAGGATCCATGAAACCAAGCCCCCCATGCCTCAAATGAGCGACATCAGCCCAAGCAATAGCATGATGCCCACCACTCCACAGAAAACTTGCCATAGTAGATCTAAATCTTCCCAAAATAAATTCCGAGATATCAACCAATCTACACCAAAAGCCAATCATATTCTGCAGCACTGTTTTAATAAGCACAACTCTTCCAGCCATGGAAATTTTAAGACCAGCCCACTTTTCCACCTTAAGCCGAAGATTGTCCAAACACATGTTGAAATTTGAGCCTCTCCCAGTCCCACCCGAAATGGGAATACCTAAGTACCTGGTAGGAAAGGTCCCAATATCCAACTGAATAGCAACCTTCAAACACCCTCTCCTTGCATCACAAGATTTGGATAAAAACACCTGCGACTTGATATCACTGATCTATAAGCAATACATGTTTGCAAATCTTTCCAACACAGCTCTGACCCCTCTAAAGATTTCCGCATGAGCAGTGACAAATAACATCAGATCGTCAACAAAGATCATATGGTTCAAGACCTTGATACCATGCACCTTATAAGGTTTAATAGCCCCTTCCTCTTCATCTTTGTGGGCTAAACAAGAGAGGTTCTCCATAATGATCATGAACAACAAGGGTGAAAGTGGATCCCCCTGCCTGAGGCCATTAGAGGCTCTAAACAAGCCTTTAGGGACGCCATTGATAAGCACAGAGAAAGAAGTAGTCTGTACGCACTGCATGAGGATATTAATGAATCTGTTAGAGAAACCCAAAGCCTCCATAGTGCACCACAACCCCTTCCAAGACACGTGGTCATACGCCTTCGAGATATCTAATTTAATACACACCTGCTTGGTACTAACTTTAACATGGAACTCACATAGGAATTTAGTAGCAAGGAGGGCATTATCATGTAAAGATCTGCCCTTCACAAAGGCATCCTGATTAGGGGATATGATGACCGACAAGATACTCTTCATATGTCTCGCCAACAGCTTGGATATGATTTTATAAATCACTGAACAACAAGCTATTGGCCGGAAATCATTCATAGCATCCACACCTAACTTCTTAGGAATCAACCTGATGAAAGAGTGATTGACTTGGCACACCATTCTCCCACCGACCAAGAACCACCTCACATCATTACAAACATCCCTGCAAATAATATGCCAACAACTTTGAAAAAATTTAGCATTGAACCCATCAGGTCCTGGGGCTTTTGAAGTTCCTATGGAGAAAGTAGCATTTTTAATTTCCTCATCAGACGCCAACTTGAGTAGGTCTCTATTCATGTCATCGGTAACCTTCTTATCCAGCAAAGACACCCTATTGAGATTATCACTCCCACCTCTATTATACAACTCGGTGAAGAACCCGACAACCAACTCCTCCACTTTAGCCACTTCATCCACAAGCTTCCCAATATCATCAATCAGATTATCACTCCCGCCTCTATAATACCTTTTTTATTTAGAGAGGACTATCTAATAATAGGGTTTGAACATTAACTAACTCTTTAGGGTTCATATGATCCAACATTATCAGAGATGGATCTAGGGTTAGAATGTTACTAATATCAGGCCACGAATAACATTTTTCCTTATTTCATTTTAGAAAAGGAAATTAATAGATCAAGTAATACTTTAGGCTATCATTTTTGGAAAAGGACTCAGATTTAGGTTATGGAGGTACTTTATTTAGATAGGTTGCATTATTCTATTAAAAATGTTATATAGGTTCATAATTATCCGAAGTTCCTAGAATTTATTAGGATTTTAATAAGGTAAAAAGAATTTTAGAAATAAATTATAAATATTGAAGAAGAAGCTGACGGTGGACCCGCGACCTTGATCAACTAATCAAGGGTCCACATCGCATTGTACTGGATCTAACAGTATGCGTGAAGCTTCCTTGGCGGCTTGATGACTTGGTGGGAGTGTTGACTCAACGACTCAGGATTGGACCACCTTAGATCCTCACAGGAGCCGCATCCTCACCTCCTTCTCCTCTCAAGTTGCTTGCTCGAACATCCTGGAGAAGACTCCGGTGAGAACCGTGCTCATGAGGTGTTGCTATGGTGATAAGATGAAGGCGTAAGCACCTTTGTGAGTCCGTTCTGCACCCAGGCATCTAGGACGCACACGACATCTCCCTATGGTGCTCCTCACCACCATAAGGGTGGGTAAGGTCATGGTGAATGGGGGTTTAGGGAATAGGATGGGTTTTGGGCTCAGAGAGTATGTTGTGAAGGATTAGTGGGGTTCGGTATGGCTGAAGGGTAAGGTGTCTTCGTGCATGGAGAGATACAGTTCGGGTGTGTCAAGGTGATCGGAAGTTGATGATGAGGATGAAGGAGAGAGTTCTCGAGGTGGTCCTGTGAGCAATTGAGGATGGGAAATGAGTAAAGGAATGGTGGAAGAGGTATTGGAGGTCTTAAATAGGGGTGACAAAGTTAGGGTTGAAAACACTCAACTCGGGGGAGAATCGCTAGTGATAAGTGTGAGAAGTGTGAGAATGGAGGAGGTCATTCTCACCAATCCAAGGCTTAGGGGGCAAGTGTTAGGGTTTGTTGGACTCACCAAGGAGAGAGGCGCTCCTCCTCCAAATATCTTTCTAGGATGGGGTCTTGTCTATTGGGTTGAGGAACGGTCTTTATCTTGTATGAGTCGACTGGAATCACGCAAGTTGTGGAGAGGTAGAAGACAACTCGATGGTCATCATATCCTCTGTACATGGATCAGATCAAAATCCAAACCAAACAAAGATCCTAGTCCAGGTGATAATGTAGCCACGCGGCATTATTTGTCACACATGATCAATTAAACTAGAAACTTAGGTCATAAGTATTAAATGAAATAATTAATATGTATAATTTTCAAATCTCATAACTCCTATTTCGTTCATCCAATTTGAATGAAACTTTAGGCAAAGCTTTGTGGTATGTTTATCTAACTATGGTACAAAATTGGGATTTAAATTTGAATTTTGAATATGTAATTCTACTAAGTACTATAATACATACTTGATTTACTCTAATGCGTATGTAGTATTTGTATTATTTTAATATCATGCATTCATATGGTCAAATTAGTAGAGGGAGGTGATTGAGTGTGTTTTGGAAATTAAATTTGAGTGATTCTAAATATCATAAAATTTGTAAGAGAAAGAAAATAATAATGTAAAAACTCATTTTATCACATTCTCTTCTCCTTTTAAGAATTTTGTCCTCAAAATTCAAGTAGCCTGAAAGAGAAGTGGGTACTTCTACTCAATCTCAGACTTTTTCTCCCAGGTGGCTTTTGTGTTTATGGTGGATCCAGAGAACTTTCACCATATCTATGCGTAGATGACTGTGAAGCTCTTTTGTGTTGGAATCAAGGATTTTGACTATGGATTCAACATAAGATAGATCATCTTTCATCTCTAGAGGCTCATGATTCGGAATGTAACTAGGATCTTTGACATAAGGTTTAGATTAGATATATGAAACATATTGTGCATTTCACTATACTAAGGTGGAAGAGCTAGATGATATGCACATTCACCAACCCTTTCTAAGATCTCAAAGGGTCCCACATAACGAGGGATGAGATTCCCTTTGTTCTTGGCCAAGGCTCGTATGGGCCAAATCTTAAGAAAGACATGGTCACCTTCTTTGAACTGATGTTCCTATCAGTGAGCATCAACATAATAGTTGTGCATGTCCTATTCCCGCTTCATTCTCTTCCTTATAAGTGCAACCTTGTCTGTGTAAAGCTACATCTCCTCAAATTTCATCAAGGTATGCTCCCTAATGTCATCCCAGTGTAGCGGAGATCTGCATGGTCTACCATAGAGAGCTTCATATGGAGGCATCCCAATACTCGCCTGATAGCTATTATTATATGCAAACTAGGCTAGAGGCAAATAATGATCCCACGATCCTTCACAATCAAGAGAACAAGCTTATAGAAGATCCTCCAAAATTTGAACTGTACACTCTGACTGGTCATCATTCTGAGGATGATATGTTGTGTTGAAGTTAGTTTCATACACAGTTTCTCTTGAACCTATTTCCACATCTTGGAAGATAACCTTGGATCCCTATCCAGAACAATGGAACTTGGAACTCCATGCAGACATACTATCTCCCATATATAGAGTTCGAAAAGCTCAAACACTTTTGTTGTCATCCTCACATGAAGGAAGTGAGCTAATTTTGTGAGACGATCCACTGTAACCCATGCAACATCATATCCCTTTGTTGTCATGGGTAGTCCTACCACAAAATCCATGGTGATAGGTTCCCATTTCCATTTCAGAATTTCAAGGGGTTGTAGTAGACCACCTGGTCTCTGTTGCTCTAGCTTGATTATCTGGCATGTTAGACACCTCGACACAAATTCAGCAATGTCACGCTTCATGCCCCTCCACCAAAAAAGTCATTGCAAGTCTTTATACATTTTGATTGTACTAGGATGAACTGTGTATTTTGACTCATGTGCCTCACTGAGAATCTTTCTCTTCACAACTAACTTCTCAGGAAACGATTCTTATATCAAAGACCACCATCGAGACCAATAGACAAGTGTGTCTGAGGTTTAAACAATAGAGAAGAGAGCTCTCCAAGAAAAGGACTAGCCTTTTGTGCCTCAAGAAGTCCAAACTATAGACTAGGAATGATAGAAATATTGTTGATATGGACACAATCATCCAGAAACTACAACTTTCAATCCACCTAATTCTCCATGTTCCTCCACTTGAGAATAGATAGACATGCACATACAACCTTTATTCTGCCAAGGGCATCAATGACTACATTTTCCTTACTTGTATGGTAGGAAATGGTGAAATCGTAGTCCTTCAAATAATCGATCCATTAATGTTGTCATAGGTTTAGGTCTTTCTGGTTCATGATATACTTCAGACTTTTGTGGTCAGTGAAGATGTCAAAAGTTTCCTGATATAGGTAGCGCCTCCATATTTTGAGAGCATGAATTATTGCAACCAACTCCAAATCATGAGTGGGATAATTAACTTCATTGGGTTTTAGCTATCTGGATGAAAAATCCACTACCTTCTCTTCTAATACAGGATACAACCTAAACCATTCCTCAAAGCATCAATGAAGATTACAAACCATTCATTGCCAGAATGTGAAACCAGAAGATGTGTTGATGTCAATTTCTACTTTAGCTCTTGGAGACTAGAGTCACAAGAAGATGACCATATGAAATGCTCATCCTTTAGAGTAAGCTTAGTAAGAGGAAGTGAAAATTTAGAGAAATTAGGGATGAAGAGGGATAATATTTGACTATACCCAAGAAACTCTAGATTTTAGAAGGATTCCAGGGAGGTTGCCAATTGAGAACAACTGACACTTTTGTAGGATCAATAGTTATATTACCCCCAGAAATGACATGGCCACGGAACACAACTTTATCGATCTAGAATTCACATTTAGAAATTTTCCCATAGATATTCTAAGATCAAAGGACTTCAAGAACTACTTTCAAGTGCTCACAATGTTTTTCCATATAATCTTAATAGATCAAAATATCATTAATGCACACGACAAAAAACTCATCAAGATAGGGTTGAAAGATGTTGTTCATGAAGTTCATGAATATGCCAGGTGTGTTGGTTAACTTGAACGACATCACTAGAATTTCATAATTCACAAAATGAGTTTGGAAAGCAATTTTAGAAATATTAGTATCTTTGACTTTCAGTTGATGATATCCATAATGAAGGTCAATTTTAGAGAAAACATTAGCAATCTGAAGCTGATCAAAGAGGTCATCAATACAAGGAAGAGGGTACTTATTTTTAATAGTGGCTTGGTTCAACATGCAGTATTCAATACACATGCTCATAAAACCATCTTTCTTCTTTACGAAGACAATAGGTGCACCCCAAGGAGAAACACTAGGAAAAATGAAGCCTTTATTAAGAAGTTTTTGTAACTATTTCTTCATCTCCAAAAGCTTAGCAGGAACGATCCTACATGGGGCCCTAGAAATTGGAGTGGTTCTGGGAATTATCTATATAGAGATTCAATGTCTCAGTTTCAAGGAAGCCTAGGAAACTCTTCTAGGAATATGTCAAGAAAATTACGTACCACCTCTAGTCTTTCTACGGGTCCGGTACTATGAATGGTCTCTAAGAAAAATGTGAGGAAGACTTGAAATCCTTTAGAAATGAGCTTTTTAGCTTTAATAGAGGAGATTATAATTTTATCATAGAATCTTCTTCCCCTAGGGATCACCACAGGATTAGAATGAGGTTGAGTGAGGACTACCCTCTTCTCCCTATAGTCAATATGTGGATAATACTTGTATAGCCTATCCATATCAAGCACAATATCAAAATATTCCATAGTTAAGAGGTTGAATTCAAAGGGCATATCGAGATTTTTGAATTATAAAGGCAGGATATTAGTTTTGTGTAGTGTAGTGAGTATTTTGCCACTAGGATTTCACACATCAAAAGTATATCCCAGATATATTATATACAAATATAACGTATATGCCAAATTTTGTGATATGAAGGTATTTTTAGATCCGTATTCAAAGAAATCTTTACTAGGATGACCATTGAGAAATACAATGCCTACATAGATTTATTTTGTCATGAATATTTGAAGGAATTGAACATGATATTGGATAAAAGAAAGGAACTAAAGTTACCTTCAACCAGCTGATTTGGGTTTGCCTTAGCCTCTTTTGTAGTCACTGTAAAGACTCTAGCATTGTGGTGCCCCTGAGGAGGTGGATCATCTACTGAAGGGTTGCCAAAGGTAGACGGTGTAGGGCACATGTAAATGAAATCACCCTCCTTCTTGTAGTTGTAGCAAACATGCTTGGCATAGCGACAAGGTCCATCATGTCCTCATCCACAAGTCTTACATTTTCTTTGATAAGTCTTCAGTTGATTCTAGTTGTTTATCTGACCTCCTTTACCTGAACCTTCTTTTCCTAATTCCTTGTTATAGCCAGGGTGAAACTTCCTACACTTATCTTTAGTAGTGGTGGTGAACCCTAGGTATCCCATGCTCATGGGTTTCTGCATACCCTGATCCCTTTCCAACTAAATGGCCATATCTAGGTCTTCATTAAAGTTCTTGGGATGGAAATTGATGACTAGGGTTCTTAGTTTGACAACTAGGCTGTAACATAATGAAAATTGGGTACTATATCTATATTGGATTATAATTCATATTTTACCCTTAGCTGGATATTTTCTTACAATCTTGTATTTCATTCCAAATCTCACCTGATTGAATCATCACAGTCCCTGATTCAAATAAGTCTTTGGTGACTTCCCTTTTTGTCTATATATACTTATTCTCTTCATTTGAGATATATTTACAAAATTTTCCCTCAATTGGGCCCAACAAATCATTTTGATGCCTATTTGAATTATTAAGTCCTACATATCTTGATTCAATCACACATACATGGAGCACTCTTGATTTTTATACTAATGTCATGGGGAAACATAAATTTCTATTAATAGGATACACTTATTAATTCCATTGTGATGGTAACCTAAATAGTGAATGATAGAAATGTAATGATAGGTATTGATATTCTAGAAATTAGTATGGTAAAAACTGAACTAGTGGTCCAAGTATTAAATCATTTGAAATCTATCATTGACATGTTACAAAATAGGAAATTAATTAGAATTAAGGGGAGTAATTAACAACTTAAGTTGGAAATTCAGGAGAGTTGTGTCTCCACTATGTAACACATGCATTACGAGGGAACCCAGACTCCTACCTCGTGAAACCTTCCTTAAACAAACCCTAGTCTGTTACCTCATTTCCTTCTCTTCTTCCCATTTCCTCTACCCCTTCATCTCTATATATCTACCCTTCATCTTCGACTTCTCAAAACCCTAGTATCTACATTCCTCCTCCCTTTTCAGCCCTCTGTCATCGTATGCAAACCTCCCACCTATTGCAGTATCAGGCGACAACCCCAATGATTGACGACGATCATGAAAGCCTCCTTAACTTTCTAAAGGCAGACTTGAGGTGTTCATATGTGCAAACATACCTACAACTATCGTATCCTTCACCGGTAAACACGACCACCCCAAGACTAGATCTTGTTGCCACCCTATACAACTCTTAACCCCCTAGCCACCCTAGTGTCGTGTAGCCACAATAAATAGAAACTATTGCCGCCTGCCCACCAGTCGATAAGCACGTCAAACTTCTTATGCATGCCATCCATTGCTCCTTTGGAATCATAGACTTGCAACAAAGCAGTAGGTCATTCACCATCTACATGGCATCTTTCGACCCTCCTTCCACTTTCTTTTAAGCCGTGAAAGTCGAATGACCTGCCGATGTGCAAACTTGCAACATACACGATGCCACCAATCACAATACTTGATTATCCCTCCAGACCTTGTAGTCATCTTGTCCTCACACCCCATAGTGCTACCAACTTCTCTCCTAGCAACCCTGGTCATAGGGGGAACACTGATCCCCTAGATAAACTTTTGAATCATCATTGATGCTCTCCAACAAAGGAGCTCGAAGGCCTATAATTTCATCTGTCGGCTTTGCCAGACACATCTTGATCTTGCCTCCACCAAACTCTACCAACTCGAACTAGTTCTCTACATTACTCCCCTTTAACACTGTCATCGTCTATAGCCATTACATGGGCTCCTCATCTAGTAGCATTTACAGTTGAGGATGACCGCTTGCTTCAAATCTCATCCACTACACATTTTGCATCCCAGGGAGGAAGAAGCCTCAAACTCCATTAACGTCCAAACCCAAAAACTAGCTGTCTCCCTCCTCATCTAAGAGCTTGACACCCTTATCACCTAGTAGAACCTCCGCTCCCAGTGCCAAAACCTATAGAAGATTTATGAATATCATCAGGTATCACCAGGTCAGGTCGACAACACTTATGACTCCTCAGAACTTAAACACCACTGAGACCTCACCATCATTTTGACCTTTGTCCCTAGTTAAGCATGGTACTTGTCAAGTACTGGTCTAGTATCTGACTACCAGCCATGAGAAAACCACTTGCATCTCAAGACTTAACCATGGATCAAGTTCACATGAACTTGATTCAAGAACCTCAACAGAGTTTAGAAATTGCCTCAGTCATAGTAAGCTAGCCTCTTTCCTCTTCTGTTCATATTTGTAATCTAGATAATAAGAAAAAGAAATGAACTAGTGACTATTAGGCTAACCATCTAACCATACATTACATACACATTTATATGTATACACATATACAACTGTATATAAGGAAATAATAACATAGATAATATTAGAAACTATCCATGACATGAGTACAGACTAGTTGATCAATCCTTAAATAAAAATCATGTCACACTAGTAAATTGAAAAGCAATAGACCACTAATATGGAATTCGAATATTAATCCTTGTGATATATATATGTATGGATAATATATATCAAGTGTAGTGAATCTACTACATAGAAAGTTCCATACATATGTAAAGATATTTCTATCATTGAATATATGTTTTTGTCCCAATAAATAAAGAATTCTAAGGTTTCATTATTTAGTAATAGGACATATCCAAAATGTGAACTCCATTATTGTCATGGAACCAATATGTATGCACCAATGAAATTAATATGGATTTTTGAATTATAATTTTAAGACACTGATGTATGAGATATATGCATAATATAAGAAGATTTCTCTTATATACATGAATAAACTAACATTAACATAAAATTAGTTTAAACCATATGTAGATGAGTCATTATATGAAATTGCACAATTATTGTTCATCTAGATACCTCTTGTAATTGGGGACACGAATGAGATATGAGAATATGATTAGAGTATGTAAGATATATCTAAGATACTAGTAAGGGCATATTGGTAAAAAACATATTTGGGCATAGTGACTAACTGGATAATCTAATCTAGAGGAAATAAAGTAAGACAATTCAATACGCAATATTGATTATAACTAACCTAGTTAAGAATCCTAGAGATGAGAATATTGCAAAATAGAAATAATAGTCCTACATGGAAAACCCTAATCACCTATAATACTACATACACAAATTTAAATCAAATGACAAAATGATTCCAAGCCATACAATGACACATTTTTTTAAATTTGCAGATCTCTCTTTTGGTTGTCCATTGGAGACAATACTTGGAATCATGCAAGTTAAATACTCTTGATTTAAAGGACAAACTTTTTATTTATATTTGGAAAGTTATTTCCCTCATTAATTGTATGCATGACTAGATAGGTTACTTGGCCGAAATTGATTTTGTTCCTTAGCCTATCTCTTTGAAAGGCCATCAACACCTATTCTCAGAACAATAGTAGCACAATGTTTAAACATTGAAATAGGATAGGTCAGTGCCCCTAGTTTAGTGGAATTACACTTCCACACCTCTACGTAGAGTTAAAGGACATAGGGTCCCTCAGTATTCTAAGAATTTCAGTTGGTGTGTTGTCATTCTCCGTAGGAGAGAACATATGGCTTCCCCAACAACTAGACATTGACATGTGCTAACTATTTATCATTCAATGACTAGTTTCAAAATTCGAATATTGAATAGTGTTGAGTTTAGAAACCCATTTCTATCTTTTGTTAATTGTCTATATTGTTCATTCATTTGCATTTTCCATATTAATTCTTTGTATATATGTTCATATTGTTTTTCTTTCCAAATACTGATTTTATACTAGCTTTGCTGACCTCAGTTTTCCTTGTTGGGGCCCATGTGTGGTTTTGTTCCCTATGGGCACCCGTGGGCAGGTGATCATAGAAAAATAGAAGATATGTACAAGAGTTGCCCACTGTTGAAGAGTAGATAGGAATTTATGCTTATTTTTGTAATGTTATGTGAAGCTTCCGAGACTCTGATGTAAACCATGATTGAATAAAAAGATTTGTTTATGTTTTCTGATATTATTTTGTAAATACTCGATCGTAAGAATTAGGCCTTTACAAGGAAGTCAATGTAGTGTTCCATGTGATGATCTTTGGTCTTAATGGGTGCATAACACTTCAGAAGTCTAAACTTCTGAGTGCAGTCAACCACCAAGAGATTGCCTTGATTAAGCTCAGTGTACATCCTCTCCTTCCTCTTCCTCTCAGCTATGGGCATAAATTAGTTAGAGAAAAGGGTTTTGAAGGCTTCCCACTCTATGGTACCAACCTCTTCTTCCTTATTCCCACTATAATTTTCCACCAAACGTTTTTTCCTCCTTTAAGTAGGTGTGTGGCAAACTTGACCTTCTTCCCATGGGTACTTCTAGGGTACAAAAGGCATTATCTACTGATAGGGTCCAAGCTTTGGCTTTGTCTGTCACTTCAAGTTGGTCTTTCCCCCAAAAGGTGTTAGGATTCAGTTTGATGAAGTCAAGCACTATCACCTTCTTTTTATAAAATCTTGGTTCATACGTTCCTTTTAGGGCAACAATCTCCATGAAATCTAAGAGGATTTTCTTATGTTCTTCCCACCTACCCTTGGCCATTTTTTAGAATCAAATTTACAAGTTTCATGTTATTTTCTCTTATAGGAGGATGACTCTTCTGAGGCCTTAGAGCCATGGGTTTCTGGAGGCATCCTGAAAATTAGATGAAATAGATTTGATAATTTTGTTCTCTTTTTTCTTTAAATATTTATTTCATAATTTCTCTTTAATGATTATTCATGATCTTAGCATTATGATTTGTGGAGGATACCCTAATAATCCTTAGTCCAGAACCAGTCATCCTTAACACTCTTAATAGAGTGACTCATTCCTAGCCTATATAGAATAAAGAGAGAGATGAGAGGGAATGTATGATAAATAGAGAGAGATGGGAGGGAATACTTTAGATGAGATGGGTCCTTAATTAAGGTATGCCCAAGAAGTAGGGGACACTTAGGGTTTTTCCTATGTAGACTTATACTACCATATAGGTAGCCTTGTGTGCTAAGAAAAGTAGCTCGAAGACTTTCACCAGACCCATGGAAGATGCTATCCTAAACACCTCCACCCCTTATATCCCTAACTCAAGGACTACCCTAGATTCACAATAGGGTAAATGTGGTTTCATGCAGCTATGCTATGTGAACACCAGCTCTGGTACCAACTGTACGAACCCGATTCTTGCATACTTTCCATGTTGACATTCCATTGATATGCATGCACTCATATCAATAAGATGTCAAGAGGGAAAATACAAGGAATTGTGGTTATCATCTATAATACATGAAAGCCAGATCATGTCCACAAGCATCATAATATTTCCAAACAAAACCATCATCCATATAAGAGAAGAATAGTCATTTTTACATTATTTGCATAGAAGAAAAGTCTAACTATGAGAAAAACAAAGTGCATAGGACATAGTGCATCCTATACATCAACTAAAGAATGAAAAACTATCTAGAAGGTAATGGAAAGGAACATACATCTAATCAAATGTGCTCCAAGGAGCATATTACATGCTTTTTGGTACTTTGACATCATTTATTGGATCTTTGCATCTAGAAAATACGTGAAATAGTCAAATCAACATACAAATTTGTGTATGTCGGTGAAAGATACATACCTATTAACATACATATTTGAAATATTTGAAGAAAGAAGAAAATAAAAAGAAAACATCATTTAGTGTGAGAATCACATAAACCATTTCTTTTAGGTATGTCTTTGATGTAGTTGTACTACTAAGTATGCCAGCACCTACAATACTTATATGTTGGGCCCTCCCTGCCATATACTTATTGAAAAGAAGGGTCTTGATATATTTGATCTAGGTTGGCATTTTGGCCAGTACATTGAGGAACAAGATTTTGATGTGGAGTTTATTCATAGTGTCCTTGACTTTAACAAATCTAACATCTGAATTGGCCTACTTGAGGCATCCTGCGTATGGTACATGTGGCTTGTACATAGGTGTTTCGCGTGTCATCTATGATTCATGGTTGACTATCAGTGTTGCAACAGTTGAAATCTTGCTAGTGCCTAGCTGGGTCAATGTCACTGGTAAATTTTTTTTTAGGATTACTACTGGATTGAGCAATGGATGGTCGTTCGGGTAGCTTTAAGCCTCAACTTTGGTGCTTTCATATCTACTGGGAGGAGTGGAGACAAGAGTAGAGGTTAGAGGTTTAGAGTACACATTTCCTAACCTAGTCATCACATAATTTAACTATTATGGATGCTCTAGATGGTTGGGATTGTTTTCGAATTTACCAATATTTCTGCCCATTGGGGGTTGTTGACTAGCTACCAAATGGGTGATGTAAGACCCCAATGCCTTTTTATTGGTTGTGCCATTGACTAGTTGAGTCTGGTATGATGCCATCATGTCTTCAAGTGTCATAATTGGGTCCTACAATGGGGCTACCTCTATGAGTAGCGGTGAGGCCTAATTAGGATCATGATACTGTTATCACTACTGGTAGTTCTGGTTGGGAAAATTACATCTAAAATTTCCCAGTTGTGTGGACCAGTGTAGATCGATGGTTCTCTAGCCTGAGTGGGTGGTGTTGAGGTCTGATTTGGACTCTCGACTCTAGCGGGGTTCTCATATTGGAGACCAGGATGGCTATGAGCTTGGCTAGGATTATAGTACTATTGCCTTGGGTTATTGTGGATCAATTTCACATCCTCATATTGAATGACTATATATTGTTACTCAACCTAGTGCTCATAAAATGCAGCATACATTTGTTGAAAATGGACCGTCCAATCATCTACCAGAACTTGCACGAAGGTGCAATGATTTGCAATTGTGGCATTTGGTTCTTCCTTTCATCTACACTGAAGGATTTTTTGAGATTATCCTGTTGGAGAGAGAGAGAGATCTTTCAGTAGTTTGCAGATAGATTTGAGTTTTAAACGATCCTCCACCATGTCTACCTTAAGAACACCCTTGGGTCTGGTCCAGTGTGTCTAATTTTCTTCCGTAAGGTTGAGTATCTTTAACTCACTGATGAAGCTCTTTTGTATGGAGTTTCCATTTGAGGAAGAGTCGAGGAACTTCTTTTTCTTGTCATCAACCCCCCCCCTATAGAAAAATTTGATGATTTGATTCTTGGGGATGCCATGATGTGGGAACTTGCATTTCCCATCCTTCATATAGGGATTCTTCAGGCACTTGATTGAACCTAGTGATCTATCCTCAAATTGAGTATGTCATCGAGGGTGGGTAGAATTTATCTAAAAACTTGTTCTCTAGGGCCTCCAATGTTGTGATTAGGTCCCCTCAAAGTTGTACACTCTAGCTTTGTTAGTCAGGGAATATTTAAAGAGTTGCAGTCATATGGCATCATCAGTGGCACTGAATGGCTTCATCACCAATCAAAGTTTGATGAATATGAGAAGATGCTCCTGATAGTCATCTCCAATCCTTGCTGTAAAGGTAGAGTTTTGTAGTAGGTTGACCAACTGGGCCCTGATCTCAATCGGGTCACGTAGAGGTTGAACTTGATAAGTCAAGTCGATGCCTTTCGGGATAGAGAAATCATGTAATTCTTTGGCATGCTTTGCAACTAGGGAGACTTCTAAGTTTATCTTTTTTTGGGATTCCACCTTCTCCCTAGCTTCTATGGTGAGTAAATATCACCGGGACACAAAAGCTACTTCAATTTGTGCTTGGATAGCTGCTTCTACAACTGTTGCATCTACCATGGATTTCTCTTTGTGAAGTCTTCTGAGGGTTCTTTTGATTTCATGATAAAAAAGCAATCGTAAGTCAAAGCTTTTGGATCTTCACATGTGCTACATGTACTTGGAAAAAGGCAGATTAATCATGAGCAGGTGTGTGGAGTTCTAGAAGATTTTCAATAATATCAAGCATAAAAAAAAGAAAAACCCTAATTACACTTATATTTATGAAAATATTCAACTACCGTTGTCCCTGACAATGATGTCGATTTTTGTTGGGCTCCAAATGTCGCACCATGAAAAACCCTAAAATAATAACTCCTAGGTTTAACCAAAAGTAGTGCACTAATTCCCCAGTCAATAGGAGTGGAAGTCTTCTTGCAACATACTTTAGGATCGAGCTGAAAGGACAACCTTTTTAAGCAGTTATATAAATTCAGAAGTTTTAAGAGTAATATTTAACACCGAGAAATTAATTCATTGATTAAACTAAATTGTTTCCAATAGAAACAAAGATTTAGTAGTAAACAAATGATAAGAAAGAGGACTAGGGCATGGGGTTTCGCTACCCAAGCCTGCATAACTATCATAACAAGATCTAACTCTTCAATAGCAGTTTGTAAGTAGAGGCTAAGTTGTTGCACCCTCATAGGATACATGTCATCACTTGGCTAAAACTCCCATGGAACCGATCATCCTCGACACCCAAATTCCCTATTTATTCCAACTAAACTCCCTCACTTATGAGAGACCATCCTCAGTACATAGCAAATCATAGCCCAATCACCTCACTATCCCTTACTGACACCTCAAAGGATAACAAGATCATTTTGGTGTTCTAATCATGTTCGCAACAACCTGCATATTCATTATTATAACATATATGCAAAGCAAGTCGTCAATTTGCAAGGCAAAGAATTAAGAAGAATGATACTTTATTTAACAATAGTATTGTCTAGTTTAGATACAAGCTAGGATGAAATACATGGTGTTGGGGCTAGTCTGAATGTCGTAGCACAAATTTTTACTCACTCATGGTGAGAGACAATAGTGAATGGATGTAAAGAACAATGGAGGGGGGCATGTCGCTTAGTGCAGGAAGACCAATATCTCCACTATGGTCACCACCTCCTCACTCCTTGCTAGGGTTCACAATGTGCAATGTGGTTTCTAACCAATTAGAGACCCTTTAGAATGGATGATAAGGTCTTCCTTTTGTAGATGTGTTCCTTGCGGTTGAAACCCTAATGTTGAATACTTGTGATCAAAGCTAGTGAATGGCATGATCCATACTTGGTCCAACCATTGTTCTGAAAAGTGGTAATCAGTGTACGGGCGGAGAGGGTACCGAATAGAGTATATACGGTATGCGGGAGTATAAGCAGGAGAATATTCGGTTTTAATCAGTTTTGATTTTTTTTAATATTAACCATAAAGATATGTAAATTATATATTGACCATATAATAATGACAATGATAAGTAATTAGAAACATTTATAAGTAATAGACTAATATTGCATTCATAAGTAGTTAGAAACATTGATGAAATTAGAGAAGAAAACTTTGATAAGTAATTACAAACATTGATAAGTCATAGACTAATATCACATTAATAAGTAATTAGAAATTTTGATAAGTAATAGACTAATATTGCATTAATAAGTAATTAGAAACATTGATAAGTCATAGACTAATATTGCATTAATAAGTAATTAGAAACATTGATAAGTGATAAGACTAATATTGCATTAATAAGTAACTTGAAACATTGATGAAATTAGGGAAAAAAACATTGATAAGTAATTAGAAACATTGGTAAGTCATAGACTAATATTGCATTAAGAAGTAATTAGAAACATTGATGAAATTAAAGAATAAAACATCAATAGTAAGGATCAGTTCGATAAACACTAACTATAAACTTATAGAGAAAACATGAGGAGAAGACCAAATATGTAAATTGGAAGAAGAGAATGTAATTGTAATGACCAATAGTAGTATTAGAAAAAATTAATGTAAAAAAAATTATTACTAGCATTTGATTTTGAAAATCACCGATGAATCGGCTGATTATTCCCCCGATCGGCCGATTAATCAGTCCTGGACCGATTATAGGCTGATTATTCATAATCGGAGTGGTAGACCCCCAAAAAGGAATATTCAGCTGATTATTCGGCCTAAGCGGCCGATTTTCTGAACAGTGGGTCCAAAATAATACTTGCATGGGTTACTCAATTTGGACCTCGTGTTTGGTTCTTTGGAGGACCAACATGGATTAAACCAATGTGGACCAGATGCTAGGAGTGTGTATCAAAATGGAAGAATATGGAACACTTTGAGTAGAGAGTGGCTCAAGTCGGGTGAATGGCAAAGCTGATCGCTTGACTAGGTGGTTGGAAGGTGAAAAATGGAAGGCTTCTAGTGCCTTCCTTTCATTGAGGTGTAGCATCATGAGGGATTGATCATCCATCTGGAATTATCATAAATTTTTGGATGGTTCTGCATAAAATATCTATAAAATGCATTAAAGTTCATAATAGAGAAGATAATTGTATTTAAGTGAATGTAAAGCTAAGTTCAATTGGGTGCCTTTTTCCTACATGCCGCTGTGGAGCTCTGGCAATTTAGGTTTCCCTCGGCGGCGGCTTTATGCTCGGGGGAGGGGGGAGGTGATCAACTGCTGGCTGGTTATTTCCTTCTCCCCCTGGGCTTTCTTCCTCGCCTCCCTCATTCATCTTGCTGGCGAGCTCGTCTCGTGGGATCTGATACACCTCCTGCTGGCGTTTCTCCGTCCCACGCCGCCTAGCGGCCTGTGCACGCGTAGGGCCCTCCTATGGTGTCGCCTCCTGTGCGCGGTCGCCGTTTCTGGTGAGCGGTACTAAGAGATGGCGGTTCCTGGGCTGCGACTCCCCGAAGGCCGAACCTCCCCTTCTTCTCCTTCTTCCCTATTTGCATGTCTGGTCCTTAGGTACCCCATGGGTGGCTGGAGAGCTTGGACGTCCCCATGGCGTGTGGGCTGCAGAAGGAGTCAAGCGGGGTTCGTGCATTGTGCAGGTGCCTCCGCCCCCTGCCTGTCCTTGTCCACCTCAAGCCGCAACTTGATTTTGGAAGGGGCTGCAGTGGTGGATGGAGGAGGTGGTGGGGTTCCCATCGCCCTCTACCCCCCACCATTCACCTGTACGAGCCCTCCTTCCTCAGTGCCAGCACTTATGGGGATTTTGGTCTCCTTCTCGGCATCACCTGGGTGGTGCACCCATGGTGTTTGTTTTTTTCCTGTGTGAGTGTTTGGGGGTCTGGTTCATTTCTTGGCCTGCCTTGTCTCTTTTGTGGGTCTTCTCTTTTAGTTGTAGTTTAGTCATGCTCTGTTGTTTGGTGTTTTTGCTTTTTGTTGTGTTGTTCATGCTCTCTTCTGTTGTGGTGATCTCTTGCATAGATGTGATGGTGATCCATGTTGTTTGTGCTTATAAATCCTCCACCGTCATGCTCAGGGACTCTTGGAGATTGATGGCTTCCTTTCCAGATAGATGTTCTAGACAGCCACTACGAGAGTTGGTTGGTGCTGAAATTTATCTACCGCATCCCAATCTGAGTCATGTGTTATGTTGGTCCTCTAAAGGAGTGTTTGTATGGTACTTCAATGTGCGATCTTTATCTTGTAGATGCCATATGGCTTGCTGTTAATGGTAT
This sequence comes from Alisma plantago-aquatica, assembly GCA_963693085.1. Lineage (NCBI taxonomy): Eukaryota > Viridiplantae > Streptophyta > Magnoliopsida > Alismatales > Alismataceae > Alisma > Alisma plantago-aquatica. The sequence continues at coordinate 956,950,759 of OY856409.1, forward strand.
CGAGCTTGTTTCAAAAAAAAAGTGAATGTAAAGCTAAAACTAGAAAATAGAAACACAAGAACCCCTAAAAAGTGAGTAAAATAGTATGTAAATATAGGTATAAATATACTCATCAAGGATCACCTTGATCTAACTAATATTTTCTCACCATGCTCAAGGCATATGTGACATCAAGAAAAATACAAAACATTAAATACATGATACATCCAATTGCAGATGCATATGGAGTCATACTCATGTGTTCCCTTTCTACTCAAGAACTAGGACAATGATCTTTAGAGATGGTAACTCCATGCATCATTGATAGGATTCCTCTCTTTGAGCTCTCCATTCTAAGCCTCATCAACACTTTATCAATATATGTGCTCTTACTTAGTCCAAGAAGCCTTATATATCTATCTTCATAGATCTTGATCCCCAAGATGTAGGCTGCTTCACCCCAATCTTTTATAGAAAACATATTTCCCAGCCATGTCTTTACCTTTTATAAAGTAGGGATGCCAATCCCCATTAAAAGTATATCATCCACATACAATATGAGGAATACAATCATGCTCCCACTAATTAACCTTCTTGTACACACAAGGTTCATATTCATTTTTTGTAAAACCAAACTCTTTTATTATCTCATCAAAATAAAGATTCCAGCTCTGAGATGTTTGCTTCAATCCATAGTTTGACTTATGTAGCTTAAATTCGTTAATTACATCCTTTGGATTGATAAAACCCTCAGGTTGTGTCATATACACTTCCTCAAGAAGTGCCAATTTTTTATGGGATCCAAATGTCTCACCATGAAAAACACTAAAATAATAACTCCTAGGTTTAACCAAAAGCAGTGCACTAATTCCTCACTCCACACTAGTGGAAGTCTTATTGCAGCATACTTTAGGATCGAACCGAAAGGACAACCTTTTTATGCAGTAATATAAATTCAGATGCTTTAACAGTAATAGTTAACACCGAGAAGTTGATTCATTTATTAAACTAAATTGTTTCCAGTAGAAACAAAGATTTAGTAGTAAATGAATGATAATAAAAAGGACAAGGGCATGGGGTTTCACTACCCAAGCCTACATAATTACCGTAATGAGATCTAACTATTCAATAGAGGTTTCTAAGTAGAGGCTAAGTTGTTTCACCCTCACAGGATATATGTCATCACTTGGCCTAAACTCCCTTGGAACCGACCATCCTCAGCACCCAAATTTCCTATTTATTCCAACTAGACTTTCTCACTTACGACCGACCATCCTCAGCACATAGCAGATCAAAGGACAATCACCTCACTATCCCTTGCTGACACCTCAAGGGATAACAAGATCATTTTGGTGTTCTAATCATGCTCACAACAACCTACTTATCCATGATTATAACATATATGCAATGCAAGTCGTCAATTTCCAAGGCAAGGAATTAAGAAGAACGATACTTTATTTAACAATAGTATTGTTTAGTTTAGATACAAGCTAGGATGAAATACAAGGTATTGGGGCTAGTTCCCATGCCCTAGAACAAATTTCTACTCGCTCATGCTGAGAGGCAATAGTGAAAGGATGGAAAGAACAATGGAGGGGGGCATGGTACTTAGTGCACGAAGACCAATCTCCACTGTGGTTGTCACCTCCTCGCTCCTTGCTAGTGTTCACAATTGGCAATGTGGATTCTAATAACTGATTAAAGACCATTTAGAATGGATGATAAGGGTTCCCTTTTATATATGTGTTCCTTGCTGCCGAAACCCTAATGTTGAATACTTGTGAGTGAATTGCATTGGTCTGTACTTGGTCTAATAGAATACTTGCGTGGGTTACTCAATTTAAACCCCATGTCAGGTTCTTTGGTAGACCAACATGGATTGAACTAATGTGAATAGGATGCTATGAGCGTGTGTCAAAATGGAAGAATATGGAAGACTCCAATTAGAGAGTGGCTCGAGTTGGGTGAATGGTAAAGCCGATCGCTTGACTAGGTGGTTGGAAGGTGAATAATGGAAGGCTTCTAGTGCATTCCTTCCATTGAGGTGTAGCAACATGAGGGCTTGATCATGCATCTGGAATTATCATAAATTTTTGGATGGTTCTACATAAAATATATATATAATGCATTAAAGTTTAGAATAGAGAAGATAATTATATTTAAGTGAATGTAAAGCTAAAACTAGAAAGTAGAAACACAACAACCCCTACAAAGTGAGTAAAATAGTATGCAAAGATGGGTATAAATATACTCATCAAGCATCACTTGGATCTGACTAATATTTACTTTAGGGCTGTAAATAGTGCGGGTACGGTGCGGGTATGACCATACCCAGAACCATACCCTTATTAATTTAGTGGGTACGGGTATCAGTCTAGACCCGCATAAATTAAAATCAGACCCACACCATACCCGGACCCGTATAAAATATGGGTACACTGTGCGGATATGCAGGTATATGGTTCTATACATAGAAAGATATTATCATTGGTCATTATTCAACTACCATCCTAAATAAATCTGCTCCACTTTTGTTTTGTATGGATATTACAAAGTCCTCGATGATATTGATTATAAAAGAACAATGGGACAGCAAAAATGGTAAACCAAATAAATGGCAACCTACAAGAAAACAAAAAAAGAGGCCTACAGTAAGAGGAGGTGATGAATCTAACCGCTATAGAAAACTAAATGGAAGTAGTACCTAGAGTAGGGTGTTTGAAATTACAATCTGTCGATCCGTAGAAAAAGGGTGTAAGTGCCAACAGATAAAACTTGTGTCTTGCTTAGAGAGGATAATAGAGAATGCTGGTTGTTGTATGAGGAAAGGATGCACCTTGATGCCATAGTTGCCGAGATCCAAGCGCCAGTGAGATTTGGGCACGATGTTGCCGTGAGTCAAATTCAAGTTCTTAGATCAGAAAGCCAGCAAGATCTGAGTGCTTGGATGTCGTCGGGATATGGAAGATCATAGAAAGTTGGCTCCTTGACAGGGCTTGGATCGGGGCCTGCAGTCAGTGATGCCCAAGTCAGTGGCCCCTGGAGTTGCCGGCGCCTGGATTTGAGGCCGCTGAAGTTGGAAACAACAGGGGTGCGGTCGGTGACGATTGGTGCAAAGAGACATATGGAAGCAACCGGAGCTAGGCGCTTGGCAGTCAGTGACGATTGGCTACTGGAGCTAGATGATGGCAGTCGTTGGGCACCTTGGTGAAGCAGCTGGGCATGGAGGAGGGTTTCTAGGTGGACCACGAGTTGGAGTCGCCTGCCTACTTCCACTTGGTTTCCAACTAGATACTTGAGTGGAGTGATGAGTTGTTAGTTCGTTTGTCTGCATGAAACGATTCCAATTTGTTAGGGTTGAAGACTGTAGTCATCATCTTATATTAGATGCTAGCCATTAGATCATAATATAAGAAGGATTTATGACCCTTAGATCTAAAAAGAATTATTTATTTTATTTAGTAGTGCGGGTATACAAGTCTAACGGGTACGGGTATATATGTACCCATTAGTGGAACTGTTTAAATACGAGTCCACAGGTATGTGGGTCTGCGGGTCCGTGGGTATAAAAATTTAGACCCATGACAGTTTTGAGAGGGTATAGAATTAGGGGTATACGGGTATACCCGTACCCATTTACAACCCTAATTTACTTGTCATGCTCAAGGTATATGAGACATCAGGACAGATACACAACATTAAATACATGATACATTCAATTGTAGATGAATATGGAGTCATACTCATGTGTTCCGTTTCTTTACAAGAACTGGGATATTGAGCTTTAGAGATGGTAGCTCCATGCATCATGGGCAGGGTTCCTCTCTTTGAGCTCTCCATGTCGAACCTCTTTAACACTATGTCAATATATGTGCTCTGAATTAGTCCAAGAAGCCTTATTTATCTATCTTCATATATCTTGAACCCTAAGATGTCAGATGCTTCACCCAAGTCCTTCATAGGAAACATATCTGCCAGCCATGTGTTTACCTTTTATAAAGTAGGGATGTCAATCCCCATCAAAAGTATGTCATATGCATAGAATATGAGGAATACAATCATGCTCCCACTAACCTTCTTATACACACAAGGTTCATCTTCATTTTGAGTAAAACCAAACTCTTTGATTGTCTCATGAAAATAAAGATTCCATCTCTGAGATGCTTGCTTCAATCCATAGATTGACCTTTCATAGCTTACATACTTTATTTGCATCCTTTGGATTGATAAAACCTTTAGGTTGTGTCATGTGTGCATCCTCAAGAAGATTCCCATTAAGGAATGTAGTTTTAACATCCATCTGCCAAATCTCATTGTCATATTAATCTTCGATAGAAAGCATGATCCTGATGGACTTAACTATGGCAACTGGTAAAAGGTTTCATCATAGTCATCACCTTGAACTTGTTTGAAACCCTTTCCTACCAATATGATGATGTGGTTTTTACTGCACCAACAAATTCACCTAGGGATGAAATCCCTATGTTTTTAACAAAACCTCGTGCGATAGTACCACTCGCAAGTAGACATGTCTTATCATAGTATAGTTAAGGATTGAATCTTAAGGGACAACATTTTTAAGAATCTTGCTAGTTGAATTTGGATCAACTAAGACTAATATTTAGAACAAAGAGTTGATTTGGGTTTAGTTTAACTAATTGTAAGGAAAGTAAAATAGCATGATTAAAACTAAATTTTGATTAATGATGGGAATGACTAGGTGGAATTGGGTTTCACCACTGCTACATGTACAAACACATCCAAAACACATCTAGGTAAGATACAACTATCCAAATGGAGTAAGCAAAGGCCATATGTTAGGAAATAGAGATTGTGTTAGCATCTCCATGAGCTTGATGTCTCATTACTAACAGATCACACACTTACTACTCTTAAGGTGTCCCTTTCAAAGTTCTCGACTTGGTATCAACCATGTGAATTGATACTCAAATCCTAAGTATTGAAGTTCTCTTAACAAAGAATTATAGTAGATCATGCAAGGTAGGTGATCAATCTACAAAGCATGCATTAAATGATTAATGATGAGATGGAAAGTTATAAACAAACAATGGAATGTTATAAAATCAACATGTAAGCATGGGCAGCGGGGCTAGTCCCCATACCCTAGCAAAAAGGACTACTCACTCCTCATGATAGGAACAAAGAAAATAGGGGATAAGGAAGATTTGGCCAAGGCCATGGTGAAGAAGATGAGTGCAACTTGGTGGAGCGACATTTTTCTACTCCAAGGATGGGGTAGATCTAGAGGAGGAGAGGAAGAACACCAACAACAGGCGAGGATGATCTTCTCCTTCTTTCTTCCTTCCCTTCTCATGCTCTTGCTCACAGGAGATGGAGCGGTAGGTGGATGGGTGATGGTTGTTGCATATCTGAACTCCAACCACATTCGTGGCTAGAAGGAAGATCTTGATGGAGCGGAGGTGACGGTGTAGTAGGGACACCACAAAGGCATCAATGGCAGTGGAGATCATCTTCCTTGGCTGGGCACAGAGCGGTAGCCTATCGACGTTGATGGAGTGGAAGCTATCACTCCAAATGAAGGAGGGGGTCACCTATTTATAGGCCCAGATCTGGTATGTAGTGGTCGCTACACCTTTCTACTATCATGGTTGAGATGTCTTTTGTGGTCGAGATGGTTGCTGGGGTGTTGTGATTGTACAGGTTGGGACCCCAGTCACACTTGTGACTCATGTCGCGGTGGGGACCACTAAATTGGTCACAACTACTGTTGCGAAATTTTGATCATGACATGATTTGGTGTAACGTTCGTGATGACTAGACGTCGTGGTTGCGATGATGGAGACAACATATTGCGGTCAAGATGATGGTGATGACGTAGATGTCAAAACACTTTTTGCATTGCGATTGGGATGATGGTGATGATGTATCGGTCAAAACACTTTTGGAGTCACGGTCGAGATGCTTGTTGGGGTCACCTGCTATCGTGATCGTGATGCTTGTAGCGGTCCTTAATAACACCCAAATTTAGGCATTTACGCTAAGCATTTATTTATGGTTTTGTGTCATTATAGCCTTAATATGACTAAATAACCATAGCTCCTTATCTTTTACTAATTTATATCTTTTCACAGATAGAGTAGCTCAACTAGACAATTTTAGGACTTGAAGACACTGAACTCAAGAAAGCATCAATTCTTTAAATTTTGCCCCACAAGCATCACTCTATGTGCACAACCTTAGGAGATGGCGGTCCCTCTCGAATTCAAGAAACTTTTGATATCTTGGACCCTATTTTTGATGACTAGTCCTTTGTCCGAAAGCATATTCATTAACCAAAACGTTCATCGATGCGGGCCCATCAACCACTAGTAATATCCCCCCAGCCCCCTAGGTGGGTTTGTCCTTAAGGAGTAAGGGTCATGACCACCACACCATCTCGACTGCAACTCTTGGCATGACCGGGCCCAGTCAGAAATGATTAGGCTAAGGTCAAGGTGTAGCGACTGCTACTATAACACCCCAGATACAAACTTAAAGATAGAGTGCGGATAGCAGAACACAAAAGTAATTGAAGTGCAACAACAACAATACAATGGCAATTATGGGTTGAAATATCATATTTTCATTTATGCTAAACACATGTACAAGTAAGGTTGGACGTTGAGTCAGTCACAAAATCTCAACGCATTGATATATGGACAAGACAAAACAAGATAAAACCACCGATCAACAGAACACCGTCATTGCAATTCCCCCTCATGTACATCCACCACTGCCAGATAGCTCGAACCTCTCATGCATTGGTACCTGCGGGATCCCAATCGCAGGGGAAAACATTCCCGTTAGTGTATGTAGACAAGGTGGTAAAATATAATAATATAACTATAAGTGATTTATTCATTACTCAATGTGATTAATCGCTAACAATATATATGATTAGTGTCAATGATGAGTGAACATGGCAATCAATTACGTATAAGCAATTAATCATATTTAATTTCATACCAATTATAAGTGTTGTGGTGATCAAATCAGCAGTTTCAATCAATTAGACAATCACTTTTAAGCCCAATCAATATTGACTGCGAGCATGTGCAGCCCTTCGATCCAGACATGCCAACTCCATCATTTCTATGCATTAGAATTAATAATAAGTAAATTATTTTATAATTTATAGATGGATTTCCTATCTTTTCCTATCAATCAATTAATAGACATTAACTGACTCTGGGTGGCCATTCAGCCACACAATGTGCTTCCCCCCCAAAGAAGCACCAATCAGTCAATCAATCAATATCCCTTCCAGGATGAACAATCACACAGTAGAGGTGTGGTTAAGGTAGCCAGAGGCATCACATGCCGTTGGGGGTGCCAAACCTAATTATCATTTAACAATTTAGAGTTCATTCACAATTTGTGTGACTTTTAATGATATATTTGAGTAGAATGAAAATCAACATTATCTAATTAAAAGAGAATTTCATTAACATTCTATTAATGACAATGACATTGCATGATCTATACTTAATGTCTAGGTGAGAGCAATAATTTTAGAAAGCATTAATGAATGAGTATAAAGCCAATAAATTCATGAACAATGTGTGTCAATGACTTACTTAAGGACATGATGTATCAATTAATATGTTCATGATTTAATAGTTCCTTAATCGCATGATTTACCAAGAGTGACGAGGTATCATAAAATAATCATTTTACTTTATCTAACATAGTGTAAGGTGATACCAAGGTAAATGACAATCTCAGTCATTCCTTCTAAATGTGGGATCCGGTCTACATACCTGGTTGGGCAAGGGACTATTGGCATGCCTCCTAGAACACAACCTCCGGGCACCCCACACTATGGTCACTCCCAATCTTGGACTAGTCTTGCTATTTTCTTGAACCAACTTAGACCTTATGTCACTTTTGTCTCCACCTGAAACTGGCACTATGGTGTAAAGGAGCAATGTCAGGACTTATAACACAATATGAGAAAATAATATGAAGGGGAGGTTGGTATGTGGGTGTATATTGCAAAGGCGGTTAATCGGGACTGGGGGTGGGGGAGGCAAGGGGAGAAGGGGAAGTATTGCCTTAGTACTGGATGGATTGGTTGATGTGGAGTGGGGGTAGTGGCTGGGTTACCCTACCTTTTATAGGCATCGAGTAGGGGGAAAGGGAGGTTGAGGAAGGTGGAAGAAGTATGTAGAAGGGAGGGAGAAAAGAGATGCTCCAACTGCCTCAGAAGTTTCTGGAGAACAAACAGCTTCTAGAACCGTCTCCTGTTCTCTAGAGATTTTTGGAGAGGTGGGGTTTACAACTATACTAATTGCGACTGTTGTTGGGCTTCGTGACCGCTACAACCATATCCACAGCAAGTCTGTCATGACCACTACACTCGTCTTGACCGCGCCACACATTTCAATCATAACACAAAGGAACTGCTACTGAATCTTCTCCTGCACGATCGAGACACCTGACACGGTTGGGCCGAGGACAAAGGCCAACAACTATTTTGACTGCGGCAATTGCCTCGACCGAGACATCCGTCCGGACCATGACATCTGTCTTGATAGCAACATCTGTCTCAACTGCTACAAGCTCTACATTTGTGACATCTGTAGCAACCGTGATATCACTCTCAACCACGACACCCTACACGGCAGTGTCGAGCCCGACACGGTCTGGCCATGATAAGTATAGTGACCAAAATAAGGGTTGCGACCACTTATTACATACACTCTGCATTCACCTATAAATAACCACCCCTCGCTACCTAGAGAGGGGTTTCGATATTTATTGGTTCCACATTGGGGGTTTCGTATCTTTTTGATTCCTAAAACCCCGAGGGAGAGTTCCAATGTTTGCAAGGGCTAAAGTGTTTGTCCTACGTCTGTCTCTTTAGTTTACTTCCATCTACCGTCATTTCCCACCACCATTCACCCACTTCCCGCCATTCCCAACCATCTTCTAGCTCCATACAACCACTAAGCTACCGTTTGGAGTGGAATCAAAGAGAAAGGAGACTAAGGAGTCCAAAAGACCAAGGAGGATGATTCAAAGATGAGATTCGTCCCATACAGAGGCTAAGGAGCGAGACACACCTCTCCTCTAAAAGCTAAATCTGTACTTCTTCTCCTTTCTTCTATTGTTCTCTTTAGTTTATGTACAAATGATGTTCTTCCATCTTTGTCTGGTGCCAACTATGTTTGTCCATGGATAGTTGATCTCCTTCTTGGCTATGTAGCCCATTTTGGGCATGATTATATAGTTTTACCTTAATCAAGTATTTTTATTTCAGATCTAGTATATTTTTCTATTCTATCTTCTCTTTTTGGTTATGATTGCTAGTTTGGTTGATCTCTTTCTTTCTTGAACTTCTATTTATTCCTATATTGATAGATTCGTTGTAGAATAGAAAAGAGAAGGTAGTCAGGATTAAAATTTGAAAAGAGGATGGTTCAAGGTGATGTGTGTAGAACGATAGACCTGGGCACGGCCGGGCCCAACCTGGCACGATAAGGCCCACTACCAGGTTTTGTCCAGATCACATATGTTCCTAGCATCTCAGAATATTCTAGATTCGAGAGGGTATCTAGAACTAGGGTGTTGATTTTTCATCCTTGAAAGAGGTTTCATATCATTGATGGGTTATAGTCACGCTGCACGAAAGCGAGTGGGATGACCCCCCCATAGGTACAGACACCATAGTACGTACTACGTTTGAATGTAGGTCTCTTGTTGAGGCGTTTAAGGGTTGTCTATGCCCAAGAATGGGTGCATAGACTGCCCCATTTGTGGTTACATTGACAAGAACTCCTCTCTGATTAGTAGAATATGGCAGACTTTGTTTTTTATTTTATTTTATTTTCTTTGTTTTACTTCATGACATTTTTCTATACTAGTTCTAGTACCATACTTTTATTTGCTACCGGTTTAGCTTAACTAACTTAAGCGTTCTAAACATACCCACATCCATGTGTTTGACCAAGTATATCTTCTTTGACCCTAGAATAAAGTTACGGGGGTCCTTGAAGGTTTCAGATTATAAATTCAAAGTTCGATCCTTCTGAGTGTGCCTCCTTTCAGATGCATAATTTAGGCCTATCAGTCATGACAATGGGTGGTGTTGTATTGGCCTCTACCTTTTGAAACACACTGGTTACCAACTTCATGGAATAAATCCACCCTCGTGGGGGAGGGTATTACTATGGGCCCGCTGGGCTTGCGTCAATGTATACTCAGACTAGTGAGAATGCTTTCTGATGAAGGAAACGACCATAAAAAATAAGGTATGAATTATCAAAAGTTTCTTGGGCCCACTAGTCGGTTAGGGGGACCACTGTCTTCTAAGTTAGCGCCCATAGTGCACTGCTTTATCCAACCATGGTAACTAGTGGATTTGATAAAAACTATGAATAATCATCTAAACTGGGAAAAATTATATATGAGTGGATTCATGGGGTATATGAGAGATTTGAGTACAAAACCAGGCCAAAAGTGGCAACTGGAACTAAGATGAATATGAATTCATCATATGCCCTTGTATGTTGGTACTTTACCAGCCATGTTGGTCTTCTTCTTGAAGACTCACTTGCACCCTATGGGTTTTACCCCTTCACGTGGATCCACTAAGGTGCATAGCTTGTTGGTATACATGGCTTCCATCTCAGATCTCATGGCCTCTAGCCATTTCTCAGACTTTGTTTTCCTTAGTAGCTTCTAGATAGGTTGTTGGGTCATCATCTATGATGAACTGACCACCTTCATGAGTCATAAGATATTCAAATTTGTTAGGTTCAAGGAGAGTCCTACTAGATTTATGAGGTCCCTATGTTACTTGAGGAATTTGAGATTCCACAACACCTTGTGATTCTCTTTATTCCTCTTGTGCATCTATTGGTTCAAGGTTTTCTTGTTGGTCTTGAACATATTCGAGTTCCACTTTCCTCCCACCAATTCCTTTGGAAATAAGTTCCTTTTATAAGAGTGAAACATCTCTAGAAACAAACACTTTTCTATCAGATAAGGAATAACAATAATATCATTTAGTCTCCTTAGGATATCCAACAAATAGCATTCATCAGATTTAGGGCCAATATTATTAGGAAATTTGTTCCTTACATAAGATTCACATCCCCAAATCCTCATAAAAGACACATTGGGATGCTTCCCATACCATATCTTATGTGGAGTCTTTTGAACTAATTTAGATGGTACTCAGTTTAGTGTAAACTCGACAGTTTCAAGAGCATAGCCCCAGAATGTAGTTGAAAGCTCAGCTAAACTCATCATTAATCACACCATATCCAACAATGTGCAATTCCTTCTTTCTAATACACCATGTTCCAGGTGGAATCCATTGTGATATGATACCACATGCTCATAGAAGGTCCTCAAACTCTTATCTTAAGTATTCTCCACATCCATCAAAATGAAGTGCCTTAATACTTTTTCCATGTTGGTTTTTTACTTCATTCATCAACTCCTTGAACTTTTCAAGAGTTTCTAACTTATGTTACATCAAGTAAACATAACCACACCTATTGAAGTCATCATTAAAGTTAATGAAGTACTGATACCCACCTCTAGAAATTATTCTAGAAGGGTCATATACATTAGTATGTATGACTCCTAATAGATCACTATCCCTCTCATTGTTACCAATGAAAGGAGTCTTTTTCATCTTGCCCAACAAATAAGATTCACATGTCTCTATTGATTCGAAATCAAAAGAGTCCAAATAACCATCTTTATGGAGATCTCATTTATGTACCCTAGATGACCATGCCAAAGATATGTTTTGTTTGAGTTGTTGAGTTTTAATATTTTAGTATTTGTGTTATAAACATCAGTCTTTAGATCTAGCAAATAAAGACCATAAGACATTGGGACATTGCCATTTTAGATCTCATCTTTCAAATTAGATCATCGACCATTCTTAATATGAATTCATATGCATCCCTATCCATACAAGATGCAAAAATGATGTTTCTATTTATGGCAGGTGCATAATAGCAGTTCATTAACTCTATTTCAAGCCTTGTAAAAGAGATAAACTATAGTGAGAGAAACTCTTGCTCCATTTGTGACTCACAGTTCAACCTCACCCTTTCCCAAAGGCCTACTTCTTTTCAGATCCTACCTATTTGAGCATTTTTGATATCCACATCCAGTATCTAGTATCCAAGATGAAGAAGTAGATAGGTTAATATCGATAACGTATATGCCTAAAGTGGAGATCGCCATCCCCATCTTTGTCTTCCTGAATGCCTTCAAGTACAAATGATAGATACCTCTTATACCTTTCTTTCTACTTATATTGAGTGTTAAAGAACTAGATTTGAGCTTAGCCTTAGAATTCTTCATGGCCTTGCTTTCATCCTTGATCTCAACTCTAGTAATCACCATCATGAATTTGTCCTTCTTCATTCTTACTTCAGAATTTATTAGCATACCAAGCAAAACTGACAATGGTCTGGGCATATTATTCAAGTGGTAACACTCAATAAAGTGGCTATATGATTTAGGCAATGATTTCAAGATCATATTCATGGCCAACTCTTGGCTCAAAGAGAATCCCAGTTCTTCTAGATGTTCCACATGTGTAATCATATTGAGACTGTGGGTCTCTACTAAGTCTCCCTATGTCATCTTACACCCAAAGAGTGCCTTTGAGATATTGTACATTTCTTACTTTGTGTGCTTATGATTCAAGTTCTTAAGATGTGTTACAAACTCAAGGATCCCCATGTCCTCACACTGATCATGCAACTCATAGTTCATGAAACTTAGAATAAGGTGATTTATTTCAAAGAATCATTGACATACATCCAGTAAGCATCCACCTCAACCCTAGGTGCATCAAGAGCATGTATTTCTAGCATTGGTTTTTCTAGGACATAGAGCTTGCACTCTTTATTGAGAATCATTCTCAAAGTCTAAAACCAGTCATGGAAATTTGCCCTGTTAAGTTTTTCCTTCCTAAGGACCAATCAAAATGATGATTTGATTTCTAATTGATTCTATAAAAGAAAATTTTACATTTTGTCAAAAATCCTTTTTGATTTTATTTGATTTGTAATTTTCCAATATTCAATTAGGCCTTTAAGTAATTATCACACAAACTATTATATTCAAATCGATAGCCCTCACATATCAATTCAAAAGATTGCAACGTACAACCTTCTAGTGAGATAAGATCTAAAACAATTCAACTATTACCCAACTAATGCCAGTGTCCATAGTCAATTATTAACGTATGTAACTTTTGCCAATTGCATCACATGCAATTCTTGGATAGATGATATGCACTACCCTTTCCATAGTCATATTCATGCCTCTGGTGTTAAATCACATCAAGGACACATCCGTAAGCCTGACCCAAAATTCAACATGATAATAATGCATCCCGCTTGGCAAGCCCACATTATTACCATAAAACTTCCATGAGATAGATGGTGTACCACCCTTGTGATGCCCATGCTTAGTCGATCAAGCTTTTCATGTGTGCTGCTAATGGAAAGCATCTAAAACTTAATATATTATTGAGGGAGTTTTTACTTATAAATAAATATTCATCCAATCACCACATATATAGTACGTATCATATACATTCTATAGCCTACAAAGGAACATACAATAAACATAAGTGATGGTTATGTCCATTATATTGTAATTCATTGGAGGCATAAGGAATTACCACCACCTAGGTCTACATATCATGCATAAACATGTTGTTGATGAAGATTTGTGCTTGCCAATCTAGATTGACTAGTTCAACCCTTAAACCAGTCGGCTGGCCTCCTGGCCAGTCCGTTGGTCATCAGACCGATCATCTGGTCTCTAGTCCACCATTTTCTAGATCCTCTAGTCGATCAGTCACGTCCACCAGACAATCCATTTGACTAATCCTCTCCAGTCCTCCAGTCGGGTGGCTTGCCTTTGAGACAGTCAATTGGCCTGGTGTTGAGGGTCTTCTTCTTCGTCATAATAAGAAATTAAACTATACTAATGCTATTAGATATTATATGGTATAAGTGAAATATTGAGTTACATTTGAGGGGAGAAAAGGTAAGAGAGAATAATACATTTACAATTTGAAGATAAGGTACAAGCTCGATATGCAAACCAAGATAAAACCAACCAGACAACCACACACATATTTAGGATTATTTGCCATTACCATGCTTCACATCCACCATCAAAACTTGGTTTTAGGAAGACACACATAAATTGCATATATATGCATATATATGTATATATATGTATATATATATATATATATATATATATATATATAAATTGGTATGTAGTGTTTAATCAAATATGCACATTAATACTTTTAAGTATTCACATTGCATGCAATAAATAGACGATGAAAACCAAAATTTCGATCATATTGATTATCACAAAACATAGTCGATTGATATGTAACTGCCATATTCGCCTTGAACTAATGGATTGCGTCATAGTTGTGCAATGGGAAGGATGATTTAGAGGATATACCTGGTCCTAGAGAAAGTACAGTGACAATTTTGCTCATCGTGTTCGCGCACACTTTCCTAAGTCACACTCAAACAATGTCTGTGTCGGCCTCCTGGTTGATCACCATGGATAGTAGGTTGATGTTGTCCTCCTAGCGGGAAAAGTATCCACACCTCTACATTATTCCAAACGGACCATGGAGAACTCTTGTTGTTCTAGTAGAATGAACAAGAAGGAGCTGTCCCTCCCATTAGTGTATTGGTCACCAACTTTCTATCCCACAATTGTTCTCCCTTGCTCTCCCTCCCTTAATCAGTTGGACTTTCCTGTGTTCTCTCAGTTACCACAACCAGAAAAGACAAATAATTATCAGAAGCAATTGAGTTGTGTTTCTTGGGAGCCCCCAATACCCCTATATTTATAGGAGGGTCGGGGTTAGGGTTTCCAATTTTTATGAGAGTGGAAGGGACCAAAATCTCATGAAAATTCAAGTAAGCAACTGGAGAAATGATCAGTTTGCAAGCGAACTAATCGATTGGGATGCATGTTGATTGGTTCACATAGTGGACCAATCATTTTATCGTGTTTCCCAATTGAAATTTTATTGTTCAATCAAATTGAATGACGAACCTGGGACTCACTTCATGAATCGTTCATCTTGTGAACTTGAATCGATTGGTTCACTTAGTGAACCAATTGTTTTTCTTCCCAGCTTATCCAGAATTCATCAATGTAATATCCAATCAACATGACACTCCAACCGGTCAGGTGGAAGTCTAGTCACTTATTTGTTGCTTGAATTGAATACCTAAACACTTTAGAAATCAATTCAATTATCATTCATGATTGAACTCCTATTCCAAGTGAATTCCTATGTGTGTGACCCTATAGGTCCCATATTCTATTGGAAATGAATGTCCATAACCAATTATGACATCACAATCAAAGAGCAGTGCCTAGTAATAAATCATTGCTATACATGTAAATGGAAAGTTGGAGAACAACTTCTACCTACAGTCTATGATTGGTGTTCTTGTTTTTGTATAGTTCCTTTTTCATTGATATCTAGATTGAACTTGAGGCTGGAATCGTCATCCTCTTTAATCGTTCAATCTTGTTCCTTGAACCAGAACCAACTATCTAAGATATATGTAAGATCAATATCACATATTGACTGACATGAGAATGGCCATGCATTTCTTAGTCTCGCTTATCAAGTAGCCAGGATATCATACTCCTCTAGGAGGGATAAATCTCATCTACATCACTCATAGTCATCCCCATGCATCACAGTGTGCCTGATCATCACTTTATGGAAGTCCTTATTTGGGATCATGTTGGATGATGTTAAAGCACATCGAATGACATGTGATGAGTGTAGTGGCTTTAGATATAAGAACCACAATCATCATCACACTATAAGAGATGATTTTGACTACAAATTATGGCCTCCATGTATGATTCTTATGGTGGGTCTGTCTGATACACTATTCTCTGAAAAGTATCTATGTGCTTGGTTTGATATCACATATAATGACTAGTGAGGTTCTATAATCAACCAACACACACTCTAGTATTATGTGTTATTGTTGTCTATCAACCTTCCACAATAACATCCAACTAGGGACATAGCAAGACTATATGTACCCTTAAGTTTTGTACGATCTCATTGTTCAAGTCATGTACTTGAAGACGTACATCATTGAGTAATATCATTCTCTAGACATTAATTATGTTATTTCATTATCTCATAACATAAAAAATAGAATAAATTGGAAGCATGCCTTTATTATTAATAAAATAATTTACATGTTATGCCATTACAATAATCATAAGATTGGTTCTTTGGGCATATGTACCAAGACTAGGTGTGAAGGTTTGTGCTTTGACCTAAGTAAGGGTGTGAACCAATGGTTAGTTTTGAATGTTGTTTTGTAAATCAAATCAATCTACCTTGTTGAACCTAACCTTAATGAAATTAATTGAAGATGGTTAATCACACTTAGCTTCCTTGTATGATGTTGTAATGAAGGAAAAATTTCCTAATGTTTTGTGATTGGTAACCCTAATATGTTACTTGTAAACATCATAACTCTTATGTGAATGATGCAATCTTATGATACTTGTGCATCACAAGTATGTTATGGTTTGTTGAACCTTTTATAAGGTGTGGAAAGATAATGATGTTTTTACAGGAAGCAATGTGATGGTCTTAATGACCTTGGGCATGGTTTGAGCCCTAATGGAGGTGTAATCCTCTTCCTGTGTGACAAGGATTGGAATCTTGTGATGATGTGATAAGACTTATATCTCATACGTTTTATATATTCTGGAATTGTAACATACCCATTTTTTTGTAGAATTCTTTTAGGGTTAATAAGTAACTTGATTCATGCAGTATTAACTCACCGAATTTAATCAAGTGAAAGCAGAATCATGTAGTTCCCTGTGTTGTAGAACCATTGCAATTTTAGGACTTGCTGGATGGGGAAATGGGTATTCCAGAAAGGAAGCTCAGAGTCGTATACTTCTGAGTATATGTGGGTGAAAGTGACTGTGTGTCCTTGTCATCCTAATCCCATGGTTGGAGGATGATTGCGGTGATGCCTCAAATTGAGAGAGGTAGAAGTTGTTTCATGGATACTTGTATATGTGATGAGATTGAGTATAGTTGTGGTTGTGCCTCATATGATAGGGTTTGTATACCTTGGTTACTAGTGACTTGACCTGTATACCAAGGATATTCTTGGTTGTTTGTAGTTTGACTATATATGTCACTGCGGCTAACTCATATCAAACGTGGGTGGAAGAGATCTTCGGATTCCATCTCTCCTAAATCTTGTAACGAACTAAATAACACTTCAAAGTGGTCAGTTGGAGTCTGAGTGGTATACCTTCAACTCCCCAGGGCTTAGTAAAAGACATCATCCAAACATGTTGCATATCTGTTTAGGGTTAAATAGGATTCATATTGGTTGATAACCCTTGCCTTGTTTCTTATAATGCTTAGTTGATATATAATGTGGTGAGGGACATCAAATGTATAGAAGATAATAGGTTAATCTATTCCTCTATATATTTTGTTAATCATGCTCTAACTATTTTATTTGCTTAGTCTATTTTATCTGCTTAATCTTCTTGACTATATAACCTAATTTATTCAATATTCATTGTTGAGAGTTATATCTCTCTCTAGGACATGGGTCTCACCTTATGAGTCACCACATCTTTTTAGGTGATTGCTAGTGACGAGAAGCCTGGAGAGTGGTAGGAGAAGAAGGTTGGCTAGTTGTTAGAGTGTCCTAGAGTCATCCCTATACTCTCAGGTCCAAGTAGGACATGTTTTGTAGATGACATGTGCATTGACTTGGGTTTTTCGCAATATGTCAATGTTTATATATGGCATGCATATGTGGAACTATATCTCTTTTGTATACAAGTTGTGGTTGAGGCCCTTAGACTGATATGTAAATACCTGATATGGTATATGTTGTTATGCAGGTTGTTGAACTTATATGTAAATGTTTCTGGACATGTTGGTAATTTTTAAATTGATTTTAATTATCTCTTTTTTATTTTCTAAATGGTTAATTAGTGAACATTCATGTTGTTGTGTTTTGATTAATCTCATTAAGTGTGGTGCAATCTCACAGTTTGGTTGGTATCTGATCTTTAGGTTCGTTGAGTCTACATGGACGTAGGAATTAGGTTTTGTGTTTGTTCTAATGTAATCCAACATACTAGATCATAGCTTATGATTATGCAGATGTGTCTAGAGAACGTGAAGAGCATGTGAAGATTAACTATTTCATGCTAAGAGGTGGTAGTAGGAGGCCGACACATGATGGTAGAGTGCATGTGATAGAGCCAGAACAGCCTATGGTGCCTCAGTTTGACCATGTAGCCATGGCAAAACCATCTTTCTAGTCCATGTTTGGACATCTCATGGTGACAATTATGGACTTAGCAGTTAGAGTGCCTGCACCACAACCTAGGGAAGCCATCCTTAGTTTGTAATCTCAAGGTGCCAGGAATATGTTTCAGAGGTTGAGGCGTGTTGGATCCATCGAGTATGTAGGTATAGTAGACCCGACATACATTGACATGTGGTTGACCAAGCCTGAGAAGGCATTTAAGATCCTGAACATCCCAAAAGAAGAGAAGTTAAACCATGTTGTGTACTTGTTGAAGGGCAGTTTTGGCCTTTGGTGGGACATAGAAGAGGATAAGATACCTAGAGTTGCTATAAGTTGGGAAGTGTTCCAACGTGAGTTTGTGAGCCACTACTTCCCATATACATACCTAGATGAGAAGACAACTCAGTTTGAGAGGTTCTGCTCATATTCAATGTCTATCAACGAGTATGAGGCAACATTTATGGATCTTTTAAGGTTCTGTCCTCATAAGGAAGTGACAGAAAAGGAGAGGATCCGCAAGTTTGAGAAGGGTCTGAGTTTGCAGTTTTCTAGACAACATCTACTTTGGAGAACAGAGATAAGTTCTCTACCTTTATGGAGTCGGTGAGGATGATTGAGAGGTCTGTTTTATAGAAGCGTGAAGACAATACTAAGAAGAGGTCAACTCAATTTCAAGGACAATTGTTTGGTGCCTTTAAGAAGCCGAGGTTATGGTCACCAAAGTCACAATATAGATTGTCTTTTTTCTCCACCATGTTCAAGAGTACTATCAATAGTGTCCCTGGAGAAGGGTTGTAGCTTTCTGCCAGTAGGAGTAGGTAGTGCAACGTCAGTCTCAGTGATATGTTGCCCATGCTTCAATACGATTTGAGAACTTGTCATAGGTGTGAACAAGTAGGCAAACTAAGGTTGTCTTTCCCAATGAAGGATGATGAATTAACACAGTAGCTAAGGAAGAGTCAACAAAGTTTGTAGCAACATTAGTACAATGGTGGTGGTGGTAGAGGCCATGGTCAGACATCGTAGGCAGGGTCATCTAGACCATCTAATAGAGGATGAGGATGAAAATAAGAGATGAATAAATTCTATGCCATGAGTTAGACAGAGGGAGTGGTCAATCTATGGGTCATGACAAGTTAGATGGAACTTTTCATTCTGACTTATCTAATTCTGCTTTCATATATGTTTTGGTTGATCTAGGTGTGACACACTCATTTATCACCAGAGAGGTGATAAGTAGTTATTATCAGCTTGTTTGTAGTAGAGCTAATATCCTCTTTATAGAAACCCCTTTAGTTAATTTCACTGAGTTGCGGGAGGTGTGTCCATCTTGTGCTCTTTCTTTCTCAGGATGAAACATTCAAGTCGATCTTAAGCCACTTAAAATGCATGGATTTGATGTGATTGTAGGGATGGATACCTTGGAGAAGTGCAATATTGTTTTGGATTATAGTTGCAAGGTGTAGATGTTATGTAATGGAGATGTCTCTTGGATCTTCCAAGGAGATATGAAGATTCTTCCTATGTGCTTGGTGTCTACTATGATAGCTGAGAAGCTATGAGACAAGGGTGTGAGGATTTCTTGGCAAATGTTTTGGATACAAAGGTGAGATATCCTAGTACGCAGGAGGTACCTATGGTGAGAGAGTTCAAGGATGCTTTTCCAGATGAGTTTTCTAGTGTTTTTCCTCCTCAAGAAATTGATTTTGAGATTACTCTTGTTCCTGGAACACAACCCATTGTGCAGGCACCTTACAAGATGGCACAATTAGAGATGCAAGAGTTGAAGAAATAGTTGCACGAGTTGCTGGAGAAGGGTTTCATAAGGCCAAGCACTTCCCTTGAGGTTCTCCCATGTTGTTTGTGAAGAAAAAATATGGTTCCATGAGGCTTTACATAGATTACCAATAGTTGAACAAGGTTACAGTGAAGAACAAGTACTTGTTTCCTGAGGATTGATGATCTGTTTCATCAACTGAGAGGTGCTATACTATTCTCCAAGATAAATATGAGGTCAGATATCACCAGTTGAGGATCAAGGCAAATGTCATACCTGAAATTGCTTTTAGAATGAGGTTTCACTATGAGTTTGTGGTTATGTCATTCGGGCTAACTAATGCACCATCATCTTTTATGGACCTGATGAATAGGGTGTTCCAACAGTATCTGGATTAGTTGTTGGTATGTATGCTCTGAGAGACAATCATGGGATGATTGGTGGGATACATTAAGATTGATTTGATTAACATCAAAGGCAAGCTTCCAATTCTTTCTGGTTCAGTCATATGAGATAGTGATAGAACAGATTGAATGTCTAGAGAATGACAATACTCAATGACGTATGCCTTCAGGTTCAGGACCTGAATGATGAGATCATACAGATGCTAAGAGTTTGTACATTCTTGTTATGTCCCTAGTCGGATGTCATTGTGGAAGGTAGATAGACAACAATGACACACAAGACTAGATTGTGGTGTTGGTTGATGACAGAATCTCATTAGTCATGATATAGAGATATCAAACCAAACACATAGGTACTTGTTAGAGAACAAGGTACCAGACAGACCCACCATGAGTTTGACACATAGAACCATGACATGGTAGTCACAGTCAGTACTCACAGTGATGGTGGTGAGTGTGATTCTTAGACCTGAAATCACTACACTCAACACATGTCGTTGGGCACACTTTGACATCATCAAACGCAGTCCTGAAACATGGGTTGTTATAAAGGTGATGATTGGGTGGCTTTGACACATGGGGCTTTTGTGGGGTGAGTGATAGATATGGGATTTGTCCCTGCTGAGGGAGTTTTATATCCAAGGCAACTTGATGAGTAGGATTGAGATAGGCGTGCGCACACATGTGTGAATAAGTATGTGATATTGATGTCTTACATATCTCGTTCAATCTACTCTGAGATCAAGAAAGTGAATGAACGTTGACAGGATGACTGTCCATGCCTCAAGTTCATTCGGGATATCAGTGACAAAGGAATTATACATTCACTATAACACCATTTGTGGATTGTAGGATTGAAAGTCGTTCTCCAACTTTCTACTTTCACTTGGGTAGCACTGATGTGTGACTAGGCACCGCTCTTTGCTTGTGAAGTCATAAGTGTTATGGACTTTCACTGCCAATGTGAAATGGACCTGCATGGTCACACACATAGGATTTAACCTGGAAGAGGAGTTTTGTCCACATGCAATGTTTAGATTGATTACTAAAGGAGTTTAGTAGTTCAATTAAACACACAATTGATTGATAGCTCAATATCATAATGTTCAAGGTGTTGAACATGTTGATTGGAGTATTAGATTGATTGAAATCGCAATTGACTGATTCTGCACAACCTGCACTCCCAACCGATCGGTTCAAGTGTTGAACCGGTCGGTTGAGGTTGCTGAACCGGTCGGCTCAAGTGTTGAGCCGATCGACTCATGGTCAGAGTGAAACGATCGGTTCAAGTGTTGAAACGATCGGCTCAACTGGTGCAACCGAGCAAGTTGGGAATGTCAGGTCGGTGAGAATTTTCCTTGCGTTTCACTTGCCCAATTTGATTGGAACAAGGATTGGTATTCGATACCAATTAGAAACAAAAGAAGGAAAGTCAATCGGGAACTGATCAGGACCACGAACCAACCGGTTCATAAGTGAACCGATCGGCTCATGGGTTCCAACCGACCGGTTCAGGTCCCCAACCGACCGTTTCAGAAATGAAACGATCAGTTCATCTTGCGAGTTGGTTGTTTTGTGGAAAATATCGAACCCTTCTACTTCTGCTTTTAGTCCTGCATTGCCCGGGATGGAGAACCCTGTCCCATGACCCTCCTATATATATAGGGGTATTGGGGGCTTCTCAAAGAACAACTCAGTGCAACCAGTTACTCTGCAAAGTTTTCGTTCTCTCTGGTTTTGGTAACCGAGAGAGAGCTCGAGCAAGTGCTTCCCGCAAAGGGAGGTGCAGCAAGGGAAGGACAACTGCAGTTGCAACTGGAGGCAGGAGAGTGTGTTGGCGACTAGTACGTCAACAGGAGGGTGTGACTCCTTCCACTTCCTTGTGGGACAAGGAGTGTGGAGTTCCAGGTGGTCCGTGTGGACTACTTAGAGGCGGGAGGTTTCTACCGCTCAGGAGGACAACTGTCAACCCCGACAGTCCCGGTTAGAGGAGGAGTCATCAGTCCCAGTGTGACCAGGAGCTGCACAAACACCGTCCCAGACCAGAGGTGAAGACCGCGCAAGGCGTGAGGTATTGTCACCGAGCAAGCCTCGGGACAAGGTATGATTCCACAAACCATCCTTTCCTATTATATAGACGTTGACGCGTTTCCTTATTCCGGGTTTGGGGGAGAAATTTTTTGTTTCCGATGCTTTCTCTGCCTCCCCTAAAACCCAACAGTGGTATCAGAGCCACGTCAACTACTCTATATTTTAGGAATATCGATATGATCGATTTTGGTTTGTCGCATTTATTTATTACATACGATGCAAATAATATTTGCTTTATGCATGTCCAATCCTAAATCCACAAATCCCAATTACATATATGATATGTATTATTAATTCACTCGATACGCGTCGCCCTTAAACGAGTTTTGTGGTGGATGTGTGTAGCATGGTTATGGCCTATAAACCCCTATTTGTGTGTGGTTGTTTGTGGTTGCTTGCATCTCGGTCTGCGTACCGATCTTCCCTCTCTTATTCCTGATGTAACTTGAAATAATTCGAGATTCTTTCCTACCTTTGCTCCCCCCGAATGTAACTCGGGGTTTCTTCTTTTAAGAAATGTAATAATAGGATAGATTTTATTTCCTGTTATGTCGAAGACCGGCGGACATCAAGATGACAGTTGAAACGATCGGTTCAAGGCGTGAACCGATCGGTTGACGTTCCATACGGTCGGTTCAAGGAGTGAACCGATCGGTTGATGACCGATCGAGGAGCGAGACGACCGGGTGGCGGACATGACGAGATGCACAACGTCCAGGCGAACCGATCAGTTGGAGGAGCGAACCGATCGGTTGGAGGAGCCAACCGATTGGATGGTGGCACCCAGACGACCGACTGGAGAGTACAGATCATTCATGTGATGAGTTGATCAACTCGGATGGCAAGGCACATATGTTCATCTTGTACAGGTTGCATGTGATGTTGACCTAGATGACCGTGATTCCTCTTGGCTCGAGGAATCACATTAGGATGGCCATAATCATCGCTTTTTTATCATTTGTGCATGTTTTCTGTGGGATATAGCATGTATATGATACGTACTATGTATTGTGGTGATTGGATATGTATATGTATATAAAAACCAAATCCCTCATTAAAATATTAAGTCTTATATGCCTTCCATTAGCGGCACACATGAAAAGCTCGATCCACCAAGCGTAGGTTACGCCAAAGCGTGGTGCGCCGTCTATCTTGTGGAAGTGTGAAGGGTAGACATGTAGGTTCTGTCAAAGCAGGGTGCATGTTTACCGTGTCGGCTTTTGGGTTAGACTTAACTGGTGATTCTTAGAGCGTCTAAGCCCAGAGGCAAGGAATGTTCATGGCAAGGTGTTGTGCATGTTCATTCAACAAGAGTTGCATATGATGCAATTGGCAAGAGTTGCCTTCCTGAGAGATCTAAGTTGTGGGCGATCAGCCAAAGCTGACTCATGACTTAGAGGATTTTAGGATCTTGCCCACTAGAAGGTTGTACGCTGCAATCTTCCGAATTGATGGTGAGGGCTATCAATTTGAAGTAAAATAGTGGGAGCGATAATTAATTAAAGGCCTAATTTTATCGTCAACTTTTCAAATCAATCAAACAAGTCAAAAGAGTTTTGGACTAAAATTGCATATATTTCCTTTTGTTAAAATAAATGGTTAGTCAACAATAATCACTTTATTTGCGATCGGTCTTTGAGACCAACAAATTAAATGGGAATAATTCCACGACTGGTTAGGACGATGAGAAGTGTTATCAATCAAAGAGCGAAAGCTCTAAGTCCTAATTATACCAGAACCAGATAAACTCAATCCCACCACATCAATGGCTGAAAGTATGCTTATGGAAGCATACCGAGGAAGACATTGATGAGGAGTGTTTGATGTTGTGTTCTCTGAACTATGAGTTGTAGAGACAACATGAGACATATGATGTCTCCAAGACACTGTCCTAGTATGTCATGATAGAAGGAGATCCAGTAAGGTATTCACACACTCAATGTGATTGAGTATGTGGAAAAACTGACTAAGAAGGATCCCCTCTGAGCCAAGGGTTGGCTATTGGTATGATACTGCAAATGATTGCGAGAATCATACAATTCATGATAAGCTACAACATGAACAACTTTGACAAGCGTTGATAGAGTTGTTGGACATGTTGAGGATAGTAGAGGAAAAGATGAAGAAAGACAAACCATAATCTTTGATGTGATCAAAGAAAAGGTAATTCTTAAGGGCAAGGATAAGGGCAAAGCAAAGAAGTGTTCTGATGCTAGCCAGCAATCCAAGCCATCTTCAGCCTCAAGGCACATGGGAAAGGGTGTATGAGGGATTGCCCTCTGTATCTGAAAGAACAAAAGAAGATGAAGGAGGGGATGGAGATCTCCACCTAAGGTATCATGAAATGAACCGCTTCTTTATATGAGTTATATGATACCAAGATATGGATCTATCATATATGATATGCAAGATCCGCAAAGAAGTGATGGCCTTTGTGAAAGGACCAAGAAAGAAGTACCCATCATTGGAGAAAATGTTGCTTCCATAGATAGGAGTATCTTTCAGTTTATTTCAGACCAAAAGGGCATGAAATAGAGTTGAGAACTGCTATTTCATATATTGCCAATAGATAGAAACACTTTATTTTTGCATATTGTATGACAATGATGGTAATTAATAAAGTTGATGTTTCAATCTTAAAGATATGATCTTTGTGGAAATGCCTTATTTATCTTGTGATACATGGTATGCATAAGATAAAATGATACCTAAAGTTATTGATAACTCAAACAATCAAATTAGCATCAATCATGAGAAATTCATTTCTAGTTTCCAAGTGATGAATAAATCTAGACTCTTTTGGTTAGAGAACCAGTAAGAGACATGAATATCTTGGACATGATTAATCAATCTTCACTAAAGGTAGTGGGAGAATGATTATCCAATTAGGTATAATACATGTGATGTATTTGCATACCTATTGGAGTAAATGCTAATACTTCAAAAGGTGTTTAGAGAAATACCAATATGAATATCTTGAAGTGTTCAAGAATATCATAGATGAAGTATGAATTTGGTAAAGTGTTAATTCTTGATGAGATCAATGAATGAAATACTTAGACCAAAATGTTTGAGATCCTTTTGAGTGATTATGATAGTGTATCATAGTGAACTCATGATTAAGGCATGGTGATGTCTAAATCAAGAAGGAATCATGCTCTAAGGAGTTAGAGAATGATTATCAAATAACTAATTTCTTCTTAATAAAAGAATACCCCACACTAATAAAAGGAATTAAGAATCACAAGGAGTTGTGAGTTCTTATATCCTTAACAGATACACCTCAATTATCTATGTGATGAGTTGTTCATGTGATGAGTCAACTATCTAGATAAATATGAGGAACCAAATTTTGAGTTATGGTGTGTGACCATTACATCCTAAATGACATCCATGTGAACCATAAGGTATGACCTTGATGGTAGCACCCATTGGATGAAATCCATAAGTGCGAATAAGTCTTAAGTGTTAAGACACATGGATAACATTTTGAGAAGGATGATGCTTGTTGATTGCAACTTAATGACTAAGACATTTGGCATATGGATACTAAAACCGCATTCCTATGAGGAATAAAACAAGGATGTGTACATGACACAACCTATAAGGTTTATGAATCCACTAATGCAAATGAAGTCTATAAGTTACAATGAACTAATCAATGTGATTGATTGAGTACAAGCAACTCGAGAATTTAGATCTTTACTTTGATGATATAGTCAAAGGGTTTGACTGATATGTCGAAGATAAAGAAGGGATCTGTGATTTAGTGGGAGCGTATTCACATTCCACATGTTGATGTGAAATGGAAATGTTATAGAATGGAAATCCAAAAGTGGAAATTATCTTTAAGGAAGATAGAGATGTTTCCTATGTGATAGGAATAGAGATCTATAGAGATAGTTCTCGAAAAACCTCTTGACCTGAAAGAAGAAAGCATACATTGGCAATCTATACTGAAGAGTTTAGTATGCGCGAATTCAGTGGGAGAAAACTTTTCATGTTACATGGAGTTAGTATCCCAAGGCCAAGTGTCCAATTCTTATGAAGAATGGGAACACTAAGAATAGATGTGGATCTATCATGGATGTAATCATCCCATTATCTTGCATGTATAGACATGGCAAGAATAAAATGCATTCATCATCTTGTATGTAGGACATGACAATATGATGTGCTCATCCTGATAACTCATATGTGGGACATGACGAGTGGATGTTTGTCTACTTCCAGTAAGAGTTACTGGAAGCCATAAGAACTTGATAAGTACTTGAGAAGTACTAGTTCTATAGAGATAAGGAAGAGTTCGATGTAAAGAGTTACATTGATGTGAACTTCCGAAAGGACAGAAAATTAATCGCAATATATATATATATAGGATATATAAAAGTGAAAGTTTGTTGATAATTGGAAATGTTCCAATAAAATCATTTGAAAGGAAATGCCGAGTATCCGTATGTTAGAGAACATCAGTGGATACTATATGGATCTGGAAGTTCATAATATGAACTTATAGATATTCCACTCATTGATGACAAGTCTGGAATCCTTGATCATGCAATGTGGATAAAGGTTAGCAAAGGAATACTAGATCGCATATTACGACAACTCCATCTCATACGTATGACGTGCAGCGAAGAGATGAGAGACATGCAGTTAAGAACTAACTTTGGCAAGGTGTTGCCATTACTCACTATGTTGGCACTAGAGCACAGTAACATGTGGGACATGTTTGAAGATCACTATGAATATGATTCATGGGTGATTGGCTCGCAGTGCAAGTGGGAGTTTGTTGGTATGTATGCCCTGAGAGCCAATCATGGGATGATTGGTGGGATAAATTAAGATTGATTTGATTAACCTCAAAGGCAAGCTTCCAATTCTTTCTGGTTCAGTCATATGAGATAGTGATAGAATAGATTGAATGTCTAGAGAATGACAATACTCAATGACGTATGCCTTCAGGTTCAGGACCTGAACGATGAGATCATAAGGATGCTAAGAGTTTGTACATTCTTGTTATGTCCCTAGTCGGATGTCATTGTGGAAGGTAGATAGACAACAATGACACACAAGACTAGATTGTGGTGTTGGTTGATGACATAACCTCATTAGTCATGATATAGAGATATCAAACCAAACACATATGAACTTGTTAGAGAACAAGGTACCGGACAGACCCACCATGAGTTTGACACATGGAACCATGACATGGTAGTCACAGTCAGTACTCACAGTGATGGTGGTGAGTGTGATTCTTAGACCTGAAATCACTACACTCAACACATGTCGTTGGGCACACTTTGACATCATCAAACGCAGTCCTGAAACATGGGTTGTTATAAAGGTGATGATTGGGTGGCTTTGACACATGGGGATTTTGAGGGGGGATTGATAGATATGGGATTTGTCCCTCCTGAGGGAGTTTGATATCCAAGGACACTTGATGAGTAGGATTGAGATAGGCGTGTGCACGCATGTGTGAATCAGTATGTGATATTGATGTCATACATATCTCGTTCAATCTACTCTGAGATCAAGAAAGTGAATGAACGTTGATAGGATGACTGTCCATGCCTCGAGTTCACTCAGGATATCAGTGACAAAGGAATTATACATTCACTGTAACACCATTCACGGATTGTAGGATTGAAAGTTGTTCTCCAACTTTCTACTTTCACTTGGGTAGCACTGATGTGTGACTAGGCACCTCTCTTTGCTTGTGAAGTCATAAGTGTTATGGACTTTCACTGCCAACGTGAAATGGACCTGCAGGGTCACACACATAGGATTTAACCTGGAAGAGGAGTTTTGTCCACATGTAATGTTTAGATTGATTACTAAAGGAGTTTAGTAGTTCAATTAAACACACAATTGATTGATAGCTCAATATCATAATGTTCAAGGTGTTGAACATGTTGATTGGAGTATCGGATTGATTGAAATCACAATTGACTGATTCTGCACAACCTGCACTCCCAACCGATTTTTTTCAAGTGTTGAACCGGTCGGCTGAGGTTGTTGAACCGGTCGGCTCAAGTGTTGAGCCAATCGGCTCATGGTCAGAGTGAAACGATCGGTTCCAGTGTTGAAACGATCGGTTCAACTGGTGCAACCGAGCAAGTTGGGAAAGTCAGGTCGGTGAGAATTTTCCTTGCATTTCACTTGCCCAATTTGATTGGAACAAGGATTGGTATTCGATACCAATTAGAAACAAAAGAAGGAAAGTCAATCGGGAACTGATCAGGACCACGAACCGACCGGTTCATAAGTGAACCGATCGGCTCATGGGTCCCAACCGATCGGTTGGTGTTCCAACCGACCATTTCAGAAATGAAACGATCGGTTCAGCTTGCGAGTTGGTTGTTTTGTGGAAAATCTTGAACCCTTCTACTCCTGCTTTTAGTCTCGCATTGCCCGGGATGGAGAACCCTGTCCCATAACCCTCCTATATATATAGGGGTATTGGGGGATTCTCAAAGAACAACTCAGTTCAACCAGTTGCTCTGCAAAGTTGTCGTTCTCTCTGGTTTTGGTAACCGAGAGAGAGCCCGAGCAAGTGCTTCCCGCAAAGGGAGGTGCAGCAAGGGAAGGACAACTGCAGTTGCAACTGGAGGTAGGAGAGTGTGTTGGCGACTAGTACGCCAATAGGATGGTGCGACTCCTTCCACTTCCTTGTGGGACAAGGAATGTGGAGTTCTAGGTGGTCTGTGTGGACTACTTTAGAGGCGGGAGGTTTCTGCCGCTCAGGAGGACAACTGTCAACCCCGACAGTCCCGGTGAGAGGAGGAGTTGTCAGTCCCGGTGTGACCAGGAGCTGCACAGACACCGCCCAAGATCGGAGGTCAAGACCGCGCAAGGCGCGAGGTATTGTCACCGAACAAGCCTCGGGACAAGGTATGATTCCACAAACCATCCTTTCCTATTATATAGACGTTGACGCGTTTCCTTGTTCCGGGTTTGGGGGAGAAAATGTTTGTTTCCGCTGCTTTCTCTACCTCCCCTAAAACCCAACATTAGTTTGTGGTAGTATTCATAGACAATATCTTGATATACTCTAGGGATAGTCAACACCATGAACAACATCTTTTCCAGGCATTAACATTGTTGAGGCAGCACTGACTATATGCCAAGTTTAGCAACTGTGAGTTTTGGCTGACAGAGGTATCTTTTATTGGTCATGTTATATCTACTATGGGTTTTTGTGTGGACCTGAAGAAGGTTGAGTCAGTGCTGGAGTGGGGGCATCCTAAGACACTACTGAAGTCCAAAGCTTCCTAGGTTTGGTAGGTTACTGTAAGAGGTACATTAAGAATTTTAGTGTTGTAGACTTACTCCTAACCAAGTTGACTAGGAAAGGTGTTCCGTTTTTTTGGGATGGCAAGTGTTAGCATTCTTTCTAGTTTATGAAGGAGAAGTTGACTAGTTCTCCAGTGGTAGTGCTTCTAGAGCAAGGGAAGGCTACATCATCTTCTGTGATGCTTCTAAGAATAGCTTGGGATGTGTGCTGATGTAGGATAAGAATATGATTTCTTTTCCTTTGTGACAACTTATGAAACACAAGGAGAACTACTCGATGCATGACTTGGAGCTGGTAGGAGTGGTTCATTCCCTGAAGATTTGGAGACACTATCTGTATGGGGAGAAGTGTAGATCTTCAATGACCACAAGAACCTTCAGTATATCTTCTCAAAGTTATAGTTGAACATTTGGCAGAGGAGATGGATGGAGCTGATCAAAGACTACGACTGCACGATAGACTACCATCCTGGGAGGCGAATGTGGTGGTTGATATTTAAGAAATTTATGTGCTTATAAGGACTTTTATGAAATTCACCCATATCTAGAGTTTTTCTATCACGTGGTTGTTGTGCCTCATGAGTTTTCATGTCATCTATGATATAGTTGTAGCTTGGGGATCCTTGTTTCACCTTTGGTTTAGTGTTAACATGTAACCTTGTGTTGAGATTAGGGTTTCCTCACATAGATGCCCTAACTTGATGGTCTTTCCTTTGGATGTTAGTGTAACACCCCAGGATTTGAGGCCTCAGATAACATGATCTTAAAAGGAATGATTGTACTACCCATATCACCAAGGTGCACCTCCTTTTCAGGGAGCCCATCTCTAAAGAACTCCATAGTTAAGCGTGCTTAGCTTGGAATAGTACTAGGATGGGTGACCAGTTGGGAAGTTGACCCCAGCTTGCGCGTGAGTGAGGACAAAGAATGTAGTTAAGGCTAGTGGTGGTATATCGGGCCAGTCGTCATTCCTAAAACCTTGCTAGAGCCTTGGGCACTGGGCTCGGGCATTACAAATGGTATCAGAGCCAATTCCCCTCCAGTTGGTGGGGCCCGCATGGGCATGTGGCATGCCAGTCTTGAGCCATGCGGTCCAGGCATGTAGGAAAGGGCTGTCCATGGTGACATAGCCACCCTTGCACTGGTATTCCGTGATCGGGAGCTGGGTGTCCATGTGCCATTCTGGGTCTGCACTAAAATGGGGAAATATTATGAGGCCATATAGTTGAGCCTTGATGAGGACGTCAAGAGTCTAAGTGGGGGAGATTGTAACATCCTAGGATTTGAGGCCTCGGATAACATGATCTTAAATGGAATGATTGGAGTACCCATATCACCAAGGTGCACCTGCATTTCAGGGATCCCATCTCTAATGAACTCCATAATTAAGCGTGCTCAGCTTGGAGTAGTACTAGGATGGGTGACCAGTCAGGAAGTTGACCTCGTCTTGCGCGTGAGTGAGGACAAAGCATGCAGTTAAGGCTAGTGGTGGTCTATGAGGCCAATCGTCATTCCTGAAACCTTACTAGAGCCTTGGGCAATGGGCCCAGACATTACAGTTAGGATCTGATGGTCCACCTCTAGGTGGTGGGATCTAATTGTTCTCTTAGGTGTCTTGAAGGTCCATGGTTTTCTTTAAGTCACCACTTAGGTCAATGGATGTCCAAGTGAGGGGAAACAACCAATGAAAACCTAGGGTTTTGCTTTGGTGTCCAAGTGAAGGAATGTCCTAATAGACCACTTGTTGTTGAAAGTCGATGGTTTCTTTGGGGTTGACAATCAATGGTCCCCCTGGTGTTAAAAATTATGGTTGACCTGGTTTTGTAAGGATGAGATGTTTTGACCTTGAACATGTGGCATGCTTGGATTGACACCTCTTTCTTCATTTCTCTCTCACCCCAAGCTTCATATACCTCCCTCCTCCCATGCAAACGATCTCTTTAGACACTCTCTTCTTATTCCTTTATTCTTGGAGCTCATCCCTCTTTCTTTGTGGAGAAGAAGGAGCTCAAGGAATAAGAAGCTTGGCCGATCTTACTTGCATGTGCACCTAGGGTTTGGATCTACCCTCTTCTTGGTCGTTTGGAGCTTCCTTAGCTTGTCTTGACCTGAGCAAATAAGATTTTCCCCTTTCCTTGTTTCCTTTCCACACTACCTTCTTTTCTCTTCATTCTTGGTCTGATCCATGGTGTTCTTGGTGGAGTATGTGCTATAGGTGGAAGAATACCTTCTCTCTTCTTCTTTGACCTAGGGTTTGCTTGTTCTTGGAGAAGGAGCTAGCTTGGACATGTATAGTGCTCAAGCTAGGTCTTATTCTCTCTCACTTCAATCTATCTTGTTGCTATGACATCCTTCATCATCTTTGATGTGGTTTTTATAACTTTCTTCACATTTATTGCTTACTCTTAGCATGAATGTACAAGATCTTGCTCTAAAACATAGTACTAAGTAGAAATATGCTATCTTTACCTAGGGTTCTTGCTTAGGGGTTAGATCTTGAGTAGATAGTCCTTCTTGATGTACCTCTAAACCTTATGAACATTTCTTCATTGGAAGTGGAACTCTAAACCTTGCATGCATGAGGAAATCAATGGTTTTGGTCCCCTCAAATGATGGCTCTTCCTTAGTGTTTTGAACTATTTTCCTCTCGTGTTGAGACTCGATGGTTTGACTTCTTGTGTTAATTGATGGCTTGAACTTAGTTGCTATTTTGGACCTTCTTTTATGCTTGAAACCAATGGCTATGTTTCCTCTCACAATAGATGGTCTTAGTTCTCTCTTCAAGTGGCTTCAAATGATGGTTTTCCTCACTTTATCAAATGATGGTTTTTGATTTATGCCTTAGATTTGTTTTCCACCTAGTGTTGATTACCAATTGTTCCATTGGGTTCACAAATGATGGTCTCACTGTGTCATGACTCGATGGCTTTACTGGTTCTATGATTCGATGGTCTCTTCTTGTATTCAACAAATTATGTTCTTATTAATGTCAACAACCAATGGGGTTCCTGATGTCAACAAATGATGGTTCTTCTAGTGCTGACCTTCGATGGCCTTTCTAGGTCCTGACTAGATGGCTTTCCTATGTGTATGACTCAAAGGTTTTGTTTGCATGGAATTCATGAGTATTTTCTATACTATATTCAATTGTTTTGATGGAGGTTCTAGGTGTGAAGGTTTGTGCTTTGACCTAAGGGTATGAAGTGACGGTTAGTTTAGAATGTTGATTTGTAACATCAATTCAATCTATCTTATTGAACCTAACCCTAATACTATTATATTATGATGGTTAATCAAACTTAGCTTCCTTGTGATCTATTATAATGAAGGAATATATTTCTAATGTTTTGTGATTAACCCTAATATATTACTTGTAAACATCATACCTCTTATGTGAATGATGAAATCATATTCTACCTATGCATCACAAGTATTATGATGGTTTGTTGAACATTTTATAAGGTGTTGAAAGATAATGAAGTTATTGTAGGAAGTAATGTGATGGTATTAATGACCTAGGGCATGGTTTGAGCCCTAATGGAGGTGTAATCTGTTGACGAAACTCTCATTATTATAATCCCTTTATTTTGATGATGACAAACATTTCATTCTTGTGGATCTAACGTGCTACTTGAGTGTTGCAGGAACTAGGTGGATGACACAACTTGGAAGATCTATATGCTCAAAATGCTTTAATTTCATGATTGTAATCAAATGTAAAAACTTGTACAAGTATATAATGTACAAGTACTTAGATATCATGTAAATCAAGTGTTTAGATCTTCCCTAGCCACACACAACACATAAATATGGCATCCCCTACAATAGTGTCACAACTACACACTGATACACACACTTAGTACATAGTTTAAAACATTGAAACAGAGTCATTCTCGGTCTACAAACTTCTCGACCGAGACACTCTCGGTCGACAGTCTCCTCGACCGAGAATTGACCCAAACAGCCGTTAGACACAACATACAAGGTAGTTGGGAGTTGGAATCGAACGTTATACACACTTGCTCCAGACTGTCCCTCGGTCGACAAAAACTTCGACCGATAAGACTCTCGGTCGACAATTCCTCGACTGAGATTGTCTTTGTCTGCATTTTTCAGAATTAGTTAACTAGTCATTGCTAAAGTAATTAGTGGACAACTAACGGCTAGTTAAGCACTAAGAACCCCCTAAAAAGTGTCTAGAACGTCCTTAAGTACTCATAAGCCATTCCTATAAATAGGACATGCCTTAGGACACCTAATATACACTTGTGCAACACTTGAGCATACATACTTGCAATTGGCAATCCATTCTTGTGAGCAATTGAGCAACTCCAACATTTGCTATTCATTTCCATTGCTCCAAATTCGTGTCCTATAGGCTAGGATCTCCTACCAACAACACTTACACTTTCATACACATTGGTTAGGAGATCAAAACGCTTGATATAGGAAATCAAGCCTTGTGCTACAATGGTAATTGTAATTTCCATTTTCCTTTCTTGTTCCTTCTTATTTGTTTTGTACTCTCCTTGCTACTCCTAGGTTGGAGGTTGTGGATTGGAGAGGGTTTCTCTTCTCAGGTGGAGAAGGGTCTTCTCAGAGGAGAAGGTGGACTTTGGACTACTTGTAGAAGGTCTCATCGGGAAGATACTTCAAGGAGGAAGGCTACTTCAAGGGGGAGCTTGAAGTTAATTCAAGTGAAGGCTGCTTCAAAGTTGGTGAGATGACTTCAGGGTGAAGGTTGTCCAAAGGGTTTGGGAAGGTAGTTGTATTTTATGTAACATCCTTGCGAGGTCATAAAATACAGGTGCTTTCAAATCCCAATTGGAAACAATTGGTTAGTGGACTGACTCCCTTAGTATTTACTAAGGGTGGAACCACTCTAAACCCTATGTACCCTTATCTATTCTTTTGTGGTTGATTGCTTGAGTTAAATTATTGTTAAAATAATTATAAAACCCTATTCACCCCCCTCTAGTAGTTTTTCATTTGGTATCAGAGCAGGCTTCAAGGAGTTCTAATTGAGTCTTGAAGAATGGAGGGTGGTGGTGTCTACAACTGCAAGCAAAGGAGAAGCTTGGACCAATCTTCAACAAGCTGTAATTGGTGCTTAGGAACAAGACACACAACACCTAGCTGTCCATGGAGGTTAAAGAAGGAAGATGTGCATAAAGAATGCCTTATTGCTACAATAAGTGAAGAAGAAGAAGAGGTAAGTCTTTTTGATTTATCTAAATAAGAGTTAATTTCTAGCCTTCAAGAGACACGTGATAAGTATATTGAGTGCAAGAAGAAATTAAAGAAATCGAATAAAGAAAATGATGAGTTACATGCTAAACTTCTTGCTCTCACATCTGAAAATGAAAATTTGTATGCTAAATTAAATGATCTTGGATTTGAAAAGGATAGTATTATTTCTAAAAATATTACTTTGAAATCATCTCTAAGTGATTGTAAGGTGAAGATTTTTACTTTAGAAACAAATTATGATATTCTTTCTGAAGAAAAGGTTGGACTGCTTGCAAAGTTAAATGATTTTCAAACTCAACATATCCTATGCACTCATCTAGATTATGATACTATTATGAAAGAAAGAGATTCTTTATTATCTAATCTAGATCAAGCAAAGTTAGATATCAAAAAGAGAATGGATGAGATTGCTAAGTTACAACAAGAAGTTAGTAGCTTAAGAAACAATGATGTTCTTGATAAGATCTTAAATGATTCTCATTGTCAAATTGGAAGAAGAGGACTAGGTTACAAGCCTAAAGGAAAATCCTATGAAAAACCTAGTGGCAGAAGGACACAAGTGCCAAAGACTCAATCTATGTATGTACCTAAAGGCAAGCGTACATATGTACCCAAGAAAAATCTAGATCAAACTCATAAAAAGAGAAATGAGATTGATTCTATATGTTGCCATTATTGTTTGTGTCTTGGACATTATTCCTTCTCATGTCCTTACAAGAAAAAGGATGTTGAGTTGGTTTGGCTCCCAAAACCCCCAAATAAATAGATTAAATTAGTTGAGATATGACCAAAGACTCTAAATTGTATATCTTTATGTCTATCTCAACTTAACATAATGAGATAACAAATTGATTCAAGTAATTAAAATTTCTAACTTGGAAATACACATTTCTATAAACCTGTAAAGACACATCTTTAATAGCTTGTTTTAGTTTAGGTTCCTAAAACCTAGAGATTTGGATATGATTAGTTGAGATTTGATTCAAATGTTACTTTGATACTAAAATGCTTTATCTCAACTAAACTGAGTTTTAAATTGCATAATTAAATTAGAAGTGATCTATGTTTTACTTGCAAATAGTTACTAAAAAATGATAGAGAAACATTCTCAGTCGAGAAACTGTTCAACCGAGAACACTATCATTCGAGAATTAGTCGACCGAGAAGGTTACTATTTATAAAGCTTGCAAAAATCTGATAAAACCTGTGCAAACAACAACATTCTCGGTCGAGAAAATCTTTGACCGAGATAAATTCGATCGAAGAAAAGTTCGACTGAATCAAGTTCTGCTGAATCTGAGTTAATTGATCTAGTTTGCTATCAATTTGATATTAATGATTGATTTAATATGCAAATCAAGAATGAATCTTGGAGAAAATTCTCTAAACATATAGCATAAATTGCAAGTTCATTTTTAATTGCTATAATCTCCTACATGGTTTGGCTTAAAACTGAAAATTATGAACCATGTTGATTTAATTACTATTTCATAATAATACACGTGATTCCTTAGTCTATCCATATAAAACCATGTGTCTTGAAATTTTCTTTTAAATGATCATAATCATTGTATTATTGATATGCTTCTATTGTTCTATCATTGTGTTATGGATATGCCTTTACTATTTTATCATGAACATTGTGCTCCATCTTTTACTTGGTTTGCCTAAAATAATCTTTGATCTTTATACAAACCATGAATGGATATTGTTTTCAAAATGATCATTGTGATTCAGCTCATTACATATAAATATGATGTTATCATTGAAAATGCCATTTTGAATAATAGTAAAACTCTATGGTACAAATGCATCTTGACATGATAGATAATGATTATCGTTTGCATGGCTTGTATCATCTCGTGAAATAAATGAATAATTTTTGCTAGATGACACTATGGCAAGATAATTTGTTTCTTAGAACAAGAATATTAATATCTTATCTAGTTGTTTGTTCTAAGTAATCAAAAGCAAAATCTTGATTTTAACTTGAGTTCTATGAGATATAAAACTGGTTCTCAAGGATGACTAATTCTAAAGAGTTAATCTAATAATAAGTTTAAAATAAGAGACTTGTTTAGAATAAAAGCTCTTTCAATGTTACATTTGACATCCATTATAACCAAATCAAGAGCAAAGTACTAAATTCATTACTTAAAATTCTACACAGGATTTCTCTTAATCTATAATTTGCATCATGGTGGCAACATGACTTATGAAAATTTCTATTGATGCAAATAATCTTGATTATAAATAAATGATTGAAAGCTACATTCTTGCTATGATTGAATATGTTGTATATGTAGTTAAATTTCCTTTTTGCGAGAAGAACAATCTATGTGGATATCAAAATGAAGAACATACATTCTGAAAATTTGCTTAGGATATAACTTGCTCTAAGAAAATCAAGAACAAAGACTTCATTGTGATGCCTATATTAAGTTTTCAATTGATAAAATTTCTTCAAAATAGGTATCATTCAAAGTGCTTCAAATTGATATACATTTGATCATATTACATATTACATATTAATTTGTAACTCAATAAGAGTGCTTAAACTGTAAATCTGTAGAAATTGCCTCTTGGTTGAAATCAAGTTTGACTAAGGGGCGCCCAGGTCGAAGTCAAGGTTGACCTAAAATAAGCTTGACCAAATGCTTATTTGTAAATCATTTTCTTACAATCAATCATAACATATTGAAAATAAGACTTTAGTACATAGCTCTCATAAAAGGTTAACTTATTATGATCTAATGCTTATTATGACCTTAGAATCCTTAAATTATCTTGATTAAGGGGAAGTTCACAAAAAAATTTGTAAACATCTTAAAAGAAAGTTTGAAACAAGTTATGACCTTAGTATCTTTAAGGTAATCTTGGCTATGAAAATAAAGGAGCCTACAATATTCATTAATGTGATATATATCTTGTTCTTAATGGAGTTCTCTAAACAAATTTGGGCTTAACATCCCATGTATTTGGTTAGAGATACATTCATGTACTCTACTATAACCTTAAAGGATTCTCATGTCATTTCAAGGCTTAACATCCTTTGCAAATGATTGAGAAATAAATTATGGCTAAATTTGACAATAAGTGGTTTGCATCCCTTGCTTTTAAAACTGAATATCTTATTAAGGGGGATCATATAATTATCAAATTAAGGGGGAGTAATAAATGTCATACTTAATGATTATCTTGGTTGTCTTTTTGAAATGACAAAGGGGGAGAAATAATATAAAATATAAAATAAAATGAGTTTCGTAATCATTCAGCCAGCACACACTTGCAAATAAGAGATGGCTACAAAAGGTAAACTTTAGGTATGAAACTCATATGATTTATATTTCCTTATTTTATATTTTGGAAATGTTTTGTCATCTTCAAAAAAGGGGAGATTGTTGGCTAAATTGACATTATTATAATCCCTTTGTTTTGATGATGACAAACATTTCATTCTTGTGGATCTAATGTGCTACTTGAGTGTTGTAGGAACTAGGTGGATGACACAACTTGGAAGATCTATATGCTCAAAATGCTTTAATTTCATGATTGTAATCAAATGTAAAAACTTGTACAAGTGTATAATGTACAAGTACTTAGATATCATGTAAATCAAGCATTTAGATCTTCC
The DNA here is from genome assembly GCA_963693085.1 of Alisma plantago-aquatica. Taxonomy (NCBI): domain Eukaryota; kingdom Viridiplantae; phylum Streptophyta; class Magnoliopsida; order Alismatales; family Alismataceae; genus Alisma; species Alisma plantago-aquatica. The sequence continues at coordinate 956,989,579 of OY856409.1, forward strand.
CTAGCCACACACAACACTTAAATAGGTCATCCCCTACAATAGTGTCACAACTGCACATTGATACACACACTTAGTACATAGTTTAAAACATTGAAATAGATTCATTCTGGGTCGACAAACTTCTCGACCGAGACACTCTCGGTCGACAATCTCCTCGACTGAGAATTGACCCAAATATTCGTTAGACAGAGTAGACAAGGTAGTTGGGAGTTGGAATCGAATGTTATACACACTTGCTCCAGGATGTCCCTCGGTCGACAAAAACTTCGACCGATAGGACTCTCGGTCGACAATTCCTCGACCAAGATTGTCTGTGTCTGCACTTTTAAGAATTAATTAACTAGCCATTGCTCAAGCAATTAGTGGACAACTAACGGCTAGTTAAGCACCAAGAACCCCCTAAAAAGTGTCTAGAACGTCCTTAAGTACTCATAGGCCATTCCTATAAATAGGACATGCCTTAGGAAACCTAATATACACTTGTGCAACACTTGAGCATACATACTTGCAATTGGCAATCCATTCTTGTGAGCAATTGAGCAACTCCAACATTTTCTATTCATTTCCATTGCTCCAAATTCGTGTCCTATAGGCTAGCATCTCCTACCTACAACACTTACACTTTCATACACATTGGTTAGGAGATCAAAACTCTTGATATAGGAAATCAAGCCTTGTGCTACAACGGTAATTGTAATTTCCATTTTCCTTTCTTCTTCCTTCTTATCTGTTTTGTACTCTCCTTGCTACTCCTAGGTTGGAGGTTGCGAATTGGAGAGGGTTTATCTTCTCAGGTGGAGAAGGGTCTTCTCGGAGGAGAAGGTGGACTTTGGACTACTTCTAGAAGGTCTCATCGGGAAGCTACTTCAAGGAGGAAGGCTACTTCAAGGGGGAGCTTGAAGTTACTTCAAGTGAAGGCTGCTTCAAAGTTGGTGAGACGACTTCAGGGTGAAGGCTGTCCAAAGGGTTTGGGAAGGTAGTTGTATTTTATGTAACATCCTTGTGAGGTAATAAAATATAGGTGCTTTCAAATCCCAATTGGAAAAAATTGGGTAGTGGAGTGACTCCCTTAGTATTTGCTAAGGGTGGAACCACTCTAAACCCTGTGTCCCCTTGTCTATTCTTTTGTGGTTAATTGCTTGAGTTAAATTATTGTTAAAATAATTATAAAACCCTATTCACCCCCCTCTAGTGGTTTTTCATAATCCTCTTCATGTGTGACAAGGATTGGAATCATGTGATAATGTGATTAGAATTATGTCTCATACATTTTATATCTTTTGGAGTTGTGACATACTCATTTTTGTAGAACACTTTAGGGTTTGTACGTAACGTTATTGATGCAATCTTAATCACCCAATTGGCATTAACTAATCAAGTCAACCTTAATCATGTAGTTCCATATGCCGTAGAGCCATTCCAATGTCGGGACTTGCTGGATGGGGAACTATAGGAACTATAGAGACAAAAAAATACTATCATATTTCCATTAAACCAGTGGATTATGTCAATAACTATATAATGGAAAAGATGGATCCAAGGATATACCTAGTCCTGGAACAAGTACAGTGATATATCCTTGTCATTGTAGTCATGCAGCTATCTTCTAATTGCACTGGGACTCATATGTTTGCATCTTGGTCTTCACCATGGATAGTAGGTTGACATCATTCTCTTAGCAACAGACAAAGGCCTCCATGCCTCTGTGAACGTTCACACAGATCACCTAGAACTATTGTCATCCTTCTATGACGGACCAGAAGGAGTTGTCCCTCCTGTTGGTGTACTAGTCACCAACTTTCTCTCCCACAATGGTTCTCCCTTTCTATCCCTCCCATTATCAGGTAGGACTTACTCAAGTTCTCGATTACCACAACTAGAGAAGACAAACAATTGATAGAGGCGATTGATGTGTTAGAGAAGCCCCCTATACCCCTCTATTAATAGGAGGGGTTAGGGTCTGGGTTCCCAATCTGTGTGAGAGTGGAAGGGACTGAAAGATCATAAATTTTTGCAACATGTGAGCGGAAAATTGGTCGATTCACGAGCGAGCTGGTCAATTCACATGCAACCCAATTTGTTCACATAGCGAACTAGTCATTTCACCATGTTTCACCATCACATATGATTCAAAAATTTGAATCCATTAAATGTTCAACATGATGTCAACACTAATCCTTGATGTAATTGAATTTCTCCCTTAAATTGGGCATATTACTCAACCAAATGGTCGGTTGGTGACCCAAGTCAATCAGTTCACCAAGTGAACCGGTAAGTTCTCTCCCTAGTTTAGGAAGAACTCTGCCAATTTAATTTCTCATCAACCTAACACTCTAACCAATTATTTCATCACATGAGCCGATTGGTTGGGAGGCTAGTCAGTTGATTTATTGATTGAATTGAATATATAAACACTTTAGTAATCAATCAAATTACCATTCAAGATCAAAACTCCTCTTCTAGATCTGTTCCTATGTGTGTAACCCTATAGGTTCCACATTAAATTAGTAGTGAATGTCAATAACCAATTATGACATTACAAGCAAAGAGTGGTGCCTATTCACACATCATTGCTACCCAAGTAAATAGAAAGTTGGAGAACAACTTAAACCTACAATATGTACTTGGTTTTGTAGGGTTTGTATAGTTCCTTTGTCACTAATATCCAGATTGAACTCGAGGCATGTATTAATCGTCCTCATCAACATCAAATCTTGATTCTTGAACCGGAGCAGACTGTCTGAGATATATGTAAGCTCAATATCATATATTGACTTGCATGTGCATGACATGCATTTCTCAATCTCACTTATCAAGAGGCATAGGGTATCATGCTCATATAGGAGGGAAAAAACCCATCTACATCACTCACACTCAGTCCCCACATGCCACAGTCACCCAAACATCACCGTTATGGAAACCCTTATTCAGGATTACATTTGATGATGTAAAATCCTAGGGAATGACATGTGATGAGTGTAGTGACTTTTGGTCTAAGAACCACAATCACCACCAATACTATGAGAGTTGACTATGACTACCATTGCAATGGATTCCATGTGTTAGTATAATAGTGGGTCTGCCTGATACACTACTCTCTAACATGTATCTATGCGCTTGGTTTGATATACCATATCATGACTGATGAGATTCTATTATCAATTAAATCACACTTTAGTATTATGGGTTATTTATATCTATTAGCCTTCCACAATAACATCTGACCAGGGACATACTGAGAATGTATACTTTTAGCATTTGTATGATCTCATTGTTCAAATCACGTACTTGAAGACATACATCATTCAATAATATCATTCTCTAGACATTTATTATGTTACATCATTATCTCATAACTGAATAAAATAGAATAAATTGGAAGCTTTCCTTTATTATTAATCAAGTCATTTACAAATAATGCTATTTAAATCATCATATGATTAGATCTTTGGGCATACATAATAAAAGACTCCCACTTGCACTTAGAGCCAATAACTAATGAATCTTATTCTAAGTAATCTAACATTTCCATCATTTCTATTGTGAAAGTGCCTTTTTAAGGGGTCAAAAACATTGTTCTTTATTGGTACTCTACAAATATTCACATCTCCTCATTGTATGATCTCTCATATGAGATGGAACCACCTTTGTATATGCTTAGAACACTAATGTGATATGGATTCCTTAGCTTGTGTAATAGCTCCATTGTTGTCACAATATAGATAGGTTGCATCGCTGATGTTCAGAACTACCCCAAGTTCAGAGATTAACTTCTTGATCCAAACAACCTCCTTTGTTGCATTCAATGCAGAAATACTCAGTCTTTGTTGTAGAACCAACAATTGTCTCTTTCTTGGAATTCTACAAGCTCAAAATTTCGTTGTTTAGGAAAAACATGGATCTTGATTGCAATTTGTAATCATCTTTGTCAGTTTGGAAGCTTGCATCGGTGTAACCCTTTACCACCAATTTTTCCTCTCCATCACATGCAAGGAACTAATCATTAGTTCTTCTCAAGTACTTAAGGATGTTCTTTACAACTATCCAATAAGTATCACCTAGATCTGACTGATCTCTTCTCGTCATGATCAAGGCATATGAGACATCAGGATAGGTACACAACAATGCATACATGATTGATCCAATTGTTGATGCATATGGAATCAAACTCATGTGTTTCCTTTCAGAAGAACTGGGACATTGAGATTTAGAGATGGTAACTCCATGACACATTGGCAGGTTTCCTCTCTTTGAGCTCTCCATGCTGAACTGCTTCAACACTTTGTCAATGTTTGTGCTCTGACTTAGTCCAAGAATCTTTCTAGATCTATCTATATAGATCTTAATCCCCAATAAGTAGGATTCTTCTCCCAAGTGTTTCACAGAAAATGTATTTCCCAGGCATGTCTTTACATTTTGTAAAGTAGGGATGTCATTCCTCATCAATAGTATGTCATCTACATACAATATGAGGAATGTCACTATTCTCCCACTAACCTTATTGTACACACAAGGTTCATCTTCATTTTGAATAAAGACAAACTCTTTGACTATCTCGTAAAACAAAGATTCCATCTCCAAGATGCTTTCTTCAATCCATAAATTGATCTATGTAGCTTACAAACTTTATTTGTATCATTTAGATTTATAAAAACCCTTAGGTTGTGTCATGTACACCTCCATGAGAAGATTCTCATTAAGGAATGCAATTTTAACATCCATCTGCCAAATCTCATAGTCATGATAAGCTACAATAGCAAGCATGATCCTAATACACAACCATGGCTACAGGAGTAATGGTTTCTTCGTAGTCAACACCTTGAACTTGTCTAAAACCCTTTGCAACCAATCTACCCTTATGGGTTTGTACTTTACCATCCATTCATGTCTTTTTCTTGAAGACTTACTTGCACCCTATGGGTTTTACCCCTTCAGGTGGTTCCACCAAGATCCATACCTTGTTTACATACATGGATTCCATTTTAGATCTCATGGCCTCAAGCCATTTCTCAGACTTTAGCCACTTAGTAGCTTCTATATAGGTTGTTGTCTCATCATCTATGACTGACTCACCACCTTCTTGAGTCACAAGTTATCCAAATATCTCAGGTTCAAGGTGTGTCCTACTAGATCTATGAGGTTCCTATGTTACTTGAGGAATTTAAGATTCCATAACACTTTGTGATTCTCTTTGTTCCTCTTGTACATCAATTGGATCAATTGTTTATTGTTGGTCTTGAACCACTTTGAGTTCCACTTTCCTCCCACTGATTCCTTTGGAAATAAATTCCTTCTCTAGGAATACAACATCTATGGAAACAAACACTTTGCTTTCAGATAGGTAACAAAAATAATATCCTTTAGTTTCCTTAGGATATCCAATAAAATAACATATATGAGATTTAGGGCCAAGCTTTTTGGAAAACATTTTCCTTACATAAGCTTCACATCCCCAAATCCTCATAAAAGACACATTGGGACGCTTCCTATACCATATCTCATATGGTGTCTTTTGAACCAATTTATATGACACTCAGTTTAGTGTCAATGTGGCAATTTCTAGAGCATAACCCCATAAGGTAGTCGGAAGCTCAACTAAAGTTTTCATTGATCGTACCATATCCAACAATGTGCAATTCCTTCTTTCTAAAACAAAATCATGCTAAGGTATTCTTGGTGGAGTTCATTGAGATACAATTCCATGGTCTCTCAGAAGGTCCTCAAACTCTTGGCTTAAGTATTTTCCACCTCGATCAGAACTAAGTGCCTTCAAACATTTGTCAAGTTGTTTTTGTACTTCATTTATAAATTCCTTGAACCTTTCAACAATTTTTGACTTATTTTTCATCAGGTAAACATACCTGTATCTACTAAAGTCATCAATGATCATAATGAAGTATTGATACAACCTCTAGCTGTTATTCTAAAAGGCCCACATAGATCTGTATCTTTGAATCCTAATAGATCAGTAGTCCCCTCATTGTTACTAGTAAAAGGGGTCTTAGCCATCTTGCCCAACAAACAAGATTCACATGTTTGGATTGATTCGAAATCGAAAGAGTCCAGATAACCATCTTTATGGAGTCTAGATATGTGATTATCATTTATGTGCCCTAAATGTCAATGCCAAAAGTATGTTTAGTTTGAGTTTTTTTAGTTTTAGTCTTTTGGTATTTATGTTATAAATGTCTATCTTTAGATCTAGCAAATAAAGACCATAAGACATTGGGGCACTACCATAAAAGATCTTATGTTTAGAAATAGTAATCAACCATTCTTAATATGAAATTCATACGCATCCTTGTCCATACAAGATAGAGAAATGATGTTTCTATTTATGGAAGGTACATTATATCAGTTCACTAATTCTATTACAGGCCATGTGGGTAGAGATAAACTATAGGTTCTAACTACAGTGGCAACAACTCTTGCTCCATTTGTGACTCACAGTTCAACTTGGCCCTTTCCCAAATGCCTACTTCTTTCCAGTACTCTTATATTTGAGCATATGTGAGATCCACATTCGGTATCTAGTATTGAAGATGAAGATGTAGACATGTTTGTCTCAATAACGTATATACCTAAAGTGGAGATTTGTATCCCATCTCCTTCTTCATGACTGCCTTCACATACAAAGGATAAGTTCCTCTTGTACTTTTCACTCTCCTCATCTTGAGTGTTGAAGATCTAGATTTGGGCTTAGCTTCAGACATATTCATGGCTTTACTTCCATACTTGGACTCAACTTTGTTGATCAACATCATAGATTTGTCCTTCTTCATTCTTTGTTCGGCATGAATCAACATACCAAGAAAATCTAACATCATTTTGGCCAATTTATTCAAGTAATAACATGCAATAAAGTGGCTATATGATGTTGGTAATGATTTCAAAAGCATATCCATGACCAACACTTGGCTCAAAGAGAATCCCAATTGTTTAAGACGATACACATGTCCAATCATATTGAGCACATTATCTTCTATTGAGTCTCCCTCTATGAGTTTACACTCAAAGAGTGCCTTTATGACATTGTTCCTTTCTTGCTTTGTGAGATTAAAGTTCACTTACATAAGATGTGTTACCATCTCAAGAATCCCCATATCCTCACATTGCTCATGCAACTCATAGTTCTTGCAACTTAGTATAAGGTACTTTATGTCTAAGACATCATTGGCATGCTCCATTAAGCATCCACTTTAGCCCTAGCCACATCAGGAGCATATATTTCTAGCAATGGTTTATCAAGGACATATAGCTTGCACTATTCATTGAGAGCCCTTCTCAAAGTCCAAAACCAATTGTGGAAATTTGTCTCATCAAGTTTGTCCTTCCTAAGGACTGGTCGCAATGCTAATTTGTTCATCATTTGATTCTACAAGAGAAAAATTGCATTTTGTCAAAAACCCTTTTTGATTTGATTTGATTTGAAAATTTTGATGATATTCAATTAAGTCTTTAATTTATTATCACTCCCACTATTTTATTCAAATTGATATCCCTCACATATCAATTCAAAAGATTGTAGCATACAACCTTCTAGTGAGCGAAGATCCAAAATAATTCAGCTATTATCCATCCAACATCAGCATCCATAGTCAATTATAAAGGTAGGCAACTTTTTCCAATTGATGCATATGCAACTCTTAGATAGATGATATGCAAAACTCTTTGTCATAATCATCTGCAGGATTCTGGTTCTGAATCTCATTAAGGTGACACATTTATGCCTGACCTAAAAGTCGACACAATAATAATACACCCTTCTTGATGGGCCTGCATTATTACCATCACACTTCTACGAGATAGATAAGGCACCACCCTTGGGGTTCCCACACTTAGTTTATTAAGCTTTTCGTATGTGTAGCTAATGGAAATCATCTAAGACTTAATATTTAATTGAGGGAGTTTGTATATATAAATACATATACTTTATCCAATCACCACATATATAGTACGTATCACATACATACTATATCCCATAATGAAAACATGAAATAAACAAAAAGCGATGGTTATGGCCGTACTAATGTAATTCCTTAGAGCCACAACGAATTACCACAACCTAGGTTCCACATCATATGCAGAAACCTATTGTTGATGAAGATCCATGCTTAGCAATTTGGGTTAATGGGTTCAACCCTTGAACTGATCAAATCATCTCCTGGTAGGTCAGTTGGTCATCAAACTAATCATATGGTCCCTGATCCACCATTTTTTGGGTCCTCCAGTCGACCAGTTGGGTCCACCAGTTGATCAATTTGACTTGTCCTCCTTGGTCCTCCAATGGATCAACTTTCCTTCAAGACGGTTGGTTAGCCTTGTCTGAGCGTCTTTCTTCCTTTTCATAACAAGAAAGTAAACTATCCTACTATTACATGATTATAGAGAAACCTTGAGTTACATTTGAGGGTAGAAAAGGTAGGATAGAATAATACTTATAAAATTGGAAGATAAGATAGAGGCTTGGTATGCAAACTGAGATAAAATAGGAATAACCAACCACACAACCATGCATAGATAACTAGGGTTATTGGCCATAACCACGCTACACATCCACTATCGAAACTTGATTTAGGGCAATGCATGTATATTGCATATATGTATGATATATATAACTATATACATTAATTTGGGATTTGTGGTATTTGATCAGACATTAGTATTCACATCATATGCAATAAATAAATGATAAAATCAAAAATCTAATTATATCAATTATCCCAAAATATTTTAGATTGAACTGGCTCTAATACCACTGTAGGAAAATATGGCATCAGATAGGCAATGAAAACAAAAAAATACTATCATGTTCTCAATTAAACTAGTGGATCACATCAACTATATAATGGAAAAAATTGTTTTGAGGATATACCTGGTCCTAGAGCAAGTTCAATGACATCTCCTCATCATTGTAGTCGTACAGCTATCTTCTAGTTGCATTGGGACTCGTCTGTTGCTCCTCCTGGTCTTCACCATGGACAACAGGTTGACGTTGTCCCCCTAGCAATAGACAACGACCTCCATGCCTCTATAGAAGTCCACACAAACTGCCAAGAACTCATGTCGTCCTTCTAGAATAGACATGAATGAGTTGTCCCTCCCATTGGTGTACTAGTTACCAACTTGCTCACCCACAATTGTTCTCCTTTTCTATCCCTCCCTTTATCAGGTAGGACTTTCCCGGGTTCGTTTGGTTACCACAACCAAAACAAACAAATAATTGTCATAGGCAATTGATGTGTCTGAGAAGCCCCCAATACCCCTCTATTTATAGGAGGGGTTAGGGGTTGGGTTATCAGTCTATGTGGGAGTGGAAGGGATGGAAAGATTGTGAATTTTGACAACCTGCGAGCGGAGAACTGGTCGGTTCATGAGCGAGCCAGTCGGTTCACATGTGAATTGACCAGTTCATTTCGCTATTTTTCCCAATCGCATATGAATTGATAAATTGAATCCAATTAATGCTCAACATGAAGTCAACACTAATTATATTTGCAATGAAATTTCTACATGAACCGAGAGTCTCACTCAACCAAATAGTCGATTGGTGACCCAAATCGATTGGTTCACCATGTGAACTAGTTTATTGACTCCCCAATTCTAGAAAAACTCTACCAATTCAATTTCTAGTCAACCTGACTCTCCAACTAGTCATTTCATTACATGAGTCAATCAGTCAGGAGTCCAGTCAGGTGATTTGTTGCTTGAATTGTATACTTAAACACCTTAGTAATCAATCCAATTATTATTCAAGATCAAAACTCCTCATCTAGGTCAATTCCTATGTGTGTGACCCTATAGGTCCCATATTACATTGGTAGTGACTATCCACAACCAGTTATGACATCACGTGCAAAGAGTGGTGCCTAGGTGCATATCATTGCTGTCCAAGTAGATGGAAAGTTGGAGAGAAACTTCAACCTACAATCTATGTTTGGTGTTGTAGTGTTTGTATTGTTCCTTTGTCATTGATATCCAGATTGAACTCAAGGAATGGAGTAGTCATCCTCTTCAACATCCAATACTATTTCTTGAACCAGAGTAGACTTTCTGAGATACATGTAAGCTCAATATTACATATTGACTCACATGTGCATGGCCATGCATTTCTCAAACCCTCTTATCAAGAGGCCTAGTATATCATACTCCTATAGGAAGGAAAAATCCCATCTACATTACTCACAGTCAGTCCCCATGTGTCACAATCACCCAATATATCATCACTGTTATGACAACCTTTATTCAGGATTACATTGGATGATTTCAAAGCATACCGAATGAAATGTGATGAGTGTAGTTACTTTAGGTCTAAGAACCAAAATCACCACCAACACTATGAGAGATTATTATGACTACCATTGTAGTGTCTTCCATATGTCAGTCTCATGGTGGGTCTGCCTGATACACTTTTCTCTAACATTTATCTATGTGCTTGGTTTATACTCTTAACATCTGTATGATCTCATTATTCAAGTCATGTACTTGAAGACATACATCATTGAGTAATATCATTCTATAGACATTTATTATGTTACATCATTATCTCATAACTAAATAAAACATATTAAATTGGAAGCTTGCCTATATTATTAATCAAATCATTTACAAATTATACCATTACAATCTTCATATGATTGGCTCTCTGGGCATACATACCAATGGAAATGGGTATTCTATAAGGGAAGCCCAGAGTCATATACATTTGAGTATATGCAGGTGCAAGTGACTGTATACCCTTGTCATCCTGATCCCAAGGTTGGAGGATGGCTAAGGTCATCACTTAGATTGAGATTGGTCGAGGCCATGTCTCAAATACTTCTATATGTGATGAGATTTAGGATTGCTACAGTTGTACCTCGAACGATATGGTTTGTATGCCTTAGTTACTAGCGTCGTGACCTATGTACCAAGGATAGGATAGGCTATTTGCAGCTTGACTACATATGTCGCTACAGAGGACTTGTACAGATCGAGAGTGGAAGAAATATTTGAAGTTTGGCTCTCCTGGATCTTCTACAAAATTAAATAACACTTCACAATGGTCACTTGGAGTCTGAGTGGTATACCTCAAACTCCCTAGGGTTTAATAAAATATATAACATAGTCATGTAGCATATTATTTAAGGTTAAACACGATTCACATTGGTTTATAATCCTTGTGTTGTTTATTATAATGCTTAGTTGATATACAATGCAGTAAGAGACATCAACAGTATAGACGATGATAGCTTTATTTATTCCTCTATATATTGTGTAAATCATGCTCTACCTATTTTATTTTTTTAGTCTATTTTATGTAGTTAATCTACTTGACTATATAAATTGTCATATGCAATATTCATTTTATTAAGAGTTATATCTCTCGATGGGACATGGGTCTCACTTCATGGGTCACCACATCTTTTTAGGTGATCGCCAACAATGATGTCATGTTTGTGAAGGTGGGAAGAGCAGCTTTGATAGCAGTAGGAGCAGAAGGTTGGCTAGTTTTTAGAGTCTGCAAGAGCCATCCATGTACTCTCAGGTTTAGGTAGGGGATGTTTTGTAGATGACATGTATATTGACTCAGGTTTTTATCAGTATGTCAATGTTTGTATATGGCATGTATATGTGGAACTATATCTCTTTTGTATACCAGTTGTGGTTGAGGCTACTGGATAGATATGTCAATACCTGATATGGTATATGCTATTATGCAGGTTGTTGGACTTATATGCAAATATTTCTAGACATCTTGGTAATGTTTAAATTACTTTTAATTATCTCCTTTTTATCTGTATGTGGTTATTCAAGATTGACTGTGTGTATTGTTTTGAGTAATCTCATTTAGCGTGACGGGCTATCACAGAGATAGCTTTGGAGTTTTTAAAAGGGAAAATTAGATATGCCATCAAATTTGATAGGGTAACCAATGACAAAGGTTTTACTATTCAATTTTTTGTTAGAAATCTATGGTACAGAGCAATACCACAACACACATATTGTTCGTAGTCATCGATTTCTATTTTCATAAAAATCGATGTTGACCCTATGTTGTCAGTTTTTCCTTTCCCCCAAAACTGACACAAAAGGGCCTTAGTTGTATTATCTCCTACTTTGGTTTCCATACAAAGTTGATGTTATAGGGTTACTATAACTAACACTAAAGATGGTATTAGTACTAGTGTTCACAGACCATGATCCTTGGTGAAACCACTTAAATTGTGCCATCTTCTCCTCTAGACATGTCTTGGGAAAGTAACGATTGAAAAATTCCTACCAAAACTCTTCCCAGTTGATTGCCTCACCTGGCCTGTTCTCCTCCTCTATGGCCCACCATTGTTCAATACTACCCTATAAAAGGTAGATCCCATGTTTAACATTATCCTCTTTGGTGATGTTCAAGATCCAAACTTATCTAATTCAATCAACCACATATTTTTGTCTGCTAAGCCTTTTGTGCCTACATACTTAGTGGAACTAACACACTTCAAACTCCCAAAGGTCTTCCCTGGACCATATGATTCAACATTCGTGGCATGTATCCTAGGTGAAGGTAAAGGTTCCCTATCAACCAAATGTGTTATCGTCACCATTAGCATCCCAAAAATTGATTCGAAGACTGAATATGCTATGTTCTTAGGATAAAAAAGGAGGCGGGATGAGCTATTCTGGTCCCATCTCAGACACTCTTCCATCTGAGACTCATCTCTGATCACCATATCTTGGCACACCACATAGCTACTCTCAGAATATTTTTTTGCATCCTCTAGGTGTATATATGTATATATATATATATATATATATATATATATATACATATATATATACATACATATACATATATATGCATATATATATATACACACATATATGTATACATATATATATATATATATATACATATAAACAAACATATATATATATAAACATAAATATATATATATACATACAAACATATATATATATATATATATAAATATATATGTATATATATACATATATATACACACATATATATATAAACATACATATATATACATAGATATATATGTATATATATGTATATGTATGTTTATATATATATATATATAATGTATATAAACATACATATATATATATATAAACATACATATATATACATACATACATATATATATGTATATATATGTATGTTTATATATATATATATATATATATATATATATATATGTATGTTTATATATATATATGTATGTATATATATGTATGTTTATATATATATATATATATATATATGTATATATATATGTGTGTGTGTGTGTATGTATGTTTATATATATATATATGTATATTTATGTTTATATATATATGTTTATATATATGTATATTTATGTTTATATATATATGTTTATATATATATATATATGTATATTTATGTTTATATATATATATATATGTATATTTATGTTTATATATATATATATATGTTTATATATATATATATATATATATATATATATATATATATATATATAAATAGACATACATATATATATATACACATACAAATATACATACATATATATATATATATATATATATTAACCATGGTTAGATATATCATATACATAGGAATAGACATAACAACCTATGTCCTATGTTCCCATAGACTTAGAGAACCTAAAGCTTTGATACCACCAAATGTGACAAAACACGACACAAAATGAGATTACTCAAAACCAAAATTTCGATCAAACAAGGTGAGTTCACCTAAAAGGTGTGGAGACCTACAAGGTGAGATCCCAAGTCTCAGTGATATGATATAACCTATAATATCATTTATTTCTTATAAGTAGTTTATGAAATCTAAATTGGATTATGCATATAGTTTAACATATTAGAAAATTGAGAAGTGTATATATAATGATCAAGCATACTTAATGTTTCTAGTACAAATAACTACACATGAAGAGATATCAATCACATATGATGATAGCAAGTAAGGAAAAACGATAGTTATCATCCAATGTGATTTTTCAAACTACTAACCGATCACTACAAAGTCACAACCAGCCACGTATAAGATCCTAGATGACTTGAATCCTACAAATATCTCCCCCTTGGTCAGTACGAGTGACAAACTATAGTGGCACATGATACCAACCTATGAAAAATCAAATTGGGTATGCACTGAGTACATAGTTCTAGTTACCAAAATATAATATAAACCCTCAAATTTGAGTTGCGATCATAGACTCCCTCTGTCACATAAAATTTGAGACACAACCTCAACCACTCTCAATAACCTTGGAATTAGGATGACAAATATATACCCTCCCTACACCCACATATACTAAATAGTATATCACTCATAGCTCTTTTTTAATCACCAATTTCACTATCTCAGAGTTTCTAACATTGAGTTAGTCTACAATGATTGTGTCCTATATGATTAAGGTTATATTTAATTAATTAAACTAATTAAGTATTTTTGACTGCATCAATCAAGTTACATACATGCTCCTAAATGAATCTTGTAAAATAAATCATGAATTACAACTTCAAAAGAAAAATGTATGAAGTTCCACATTTGATCATCATGTCATCTCTATCCATCCATGACCATAAAGAGGAAAAAACCTCAAACTAGGGCGCATAACATCCCAATTTTTTATTAAGACTAAAACAATGATAATTTTTCATATGAATCTCATTGGCATCCAAAATTTGTAAAGAGTTTAATGAGTCATAAATAAGGTACCAACAAAAATGTCAACTTAAAGCTCCAAAAGATGTAAAAGTTATGCTATTTGTATGAATTAAGCAATATATGCTTAAGCCTATTCATGGATGAGCAACCTTGATAGATTGGATCCCATCCATTTATTATTACAGTACCATAATAGTAAGTACAACCCTAATGATTTACAAAAATTATACAACACAAATTAACCTGTGGGTCAAATTTCTTTTCACTGGGGTACCAAAACACCATACAGATGATTTTTTTAAGAGCTTTTATACTTGTATTCCTAATTTCATTTCTTACATGTTCAAAAGTAAGGTTCTCCTTATTAAAAAATATGTATAAAGGTCCTAAGAAAAGTTGTAGAGATTCATATTTGTATTTTACTCATACCATATAGTTCATAAAGACTTTTACCTTTTACAACTTTTAGACAAGATATATTATGCATGTCATAAGAAGGAAAGAAATATATCAAAAGTTATATCACTTGTCATTGGGGAGAAGAGAATCGACTTTCAGCAAGAAACCACATAAAAGACCTCTCAAGATCCGAGCTTTGCCTTCCAAAAGCTCTGAGAAACATCTACTTTCTATGATCTGAGTGTATATGGAGAAAAGAGATAAGCAAAGAGGGCTTCTTAGCCATATAAGAACAAGTTTTCAACTTGTACCACCATGGATCTCTATCATGGTAGAAGAGGCCAGGAAGAAATAACAAGAAAAAAGTTTAAGATGGAATATCTTACTTGTAGGGAGCAACAAGCAAGCCTAAACAGTTTAGATCTATCTTAATAACACAAGATCCAAGGCATGCATCCTCAAACTTGCAATTTTGTAGGGCTACAATGGACCATCGTCGTGGGTCTCGAGACGCAACAGGGAAAATCTCACCAAAGATTGTTAGAAGAAAATAAGAAGGGGTATTTATAGGTAGGATAGTATCTAAAGGGTATAAAGTCATATTTTTCTAAAAAATGGGGGTTGAAACCCCATTGGGTAACATGTATAGATACCCTGTGGAAGCATGCCCAATCATTGAACAAAAAGTTTTGTCGGCTGAGAAGAGGTCAGGAATCAAAACATTTTGTTAGTCATATTAATAGTATCTCTATTAGTGGTGGTAATATGTAGTCTTTGTGCAAAGATTGTTTCGGGTATAGAGTAGTAGATGATCATTTTTCTCTTCACAAATCTGCATTGGTCCGACAGAGAAAGGCTCGGTCATCAGTCCATGAAAAATTGTTTTTTTGGTCAGGGTATTACAAGTCTCGTCGACCTTCATGACTTTTGACTTCTGGTCGGTTCATCCCCTTCCCAAGACTCCGTTGGAACATAGGGGATGGAAATCCCGTCGACAATTGAACAATTCATACTCTAATGGAATAATAGACTTTATCGGTCTACAAGGCTATTAAGCTATCGGTGATCAAAACATAAATTCTTACTACCGATTTATTTAATATTTATAAGAGAGTGGTATCACATGGAACAAAGTTCAAAAGTAGCCAAATGAAATGAAATTTTACACCAAGAAATGAAATTTTACAAGATTGTAACAAACAATCTAACAAAATATAATTGTGAAAATTGTAGTTAGATCCCCAAAATGGGTAAATTGCATACAACCCTACATATTATATAAAGCTACATAATTTGAGAAAATCAAGTCTGATTTGGCTCAAATTTTAAAAGTAGTTTTTCCGACTAATATTAAATCCTAATCTAAATTTTGGTTACAAAACTAATCACCCAATTGTGTTAATTAAGCATTTTTATAATTAAAGTAAGGTTGGGGGCCTTATAGAGTAGTTAATGCTTCTTTTTAGTAACTTGTGTTAGTTTTTGATGGGTAATTTCTAGTGTAGCCCTCGAGTTGCCTTTTTTTCATAATTGTTAGATTAGTGCTACATATTTCCATATTTCTAGATTTCTAATTAGGATTTTCTTGTTAGTGTAGTGCTTAGCGTTTGCATTTCCTTGCTTGTTTAAGTGTAATTCTTTTCCTTACATATCTAATTAGTTTTAATTGCTTAGGGTTAACATGGGTTTAATTCTTGCCCCTTTTCAATTGCTTGTTCACCTTAGCTTAACACAAATCTAAGAGCACCCTAATAACCTTAGTTTTCACAAAAGGAACCTAGATAAAACAAAACTAGATCTAGTGCCCCTACTCCCCCTTAGGGTTGACCCTGACTTGTCATTCATATACTACTCCCAAGCCTAAATGCTTGCAGGTTTCTATAATAGTGTGTCCAAACCAGGTTACAAATATTGAAAGATCTAGATGTGTCCAAAGCACATCTAGCCATATCAATTGTCTAGGGGTCGTAAAGACACAACACACTTTTTTGGTGTCGTTTTTTGGGAGAGTGGTGCTCATCACTAGCTTAGTTTACGAGGACTCCCGTGCCCAAATAATACTGGCATGGCCTAAGATAATATGAATTGTCCAAAATAGTTTGCTTTTAGGTAATAGTAACCTTAAAAATAGGTTGATTTAGGACCCTATAGTTTCACCTTAGAGTCTTGATGAATAAAACTCTAATATGCTAACAACTAAAACATGCATAACTTGATGTTGTTTAGGTTTGCCTTTAGGCAACTATTAGGGCATGAAGTTGAAGCAAATGTGTCTAGAAAGGATCAGGGTTTTGGGGGCTGGCAATATTTTCCTCCGCGCCACTAGCTTGGTTTACGAGGACTCCCGTTCCCATATGATACCGGCTTGGCCTGAGATAATATGAATTGTTTAAAATAGATTGCTTTTAGGTAATAGTAACCTGAAGGGACCCTCCCTACTAGAATATGCTTACTTTGTTGAAAACTACAACCAGTTTTGTGAAGAGATGGAAGAGGATATCGTAATGGTAGACCCGCTTGTGAGAGCATTAAGCAATCAAGATTCTGATGCTGAAGATTATGAAAATCCAGAAGTTTTCGAGTTTCTCAACTATCTTAATCAGTCTGATGAAGATCTGAGCGAAGAGGAAGAGGTAATAGAAACAGTTAAGTTTGCCTCTCTAGAGGAGGCACTAGAAGAAAAGGCACCCAAGGCTAAACCTGAGTTGAAGTAGCTACCTGAAGGGTTAAGGTATGAATTTCTAGATCAAGAAGAGAGAAATCCTATCATCGTTAATGCCCATCCTACGAAAGATTGATTGGACAAACTTCTTGAGGAGTTGAGACTCCGCAGGCAGGCTATAGGATACTACTAGTTTGTTTTGTTTTGACTTTTCCCTATTGCCCCCAACATTTCTAGTTTTCATTCTTTGAGATATATTTGTGTCCTAGTTTTCTAATTTGCCTTCTATCGCTTACTATTCCTTGTGAAGATGATACTGAATATTCAGACAATGATCCCTATCTATTGATTCATTATTTGAGGATCTAAAAATAGGGAGATGAAGGCAAAGAAACCGACACACTCATTCTTTAGAAGACCAAATGGTGAACTGGGGTGCACACAATGAAGAAGTATCAGAGCAAACACAATCCTCCACCTCAATATAAACCCTTTATGACTACTTTCATCCATAAAGTTTCAACTCAGTAATTGCAACAAGAGTAAACCAAATGCCCGAGAAGAAATTTTCTATTCCATCAGTTCCTCTTGAACTTCTACCTAGTTTTTATGGGCTAAAAAATGAAAATCCCTATAAGCATGTGGATACCTTCCTAGAGACTTGCTCTACTTTTCATACTCAAGTGGTCACAAATGACTCCATCCGTCTCACATTGTTCCCTTTCTCTTTGAAAGCCAATGACAAAGAATGGTACTCATCTAATACTGAGATAGTAACATAGGAGACTATGAAGAAAAAATTCTTGAACAAATTCTATCCTATCGACAAACTTACCCAAATGATACCATGCATCACCTATTTTAGCCAAAAGGATGATGAAAATTCCATGAAACATGTGAAAGGTTCTAGAAATTGCTAAGGGACTACCCTCACTATGTAGTGCCCATTTGACAACTAGCTCAAACTTTCAAGTTTAGGTTATATCAAATGGCTCAAACTATGCTAAACACATCATCTGGAGTTGCTTTCAAGGCCAAACACCCTTAATAATCATGGATTTTATTTGATCATGTAGGTGAAAACTCAAGGCACCGAGCATCCAGTGTAAATAGTAAACATGGTAAAAATGTGGGAGCTACAACTTCTAGTACCAAAAACAATTCTACTCCTTGAATGATGAAGATCAGGGAACTGGCAAGATGAATTTTATGAAGATACATGTGGGAGGGTTGATGAGTGCAAAATCAACACCTTTATTTGCATATTTTAATATTTATTTGACAATAATTCGTTGGCCTTTGAATAGTTTTAATAGAAATGTCTCTAGCTTAAATTTTCTCCTTTCTATTTGGAGATTTCACTACTTCTCATTGAATTTTGTAGGTAAATAATAAAATCCATCCAAAGCCCAAGATGGCCCATGAAATAGAGGCTCAATTATCTATCTAGTGCCTCCCAAAACTCTCAATTGATCGACTGACGCATCCATTCAGCTGACTTTTCCACCAAATCTTTCAACTTCCAATGGTCTTGATATATATACCCTAAACCAAAATGGTCCTAAATTTTACACCCCAAGGCAGAATTTAATGTACAAGTATGCATTGGAAAAAAAATCATTCTCTACTTGAAAAAGTTATAATTGGATGACTTTCCTGCCATTTGGTTGGCATCACGAGTGATCGACTTGTCATTGGGGGAATTAACAACAAAGAGAGACACGTGGTCAAAATATTAAAAGAAGGTAAATACATAAATCCCTTCATTTGGGGGAAAGCAATTAATATTGTAAAAGTTAACTCCTTTGACTAGGAAAATTGGCCAATTCCATATACTTTTATGTGGTGGAAAGAATACATTTAAATACCAGTCAAAATTTGAATTAAG
Source organism: Alisma plantago-aquatica (assembly GCA_963693085.1). NCBI lineage: Eukaryota > Viridiplantae > Streptophyta > Magnoliopsida > Alismatales > Alismataceae > Alisma > Alisma plantago-aquatica. The sequence continues at coordinate 957,009,202 of OY856409.1, forward strand.
AAGGACATTATTGTAGTCAAACTTTAGTTGAAGTAGATTCAACAACTATTGCCACCATAATGCCTCACTTATAGGATTTTTACCCCTCCTTTCTCTATATAAAAGGAGGACATACACCAAAGAAAAGGCTATCACTTATTTTATCACGTTTTCTACCTCTTCTTATAATCTTGTTCTTATGTTGGAGTGGTTTTCTTATAGGGCATGGGGGACAACCCCATAGCTCATTTTCTACATTAGTTATACTATCTCCATTTTATTAATAAAAAGATATTTGCCAATATGGTTACGCTTTGTTTAGAAAAATGGATATGTTCTTGTGATGGTATTGAGATCTCGAAACCCAAGTAGGATGAATTACATAAGTTCTTGACAAGGTTTTATGATCTTCTATCTTCTGATCTGTACTTGTTTTCTAGTTAAATAGGATTATATTGTTGTTGGGATGTAGAGATCTCAAATTTCAATTAAAAATGCACAATCTTTTGACGTGATTAATTGATTTAGGTAGTGATCTTTTTTATCTAGTTTCCTTGATATGTGATAACCTATGGTGATGCAATCACCCAATCCATCGGTTCAATCATCATAACAGAAATTACTTGTTCTTGATGAGATCACTTTAAAAAAATTATTGGATGGTTGGACGAGGATCCTCAAACGTCATGACCTCAAGTTTGAGAAAAGTCCAATCATTGTGTAATTTGTGATCCTAAGGTACTCAAATCCATATAATCCAGATTTGGTTATTAAATAGAGTTGGATAAGATAATGTACAAATGTGGTTTCAATGGTCATACTCCAAACTCTCAGTTCTTTCTATCATATAATCTTAATTAGTTTATTTTTGCACTTCTATTTTCTATTCTAAAAATAATCAAACTCTCACAAATCGGATTTTCCTTTCCTATTCTCGCAATTGGTTTTGGATTTCAACCATCTTTTCCTTCCATCCCATGGATCGATACCTTACTACCAGAAGGTTGAGTCGTTGCTTTCAATAAGTTGACTACCTCCTTAGAAAGTTAAACTATAGGACTGTTCTTAATGACTTAGTGTGCAAACAACACGCATCAAATTTGGCTCCATTGTTGGGGATGAAAAAGGTTGTTTTTCAAATCTTGTTGCTTTGTATATAGGATTTCTCTTCTTTCTTTTCATAATTTTAGTTTGGTTTTATAACTTTTAGTTTGTTCTATAATTTCTTTCTTGTTCGTAAATTCCTTAGCATGTTTATAATTTTCAAACTTGTTTTATAATTTGTATATTCTTTCTAGTTATTCTATTTTGTAAATTTAGTTGTCCTGTGATTGTTAATTTTGTTAAAATTTCTTTGTTTAGTTTACTTTTATAATATTTAGTCTTGTTCCATAATTTCATTTCTTAGATTTCATAATTTATTTTACCTACTGAGACCCATTTCGGTAGTGTATATCCTCGTCCTACCAAGTTTCTATTATGTTAATACTAATTTCTAATTTTTCTATAATTTTTAGTGTTGTTTGTAATTTTTTAGCATTAGTTCTTAATTTTAATTCTTTTGCAATTTCTAGTTAAATCCTTAATTTCTTTTATAATTTTTAGTTTCTTTTCATAATTTTTAATTTCTTTAAGATTAGATCTTTTTCCATTCTTTCTAGCTCAGATTACTTTTTGTAATTTATTTCCTAAAAGAACTTTTCAAATAGAGTGGTCAATACATTATGATTAACAATGTGAATTGTGTAGTTATTACAACCATGCATCACTAGATTGTCCAAATGTGTCTCCTCATATTTTGGTGGCATCATGTAATATTGAGTCTTCCTACCAATGTGAATATAATGAAAATTACAATCCACAAACTTTTTAAGACTATTATGAGGAACAATGACACCCATATCAATGTGAGGGGTGATGTGGAATATTATAGGGGTGGGGTGAAGATAACCAAGAAATTTTTGGTGGGTACGAACCTTATTCTGAAAATCAATATACACCTCAGAAGGAGGAATGTATCAGAGGCCTAGAAAAATTAGTAGTGGATTAACAGGAAACATTTGAAAATAGACTAGTCATGTTAGCTACTTTACTAGATGCTAAATCATAGAGACCCCTAGAGAAATTAGAACATCCTAATTTTTTTTCTCAATGATGACGATGATGATCCCATGTTTATGTCATTTATGTTGGATCCTTTCGAATTAGCATAGATCAACGAGTTGCATCCTATATATGATGAGCACCTTGGTATTCCAACCCTTCTGCTAGAAATTTTATTACTTGAGTATGAAAATTTTAAGTAGGAGAGTTGGCCTTATCCCGAAGTTCCAACAACTCCTATCATAGACATAAATCTAGATTTTATAATTGACCAATCTACTTGGGTTGAACCCTCTCTGGATAATGAACCACCAACCCTCCATGATATATTAGTAGATGTTTTTTGAGAGAGGCTTCCTCATCATGAGCCTTATACTCCACCATATCCAATTTCTTTTTCACATATTGTTGGTCTAGATGGGGAGCCATTACCACATCAAGAGAGTCACATGAGTCACATGCCCCCTCTAATTGATTGTAAAGATGATATTTCCATTTTACATCTTCTCAAATCCTTGGGAACATCTTGCATAGAGGGACTTGAGCCACATGCTATATCAACAACGAAACCCATGAATCCCATTAACAACAATGTTAATTGCATGATTTTTTAGGAGAGCAAAATATTCGTGATGCTGATTTAAATAATTGTTCCTTTCATATCAGCACCACTTCTCCTATGTGCAAATCTAGGTGATGAGAAGAAACTTGAGCCAGATCCTCCACATGATCTTGCACATTCAAAACCTCATGTGCTACGAGACCGACTCAAACTCCACATTGAGTTAATCCTTGCCAATTCACATACATGGATAGCACTTCCTCCATTGTGGAGGAAGATCTGTGGATCTTACTGGAAGGACTGTGGGTAAACAAGAAACATAAATTTTCTCTATCTAAAAGCCCCTTCAAGCTTCCATGACCACCCAATCATTGGCTGCACTTTGAAGCTCTACTTATCAGGGTTCCAATCCTCATACACATTCCATTCAACTGGACATTCTTCTAGCTATAAGCCCCCGTAGTGATGTCTGCACTTTTCTTCCCTCCATTTTGGATTTAAGTTTTGCTTGGGATGATCAAAATTTAAATTTTGGGTGGAGGTGGGTGGTACGTAATAGTTCCACCCACTCTATCTTAAAATTTGTGCAACTTTCCTTACGTTATGTAGTTTAGTTTTAAATTTAAAAAAAAAATCCTTTAAATTTGTTCCTTATCTAGTCAGTTAGGCCTATATTTAGTTGGCCATTATGATATGAATGTTTATCAATATAGCCCCTTGAATGATGCAACTTCTTTTGTAACATAAATTATGAAATTTGTAAATGATAGAAATTTTCATGTCACCTAGGATTTGAGTTAACCCATTCCTTAGAAAAGATGGCAAGCCGTAGAGGACTGATAGGATTCAAAACCAATGCTTCCTTATATATAGTTATAAATTAACTTGAAAATGTTCTTTTTTTTTGCATAACTCAGAATTAATTGACTCAATGTATGATACTTTGAACGTGCATAAATAAAAAAAAATGAGTTGCACAAAGAACAATATTTTGACACTTTTTCCATTACATTCCAATCTCTTCATTCATAAAAGAAAAAAAATTAAAAGCCAATATGCCAAACTCTAAGTTTGGAGAGGCACACCCGCTTTTCCTCCCTCATTTACTTATTTCATACCTCTCATAAATTTCATAGGGTCGTACCACCAAGAAAAAATGCCAAACGAGCACACCAAAACATATGGTCAATATAACTGCAAACAAAGGAATAAAAAGGTATCAAGACAAATAAAGGAGAGACATCTTCTTTAGATACCTCATTTGACTCCACTTTTTATGCTGAGGGTAATCTACATAACCCCAAAAAATCTTGAACCATGTTCTTATGCAATGACTCATAAGAATACGCGGGAGTACTAAATGCAAAGGAAATATGAAATATGTTTAATTGGGGTCTTGAAATGAACCAAGTTGTGAAATAATCTAGAAGGGATATGGAATTTTTTTTTCTGTGAATCTAGGAGTTCAAGTTTTCTTGTCCATATAAGGTGGAAGGATGCTCAAGTGGTGTTATGTAGGTGAGGATGATGGACCAAAAGTATTGTGGTAGTGTTTTAAATTCAATGTTGCTTGAGGATGATCAAAGTATTAAGTTCGAGGTATTTTAATGAGTGCAAACTCATCAAATTTATTTGACAAAAATTTGTTGGCCTTTGAATAGTTTTAGCATAAATGTGTCTAGTTTAGAAGTTCTTCCTTCTATTTGAATCTTTCACTAGTTTTCATTGACTTTTGTAGGGAAATGATAAAATCCATCCAATGCCCAAGATGGCCCATGAAATAGAGGCCCAACTGTCTATCTACCACCTCTTAGAACTCTCAATTGATTGACTCACTCATCTAGTCAGTTGAATCACATGCACTAGATCTTTAAACTTTCTGCAGTCCTGATATACATACCCTCTACCAAAATGGTCATCACATTTACATCCCAACGAGGAATTTATTGCACATGTATGTGTTGGAAAAGAAATTTAATGTTGTACATGAAAAATGCATAATTAGATGGATTTCCAGTTGGTAAGATGTCCTTACGAGTCAATAGACTTGTCATTGTGGGAATCAACAACAAAGAGAGTCACATGGTCAAAATATTAAAATAAGGCAACTCAATAAATTCCTCCATTTGGGGAAAGCAATTAATGTTGTAAAAGTTTACTCCTTTCACTAGGAAAGTTGGCCAATTCGATATGATTTTGTGTGGTGAGACCAGTTAAAATTAAAATTCAAAAGTCTATTATTGTAGTTAAACTTCAATCAAAGTAGATCCAGAAGCTACCACCACCATAAAGACTCAATCCTAGGGTTTTTTCCCTTCCTTTATCCCTATAAAAGGAGGGGGACTTCAAGGAAAAGGCCATCACTTATTGCATCATTTGTTTTATCCCTTGTTTTCTTGTTTTCATTCTTTTCTTTACATTATGTCTGAGTAGTTCCCTTCTAGGGCATGGGGACTAGCCCCATAGTTTGTTCTTGCACTATGTAATCAGCTCCATTGTTTTAGTAAAATAATAATTTATTTTTTCTGATTATTTCTTGATCATTGGTTTATTGATATATTTTGTGGAGTAATGTGATCACAGATCTCTACAAGAATGAACCCATAATCCCTTAATTGTGATTGTTATTTTTTTATCCAACTGATCTCGTACTTGTTTTTTTGTGGGGGGTCAAGATCTCAGATTCCCACAAGAATGGACCCATGATCTTTTGATGTGAACACCTGATTTAAATTATGACCCTTCTACCCTTTGACTTGTTTGTTATAGCCCACAGTGATGTGATCACCTAATCCATGATTTCAAATGTTGAAGTTTCTAGATGAGATCTCAGTAAGTAATATGTTGGATGGTTGCACAAGGATCCAAAAATGTTGAGATCAATGGGTTTGTGGGAAGTTTGTCCCTTTTGAGATTCATCCAAAAAGACATGAATCCACATGGTCCTAATTTGATAATTGAAATGCGAAGTTGATTTGTTGAGTAAAGTATGCATATTGGTGGTGATCCCTTAGATCCCTAGTTCTTTTTATGATTTGATCTTAGTTTGTTTATTTCTACAATTTTACTTTCTATTCTTAGCATAACCAAACTCTAAACAAACCCAATTTTCCATTCTTATTCTCATGATTTGTTTTGGATTTCAACCATTTTCTTCCATCGTCCCTTAGATGGATACCTTACTATAAGAAGGTTGACTCATTGCTTGCAACAAGTTGACCTCCTATTTAGAAGGTTAAACTCTAGGATTTCTCCTAGTTATCAAGACACACCATGGGTCCTATAGTCAATTTGCCCATTCTATTAAGTCCCTTAATGAAAAAGAAAAGTCACTCCAATCTTTTGGCAGCTGCTACAACCAAGGACCTATGTCCCAATCATACAATCCAGAATGGAAAACCATCCTATCTTGTAAGTAGTAAGGAGAAGAGGGTAAAGGGCATCCATGGAAACACTAAGGACAAAAGTATTTCTTCAAATTTTAAGATGAGGTTTTAGGAAGGCTAAGAAGCCTTGATGAAGTAAAAAAGGATGTGCCTTCCCAAAGAAAAATATTAGTTAGCTTGAGCAAAGGATCGATCAAATTTCCTTGTCAGTTGCATGTCGTGAGACTTCCTTGCCAAACCATGGTTAAGCCAAACAATGGTAGTGTTTCAATGGGTGTTCCTCAATGCACCTATATTCCAGCACAAGCTCTAGTACAATCCTAGCCACAATATCAAGGTCCTCCATCTTCATATGATCCTCCACTCACACAATACCCATACAACTGCCAATGTTGTCCAAAATCACCACCTCAACCTAAACTGCCCCTAGTACCAACCTCTATGAAAAGTACCAAAAAAAACCATACATCCTCCAAAACCCCAACCCACCACAACAAAAGCCACGTCAAGGACCTTCACCACCACCACAAGCTCCCACTTCTTTTCATGAGAAATTTAAGGCTATAACCATATTGAGGAGTGGAGAAACTCTATAACAACAAAGGAACCAAATGGTTTATGGTTTTGTGAATGATGATAAAGATGACACCATGATGCATGATTATGATCGTACGATGGATAACCAAGGGGATAATGTGATATTAAGAGATGAAACTATGATCCATGTGAGATAGGTTAGAATATACCAACTTTTGTTGATTCACTTAATGAACCTTCTGCTTCTAAGAGGAAGAAAAAGCACACTGAGCATAACTTTGAGACTTTCAAGTAAGTAATGATCAACATTCCACATTTAGATGGAATCAAACAAATTCCTTCCTATGCAAAATTCCACAAGGACATGTGTGATTTCAAGAAAAAGTCAATTGGGAGAATTCCACAAAGAGTAAATCTCACTAAGCATGTGAAATCCATTTTGTAGCACACTAATCCCAAGAAGAGAAAAGATCCCAGTGCCCCCATAATACCTTTCTACATAGGCACACATCACATTGACCAGTCTCCTCACGACTGGGGTTCTAGTGTGAAGTTGATGTTGTATTATATTTGTGTTGAGTTGGGTTTGTGCCACTTAAAGCCAACCAATTGCACCTTCAAATTGGCCAATCATTTTTTGAAGACACCCCAATGGTGGATAGCAAATGTGCCATTGAGGCCTGGTGATGACACATATGCTTTCTTTTGGTTGATTTCATTATTCTCGACATGGATAAGGACATAAGAGTGGTACCTATCATTATGGGAAGACCATTTTTAGAAACCATTAAAATTGGGACACATGCAAGAACCTACACTATGTATGTGACCTTCATCCACATGAATATTCGATTGAACATTTTCAAATCATCTGCCAAAGCCTAAGTGATAGGTGTTGCGAAGTAAGATTGATATTATATTGACTATCTTGAAGAGATTGTGGAAGAATTCCTACCATTATGGATTGAAATGGCCATAAAGTGTAGAGGCCTAGAACATGCTCTTTAACACCCATAATAGGTAGAAGAGGGAAAGAAAGGTTATTATATAGTATCTACTAGTAGTGATTTTATGTCCAATTCTACAAAGCCAATGTAGAGTTCCATTGAAGATCCTCCCATCTTTGAAACGAATTCCCTTCTTGAAGGTGTGGATTTCTTAGTCCAAAATGACACCCCTGTAGTGATAATTTATTTTCTCCTTTCCCAAGACCAAGAGGATGCCCTTAAATCTATTTTGAAGAAAAACATTGAGCCCATTGGATGGTCAATTGTTGATTTGAGAGATGTTGACCCATCTATTTGTGTGCACCACATATGTTTAGAGGATGATGCCCATCCAAGCCATAAACTGCAAAGAAGATTGAATCCTTAGTGCAAGTACATAGTGACAGAATAAGTAGAAAAGCTCCCAGAATTTGGAATTATCTAACCTATTTCTAATAGTCAATGGGTGTGTTCCATCTAGGTTCTACCCAAGAAAGGTGTGATCACCTTTGCACAAAATGGTGATGGGGAGATAATGCTAGAGATAGAGCAATCTAAGTGGAGGATGTGTGTTAGTTACCAAAAGTTGAATGATAGGACCAAGAAGGAACATTCCCCATTGCGGTCCATCGATCTAATTCTTGAAAGATTGGCAAGACAAAATTACTATTGCTATCTTGATGGTTATTTTAGAGTTCTTTCAAATGGTCGTTCATCCAACTAACGAGGAAAGACAATATTTACATATACAACCCAAGACATTTAAATGTAGGAGGATGCCATTTGGTATGTTTATGGATGATTTTTTGTTCTTTGGAAAAAAAATTGATGAATCTTATCTCACCTCATCATTGTACTAGAGAGATGTCTAAAAGTCCACCTAGTGCTTTATTAGGAGAAAAGTCACTTCATGGCTCCTGAGGTTAATTTTTTTTTATTGTTCTTGGACACTATGTATCAAATGTTGGGTTTTAGGGGAGATAGAGAAGGCAGCGGAAACAAAAATTTTTTCTCCCCAACCCATACCGAGGAAACGCGTCAACGTCTATATAATAGGAAAGGATGGTTTGCGGAATCATACCTTGTCCCGTGGCTTGCTCGGCGACAATACCTCGCGCAATGCGCGGTCTTCAACTCCGGACTTCGACGGTGTCTGTGCAGCTCCTGGTCGCACCGGGACTGACAACTCCTACTCGAACCAGACTGTTGGATGACAGTTGTCCTCCTAAGCGGCAGTGTCCTCCCGCCTCTGTAGTAGTCCACACGGACCACCTGGAACTCCACTCTCCTTGTCCCACAAGGAAGTGGAAGGAGTCGCACCCTCCTGTTGACGTACTAGTTGCCAACACGCTCTCCTGCCTCCTGTTGCAACTGCAGTTGTCCTTCCCTTGCTGCACCTCCCTTTTGCGGGAAGCACTTTCTCAGGCTCTCTCACGGTTACCAAAACTAGAGAGAATGACAACTTGCAGAGCAACTGGTTGCACTGAGCTGTGTCTTGAGAAGCCCCCAATACCCCTATATATATAGGAGAGTCATGGGACAGGGTTATCCATCCCGGGCAATACGGGACTAAAGCAGAAGTAGAAGGGTTCGAGAATTTTCCACAAAATGCAACCGGTTCGCAACTTGAAATGATCGGTTCACAACTGAACCGATCGGTTCGGCCATTGAGCCGTTCGGTTGGACCTGAGCCGATCGTTTGGGGCACTCCAACCGATCGGTTGGTGCCCTGAACCGATCGGTTCATGGTCCTAATCCGGCTCAAAAAGACTTTCCTTGTTTCTTTCCCAATTGGTATCGAATACCAATATTATTCCCAATCGAATTGGGCAATTTGAAACCAAAGGAAAATTCTTGCCGACATGACTTTCCCAACTGGTCGGTTGCACCAGTTGAGCCGATTGGTTCAACCCTTGAACCGATCGTTTCAACCTGAGCATGAGCCGATCGGCCTGGACACTCCAGCCGACCGGTTCAGCAACCTCAGCCGACCGGTTCATCACATGAGCCGATCGGTTGGAAGCACAGGTTGGGCAAAATCAGTCAAATGCGATTTCAATCAATCTGATACTCCAATCAATGCGTCCAACACCTTGAACCATACGATATTGAGCTATCGACTAATTGAGTGTTTAATTGAACTACTAAACTCCTTTAGTAATCAATCTAAACATTGCTTTGTGGACAAAACTCCTCTTCCAGGTTAAATCCTATGTGTGTGACCCTGCAGGTCCATTTCACGTTGGCAGTGAAAGTCCATAACACTTATGACTTCACAAGCAAAGAGCGGTTCCTAGTCACACATCAGTGCTACCCAAGTGAAAGTAGAAAGTTGGAGAACAACTTTCATCCTACAATCCGTGAATGGTGTTACAGCGAATGTATAATTCCTTTGTCACTGATATCCCGAATGAACTCGAGGCATGGATCAGTCATCCTGTCAACGTTCATTCACTTCCTTGATCTCAGAGTAGACTGGAAGAGATATGTATGACATCAGTATCATATACTGATTCACACATGCGTGCACGCCTTTCTCAATCCTACTCATCAAGTGGCCATGGATATCAAACTCCCTCAGGAGGGACAAATCCCATATCTATCACTCACCCCTCAAAAGCCCCATGTGTCAAAGCCACCCAATCATCACCTTTATAACAACCCATGTTTCAGGACTGCGTTTGATGATGTCAAAGTGTGCCCAATGACATGTGTTGAGTGCAGTGATTTCAGGTCTAAGAATCACACTCACCACCATCACTGTGAGTACTGACTGTGACTACCATGTCATGGTTCCATGTGTCAAACTCACGGTGGGTCTGTCCGGTACACTTGTTCTCTAACAAGTACCTATGTGTTTGGTTTGATATCTCTATATCATGACTAATGAGATTCTGTCATCAACCAACACCACAATCTAGTCTTGTGTGTCATTGCTGTCTATCTACCTTCCACAATGACATCCGACTAGGGACATAACAAGAATGTACAAACTCTTAGCATCCGTATGATCTCATCATTCAGGTCATGAACCTGAAGGCATACGCCATTGAGTATTGTCATTCTCTAGACATTCAATCTGTTCTATCACTATCTCATATGACTGAACCAGAAAGAATTGGAAGCTCACCTTTTATGTTTATCAAGTCAATCTTAATGTATCCCACCAATCATCATATGATTGGCTCTCAGGGCATACATACCAACAGACTCCCACTTGCACTGTGAGCCAATCACCCATGAATCATATTCATAGTGATCTTCAAACATGTCCCACATGTTACTGTGTTGTAGTGCCAACATGGTGAGTAATGGCAACACCTTGCCAAAGTCTGTACGAATTGCATGTCTCACATCTCTTCGTTGTACGTCATACGTATGAGATGGAGTTGCCGTAATATGTGATCTTGTATTCCATTTGCTAACCTTTAGCCACATTGCATGATCAAGGATTCCAGACTTGTCATCAATGAGTGGAATATAAGTTCATCTTATGAACTTTTCAGATCCATATAGTATCCACTGCTGTTTATCTAACACATAGATACTCGGTTTTTCCCTTTTAAATGGCTTTATTGGAACACTTCCAATTATCAACAAACTTTTACTTTTATACATCCTATGTATATTTTGCGATTAATTTTTTGTCCCTTTTGGAAGTTCGCATCAATGTAACTCTTTACATCAAACTCTTCCTTATCTCCATAGAACTAGTACTTCCCAAGTACTTATCAAGTTCTCATGGTATTCCAGTAACCCTTACTGGAAATAGACAGCCATCCACTCGTCATGTCACACATGCGAGTTATCAGGATGAGCACATCATATTGCCATGTCCTACATACAAGATGATGAATGCATTTTATTCTTGCCATGTCATACATGCAAGATAATGGGATGATTACATACATGATAGATCCATATCTATTCTTAGTGTTCCCATTCTTCATAAGAATTGGACACTTGGCCTTGGGATACTAACTCCATGTAACATGGACAAGTTTTCTCCCACTGAATCTGTGCATACTGAACACTTCAGTACAGATTGCCAATGTATGCTCTCTCTTTCCAGGTCAAGAGATTTTCGAGAACTATCTCTATAGATCTCTATTCCTATCTCATAGGAAACATCTCTATCTTCCTTAAAGATAATTTCCACATTCGGATTTCCAATCTAGAACATTTTTTCATTTCACATCAATATGTGGAATGTGAACACGCTCCCACTAAATCACAGATCCCTTCTTTATCTTTGATATATCAGTCAAACCCTTTGACTATATCATCAAAATAAAGATCCAATTTTGAGTTGCTTGTACTCAATCAATCACATTGATTAGTCCATTGTAACTTATAGACTTCATTTGCATTAGTGGATTCATAAACCTTATAGGCTGTGTCACGTACAGATCCTATTTTTATTCCTCATATGAATGAGGTTTTAGTATCCATATGCCAAATGTCTTAGTCATTAAGTTGCAATCAACAAGCATCATCCTTCTCAAAATGTTATCCATGTGTCTTAACATTTAAGACTCATTTGCACTTTATGGATTTCATCCAATGAGTGCTACCATCAAGGTCATACCTTATGGTTCACATGGATGTCATTTAGGATGTAAAGGTCATAAACCATAACTCAAGATTCGGTTCCTCATATTCATCTTGATAGTTGAATCATCACATGAACAACTCATCACATAGATAATTTGAGGTGTATCTGCTAAAGATATAAGAACTCACAACCCTTGTGATTCTTAATTTCTTTTATTAGTGTGGGGTAAACTTTTATTAAGAAGAATTCAGTTATTTGATAATCATTCTCTAACTCCTTAGAGTACGATTCCTTCTTGATTCAGACATCACCATGCCTTAATCATGAATTCACTATGATACACTATCATAATCACTCATAAGGATCTCAAACATTTGGTCCAAGTATTTTATTCATTGATCTCATCAAGAATTAATACTTTACCAAATTTGTACTTCATTTATGATAATCTTGAACACTTCCAGACATTCATATTGGTATTTCTCTAAACACCATTTGAAGTATTAGCATTTATTCCAATAGGTATGTAAATACATCACATGTATTATACCTAATAGGATAATCACTCTCCCACTACATTAGTGAAGATTGATTAATCATGTCCAAGATATTCATGTCTCTTACTGGTTCTATAACCAAAAGAGTCTAGATTTATCCATCACATGGAAACTAGAAATGAATTTCTCATGATTAATGCTAATTAAATTGTTTGAGTTATCTATAACTTTTAGGTATCATCTTATCTTATGCATATCAAATATCACAAGATAAATAAGGCATTGCCACAAAGATCACATCTTTATAAATTGAAACATCTCTTTATTAATTGCCATCATACAATATGCAAAAATAAAGTGTTTCTATCTATTGGCAAGTATGAAATAGCAGTTCATAACTGTATTACATGCCTTATAGGCTGAAAATAAACTAAAGTATTCCTATCTATAAAGGCAACACTTGCACCAAGTAAGAATGCTTTACACTTTACATCTTGGTATCATATACCTCAAAAAGTGTTACAAGTTTATTTACATGACACCTTCAAGTAGAGGCTTCAGTCGCCTCCTTCTTCTTTTGTTCTTCCAGGTAGAGAGGACAATTCCTTTTCTAATGTCCTGGCTTTTGACAATGGTGGCAATTTCCTTTCTTTGTCACGCCTCCCTTGGCCTTGAGAGCTGAAGATGGCTTGGACTCCTGGCTAGCTTCAGAACCTTTCTTAGCTTTGCCCTTGCCCTTGCGCTTGGACTTGCCTTTCTTGCTCGTGATCACCATCACGGACTTAGGCTTGTCCTTCTTCATTTGTAACTCGGCTGTCCTCAACATGCCCAACAACTCTGACAGTGGCCTATCAAAGTTGTTCATGTTGTAGTTTATCACAAATTGACTGTAAGATTCTGGGAACGATTGCAGTATCACGTCAGTAGCCAACTCTTGGCTCAGTGGAAATCCCAGTCTCTGCAGGTTCTCCACATACCCAATCATCTTGAGTGTGTGAGGACCAACTGGATCTCCTTCTGTCATGACGCACTTGAACAGTGCCCTAGAAACATTGTACCTCTCTTGCCGTGCCTGATCTTCATACATGTTCCTGAGATGCAAAATCATCTCAATGACACCCATGTTCTCATGTTGCCTCTGCAACTCATGGTTCATTGAACATAGCATCAAGCACTTTGCATCAATGGCATCATCAGAATGCTTCTTGTAAGCATCCCTTTCTGCCTTTGGTGCATTAGGAGTGGGTTCCTCTGGAATTGGAGTATCCAGGACATAGAGCTTATGCTCTTGAGTGAGAACAATTCTCAATGTCCGATACCAGTCGTGGAAGTTTGTCCCATTTAGCTTGTCCTTGTCAAGGACTGATCGCAAAGAAAAGTTGTTGTTGTTTGTTGCCATTTGAACTACGAAAAGGAAAATATGCAATTTTAGTCCAAAACTCATTTTTGACTTATTTGATTGATTTGAAAGTTTGACGATATAATTAGGCCTTTAATTAATTATCGCTCCCACTATTTTACTTCAAATTGATAGCCCTCACCATCAATTCGGAAGATTGCAGCGTACAACCTTCTAGTGGGCAAGATCCTGAAATCCTCTAAGTCATGGACCAGCTTGGGCTGTCACCCACAACATAGATCTCTCAGGTAGGCAACTTTTGCCAATTGCATCATATGTAACTCTTGATAAGAGGTCATCTACAACTCCTTGCAATGATCATCTCCATGCCTCAAGGCGCTAGATCCTATCTAGGTCACCTTGTTAAGTCCGACCCAAAGCAAACACGATGAACATGCACCCTGCTTGGGCAGACCCACACATTCATCCTTCACACTTCCACGAGATAGACGGTGCACCACGCTTGGGCGTGCCCACACTTGGTCGATCAAGCTTTTCACGTGTGTCGCATTTGGAAGGCATCTAAAACTTAATATTTTAATGAGGGATTTGGTTTTATATACATATACATATCCAATCACCACAATACATAGTACGTATCATATACATGCTATATCCCATAGAAAACATGCACAAAATGATAAAAGCGATGATTATGGCCATCCTAATGTGATTCCTCGAGCCAAGAGGAATCACGGTCATCTAGGTCTACATCACATGCAACCTATACAAGATGAACTCTGTGCCTTGCCTTCCGAGTTGATCAACTCATCACATGAATGATCTGTACTCTCCAGCCGGTCGTCTGGGTGCCACCAGCCGATCGGTTGGCTCCTCCAACCAATCGGTTTGCCTGGTCATCGTGCATCTCGTCATGTCCGCCACCCGCTCGTCTCGCTCCTCGAACCGGTCATCAACCGATCAGTTCACTCCTTGAACCGACCGTCTGGAAGGTCAACCGATCGGTTCACTCCTTGAACCGACCGTCTGAACAGTCGTCTTGATGTCTGTCGGTCTTTGACATAACAGGAAATAAAATCCTATTCTATTTATTACATTGCTTTAAAAGGGAAACCCCGAGTTACATTCGGGGGGAACAAAGGTAGGAAAGAATCTCGAATTATTTCGAGTTACATCAGGAATAAGAGAGGGAAGATCGGTGCGCAGACCGAGATGCAAGCAACCACACACAACCAATCACAGATAGGGGTTTATAGGCCATAATCACGCTACACACATCCACCACAAAACTCGTTTAAGGGCGACGCGTATCGAGTACAATAATAATACATATCATATATGTAATTAGGGATTTGTGGATTTAGGATTGGACAAGTATAAAGCCGATATTATTCGCATTGCATGCAATAAATAAAGGCGACAAACCAAAATCGATCATATCGATATTCCTAAAATATAGAGCAGTTGACGTGGCTCTGATACCACTGTTGGGTTTTAGGGGAGACAGAGAAGGCAGCGGAAACAAAAAAAATTTCTCCCCAATCCATACCGAGGAAACGCGTCAACGTCTATATAATAGGAAAGGTTGGTTTGCGGAATCATACCTTGTCCCAAGGCTTGCTCGGCGACAATACCTCGCGCAATGCGTGGTCTTCAACTCCGGACTTCGACGGTGTCTGTGCAACTCCTGGTCGCACCGGGACTGACAACTCCTACTCGAACCGGACTGTTGGATGACAGTTGTCCTCCTAAGCGGCAGTGTCCTCCCGCCTCTGTAGTAGTCCACACGGACCACCTGGAACTCCACTCTCCTTGTCCCACAAGGAAGTGGAAGGAGTCGCACCCTCCTGTTGACGTACTAGTCGCCAACACGCTCTCCTGCCTCCTGTTGCAACTGCAGTTGTCCTTCCCTTGCTGCACCTCCCTTTTACGGGAAGCACTTGCTCGGGCTCTCTCACAGTTACCAAAACCAGAGAGAATGACAACTTGCAGAGCAACTGGTTGCACTGAGCTGTGTCTTGAGAAGCCCCCAATACCCCTATATATATAGGAGAGTCATGGGACAGGGTTCTCCATCCCGGGCAATACGGGACTAAAGCAGGAGTAGAAGGGTTCGAGAATTTTCCACAAAAAGCAACCGGTTCGCAACTTGAAATGATCGGTTCACAACTGAACCGATCGGTTCGGCCATTGAGTCGATCGGTTGGACCTGAGCCGATCGTTTGGGGCACTCCAACCGATCGGTTGGTGCCCTGAACCGATCAGTTCATGGTCCTAATCCGGCTCAAAAAGACTTTCCTTGTTTCTTTCCCAATTGGTATCGAATACGAATATTATTCCCAATCGAATTGGGCAATTTGAAACCAAAGGAAAATTATTGCCGACATGACTTTCCCAACTGGTCGGTTGCACCAGTTGAGCCGATCGATTCAACCCTTGAACCGATCGTTTCAACCTGAGCATGAGCCGATTGGCCTGGACACTCCAGCCGACCGGTTCAGCAACCTCAGCCGACTGGTTCATCACATGAGCCGATCGGTTGGAAGCACAGGTTGGGCAAAATCAGTCAAATGCGATTTCAATCAATCCGATACTCCAATCAATGCGTCCAACACCTTGAACCATACGATATTGAGCTATCGACTGATTGAGTGTTTAATTGAACTACTAAACTCCTTTAGTAATCAATCTAAACATTGCTTTGTGGACAAAACTCCTCTTCCAGGTTAAATCCTATGTGTGTGACCCTGCAGGTCCATTTCACGTTGGCAGTGAAAGTCCATAACACTTATGACTTCACAAGCAAAGAGCGGTGCCTAGTCACACATCAGTGCTACCCAAGTGAAAGTAGAAAGTTGGAGAACAACTTTCATCCTACAATCCGTGAATGGTGTTACAGCGAATGTATAATTCCTTTGTCACTGATATCCCGAATGAACTCGAGGCATGGATCAGTCATCCTGTCAACGTTCATTCACTTCATTGATCTCAGAGTAGACTGGAAGAGATATGTATGACATCAGTATCATATACTGATTCACACATGCGTGCACGCCTTTCTCAATCCTACTCATCAAGTAGCCATGGATATCAAACTCCCTCAGGAGGGACAAATCCCATATCTATCACTCACCCCTCAAAAGCCCCATGTGTCAAAGCCACCCAATCATCACCTTTATAACAACCCATGTTTCAGGACTGCGTTTGATGATGTCAAAGTGTGCCCAACGACATGTGTTGAGTGCAGTGATTTCAGGTCTAAGAATTACACTCACCACCATCACTGTGAGTACTGACTGTGACTACCATGTCATGGTTCCATGTGTCAAACTCACGGTGGGTCTGTCCGGTACACTTGTTCTCTAACAAGTACCTATGTGTTTGGTTTGATATCTCTATATCATGACTAATGAGATTCTGTCATCAACCAACACCACAATCTAGTCTTGTGTGTCATTGCTGTCTATCTACCTTCCACAATGACATCCGACTAGGGACATAACAAGAATGTACAAACTCTTAGCATCCGTATGATCTCATCGTTCAGGTCATGAACCTGAAGGCATACGTCATTGAGTATTGTCATTCTCTAGACATTCAATCTGTTCTATCACTATCTCATATGACTGAACCAGAAAGAATTGGAAGCTCGCCTTTTGTGTTTATCAAGTCAATCTTAATGTATCCCACCAATCATCATATGATTGGCTCTCAGGGCATACATACCAACAGACTCCCACTTGCACTGCGAGCGAATCACCCATGAATCATATTCATAGTGATCTTCAAACATGTCCCACATGTTACTGTGATGTAGTGCCAACATGGTGAGTAATGGAAACACCTTGCCAAAGTCTGTACGAATTGCATGTCTCACATCTCTTCGCTGTACGTCATACGTATGAGATGGAGTTGCCGTAATATGCGATCTTGTATTCCATTTGCTAACCTTTAGCCACATTGCATGATCAAGGATTCCAGACTTGTCATCAATGAGTGGAATATAAGTTCATCTTATGAACTTTTCAGATCCATATAGTATCCACTGCTGTTTATCTAACACATAGATACTCGGTTTTTCCCTTTTAAATGGCTTTATTCGAACACTTCCAATTATCAACAAACTTTTACTTTTATACATCCTATGTATATTTTGCGATTAATTTTTTGTCCCTTTTGGAAGTTCGCATCAATGTAACTCTTTACATCAAACTCTTCCTTATCTCCATAGAACTAGTACTTCCCAAGTACTTATCAAGTTCTCATGGTATTCCAGTAACCCTTACTGGAAATAGACAGCCATCCACTCGTCATGTCACACATGCGAGTTATCAGGATGAGCACATCATATTGCCATGTCCTACATACAAGATGATGAATGCATTTTATTCTTGCCATGTCATACATGCAAGATAATGGGATGATTACATACATGATAGATCCATATCTATTCTTAGTGTTCCCATTCTTCATAAGAATTGGACACTTGGCCTTGGGATACTAACTCCATGTAACATGGACAAGTTTTCTCCCACTGAATCTGTGCATACTGAACACTTCAGTACAGATTGCCAATGTATGCTCTCTCTTTCCAGGTCAAGAGATTTTCGAGAACTATCTCTATAGATCTCTATTCCTATCTCATAGGAAACATCTCTATCTTCCTTAAAGATAATTTCCACATTCGGATTTCCAATCTAGAACATTTTTTCATTTCACATCAATATGTGGAATGTGAACACGCTCCCACTAAATCACAGATCCCTTCTTTATCTTTGATATATCAGTCAAACCCTTTGACTATATCTTCAAAATAAAGATCCAATTTTGAGTTTCTTGTACTCAATCAATCACATTGATTAGTCCATTGTAACTTATAGACTTCATTTGCATTAGTGGATTCATAAACCTTATAGGCTGTGTCACGTACACATCCTGTTTTTATTCCTCATAGGAATGCGGTTTTAGTATCCATATGCCAAATGTCTTAGTCATTAAGTTGCAATCAACAAGCACATCCTTCTCAAAATGTTATCCATGTGTCTTAACATTTAAGACTCATTTGCACTTTATGGATTTCATCCAATGAGTGCTACCATCAAGGTCATACCTTATGGTTCACATGGATGTCATTTAGGATGTAAAGGTCATAAACCATAACTCAAGATTCGGTTCCTCATATTCATCTTGCTAGTTGAATCATCACATGAACAACTCATCACATAGATAATTTGAGGTGTATCTGCTAAAGATATAAGAACTCACAACCCTTGTGATTCTTAATTTCTTTTATTAGTGTGGGGTATTCTTTTATTAAGAAGAATTTAGTTATTTGATAACCATTCTCTAACTCCTTAGAGTACGATTCCTTCTTGATTCAGACATCACCATGCCTTAATCATGAGTTCACTATGATACACTATCATAATCACTCATAAGGATCTCAAACATTTGGTCCAAGTATTTTATTCATTGATCTCATCAAGAATTAATACTTTACCAAATTTGTACTTCATTTATGATAATCTTGAACACTTCAAGACATTCATATTGGTATTTCTGTAAACACCATTTGAAGTATTAGCATTTATTCCAATAGGTATGTAAATACATCACATGTATTATACCTAATAGGATAATCACTCTCCCACTACATTAGTGAAGATTGATTAATCATGTCCAAGATATTCATGTCTCTTACTGGTTCTATAACCAAAAGAGTCTAGATTTATCCATCACATGGAAACTAGAAATGAATTTCTCATGATTAATGCTAATTAAATTGTTTGAGTTATCTATAACTTTTAGGTATCATCTTATCTTATGCATATCAAATATCACAAGATAAATAAGTCATTGCCACAAAGATCACATCTTTATAAATTGAAACATCTCTTTATTAATTGCCATCATACAATATGCAAAAATAAAGTGTTTCTATCTATTGGCAAGTATGAAATAGCAGTTCATAACTGTATTACATGCCTTATAGGCTGAAAATAAACTAAAGTATTCCTATCTATAAAGGCAACACTTGCCCCAAGTAAGAATGCTTTACACTTTACATCTTGGTATCATATACCTCAAAAAGTGT
This sequence comes from Alisma plantago-aquatica, assembly GCA_963693085.1. Classification (NCBI taxonomy): domain Eukaryota; kingdom Viridiplantae; phylum Streptophyta; class Magnoliopsida; order Alismatales; family Alismataceae; genus Alisma; species Alisma plantago-aquatica. Next base: position 957,029,261 of record OY856409.1, read on the forward strand.
TACAAGTTTATTTACATGACACCTTCAAGTAGAGGCTTCAGTCACCTCCTTCTTCTTTTGTTCTTCCAGGTAGAGAGGACAATTCCTTTTCCAATGTCCTGGCTTTTGACAATGGTGGCAATTTCCTTTCTTTGTCACGCCTCCCTTGGCCTTGAGAGCTGAAGATGGCTTGGACTCCTGGCTAGCTTCAGAACCTTTCTTAGCTTTGCCCTTGCCCTTGCTCTTGGACTTGCCTTTCTTGCTCGTGATCACCATCACGGACTTAGGCTTGTCCTTCTTCATTTGTAACTCGGCTGTCCTCAGCATGCCCAACAACTCTGACAGTGGCCTATCAAAGTTGTTCATGTTGTAGTTTATCACAAATTGACTGTAAGATTCTGGCAACGATTGCACTATCACGTCAGTAGCCAACTCTTGGCTCAGTGGAAATCCCAGTCTCTGCAGGTTCTCCACATACCCAATCATCTTGAGTGTGTGAGGACCAACTGAATCTCCTTCTGTCATGACGCACTTGAACAGTGCCCTAGAAACATTGTACCTCTCTTGTCGTGCCTGATCTTCATACATGTTCCTGAGATGCAGAATCATCTCAATGACACCCATGTTCTCATGTTGCCTCTGCAACTCATGGTTCATTGAACATAGCATCAAGCACTTTGCATCAATGGCATCATCAGAATGCTTCTTGTAAGCATCCCTTTCTGCCTTTGGTGCATTAGGAGCGGGTTCCTCTAGAATTGGAGTATCCAGGACATAGAGCTTACGCTCTTGATTGAGAACAATTCTCAATGTCCGATACCAGTCGTGGAAGTTTGTCCCATTTAGCTTGTCCTTGTCAAGGACTGATCGCAAAGAAAAGTTGTTGTTGTTTGTTGCCATTTGAACTACAAAAAGGAAAATATGCAATTTTAGTCCAAAACTCATTTTTGACTTATTTGATTGATTTGAAAGTTTGACGATATAATTAGGCCTTTAATTAATTATCGCTCCCACTATTTTACTTCAAATTGATAGCCCTCACCATCAATTCGGAAGATTGCAGCGTACAACCTTCTAGTGGGCAAGATCCTGAAATCCTCTAAGTCATGGACCAGCTTGGGCTGTCACCCACAACATAGATCTCTCAGGTAGGCAACTTTTGCCAATTGCATCATATGCAACTCTTGATAAGATGTCATCTACAACTCCTTGCAATGATCATCTCCATGCCTCAAGGCGCTAGATCCTATCTAGGTCACCTTGTTAAGTCTGACCCAAAGCAAACACGATGAACATGCACCCTGCTTGGGCAGACCCACACATTCATCCTTCACGCTTCCACGAGATAGACGGTGCACCACGCTTGGGCGTGCCCACACTTGGTCGATCAAGCTTTTCACGTGTGTCGCATTTGGAAGGCATCTAAAACTTAATATTTTAATGAGGGATTTGGTTTTATATACATATACATATCCAATCACCACAATACATAGTACGTATCATATACATGCTATATCCCACAGAAAACATGCACAAAACGATAAAAGCGATGATTATGGCCATCCTAATGTGATTCCTCGAGCCAAGAGGAATCACGGTCATCTAGGTCTACATCACATGCAACCTGTACAAGATGAACTCTGTGCCTTGCCTTCCGAGTTGATCAACTCATCACATGAATGATCTGTACTCTCCAGCCGGTTGTCTGGGTGCCACCAGCCGATCGGTTGGCTCCTCCAACCGATCGGTTCGCCTGGTCATCGTGCATCTCGTCATGTCCGCCACCCGCTCGTCTCGCTCCTCGAACCAGTCATCAACCGATCGGTTCACTCCTTGAACCGACTGTCTGGAAGGTCAACCGATCGGTTCACTCCTTGAACCAACCGTCTGAACAATCGTCTTGATGTCTGCCGGTCTTTGACATAACAGGAAATAAAATCCTATTCTATTTATTACATTGCTTTAAAAGGGAAACCCCGAGTTACATTCGGGGGGAACAAAGGTAGGAAAGAATCTCAAATTATGTCGAGTTACATCAGGAATAAGAGAGGGAAGATCGGTGCGCAGACCGAGATGCAAGCAACCACACACAACCAATCACAGATAGGGGTTTATAGGCCATAATCACGCAACACACATCCACCACAAAACTCGTTTAAGGGCGACACGTATCGAGTACATTAATAATACATATCATATATGTAATTAGGGATTTGTGGATTTAGGATTGGACATGTATAAAGCCGATATTATTCACATCGCATGCAATAAATAAAGGCGACAAACCAAAATCGATCATATCGATATTCCTAAAATATAGAGCAGTTGACGTGGCTCTGATACCACTGTTGGGTTTTAGGGGAGACAGAGAAGGCAGCGGATACAAAATTTTTTTCTCCCCAACCCATACCGAGGAAACGCGTCAACGTCTATATAATAGGAAAGGATGGTTTGCGGAATCATACCTTGTCCCGAGGCTTGCTCGGCGACAATACCTCGCGCAATGAGCAGTCTTCAACTCCGGACTTCGACGGTGTCTGTGCAGCTCCTGGTCGCACTAGGACTGACAACTCCTACTCGAACCGGACTGTCGGATGACAGTTGTCCTCCTAAGCGGCAGTGTCCTCCCGCCTCTGTAGTAGTCCACACGGACCACCTGGAACTCCACTCTCCTAGTCCCACAAAGAAGTGGAAGGAGTCACACCCTCCTGTTGACGTACTAGTCGCCAACACGCTCTCCTGCCTCCTGTTGCAACTGCAGTTGTCCTTCCCTTGCTGCACCTCCCTTTTGCGGGAAGCACTTGCTCGAGCTCTCTCACGGTTACCAAAACCAGAGAGAATGACAACTTGCAGAGCAACTGGTTGCACTGAGCTGTGTCTTGAGAAGCCCCCAATACCCCTATATATATAGGAGAGTCATGGGACAGGGTTCTCCATCCCGGGCAATACGGGACTAAAGCAGGAGTAGAAGGGTTCGAGAATTTTCCACAAAAAGCAACCGGTTCGCAACTTGAAATGATCAGTTCCCAACTGAACCGATCGGTTCGGCCATTGAGCCGATCGGTTGGACCTGAGTCGATCGTTTGGGGCACTCCAACCGATCGGTTGGTGCCCTGAACCGATCGGTTCATGGTCCTAATCCGGCTCAAAAAGACTTTCCTTGTTTCTTTCCCAATTGGTATCGAATACCAATCTTATTCCCAATCGAATTGGGCAATTTGAAACCAAAGGAAAATTCTTGTCGACATCACTTTCCCAACTGGTCGGTTGCACCAGTTGAGCCGATCGGTTCAACCCTTGAACCGATCGTTTCAACCTGAGCATGAGCCGATCGGCCTGGACACTCCAGCTGACCGGTTCAGCAACCTCAGCCGACCGGTTAATCACATGAGCCGATCGGTTGGAAGCACAGGTTGGGCAAAATCAGTCAAATGCGATTTCAATCAATCCGATACTCCAATCAATGCGTCCAACACCTTGAACCATACGATATTGAGCTATCGACTGATTGAGTGTTTAATTGAACTACTAAACTCCTTTAGTAATCAATCTAAACATTGCTTTGTGGACAAAACTCCTCTTCCAGGTTAAATCCTATGCGTGTGACCCTGCAGGTCCATTTCACGTTGGCAGTGAAAGTCCATAACACTTATGACTTCACAAGCAAAGAGCGGTGCCTAGTCACACATCAGTGCTACCCAAGTGAAAGTAGAAAGATGGAGAACAACTTTCATCCTACAATCCGTGAATGGTGTTACAGCGAATGTATAATTCCTTTGTCACTGATATCCCGAATGAACTCGAGGCATGGATCAGTCATCCTGTCAACGTTCATTCACTTCCTTGATCTCAGAGTAGACTGGAAGAGATATGTATGACATCAGTATCATATACTGATTCACACATGCGTGCACGCCTTTCTCAATCCTACTCATCAAGTGGCCATGAATATCAAACTCCCTCAGGAGGGACAAATCCCATATCTATCACTCACCCCTCAAAAGCCCCATGTGTCAAAGCCACCCAATCATCACCTTTATAACAACCCATGTTTCAGGGCTGCGTTTGATGATGTCAAAGTGTGCCCAACGACATGTGTTGAGTGCAGTGATTTCAGGTCTAAGAATCACACTCACCACCATCACTGTGAGTACTGACTGTGACTACCATGTCATGGTTCCATGTGTCAAACTCACAGTGGGTCTGTCCGATACACTTGTTCTCTAACAAGTACCTATGTGTTTGGTTTGATATCTCTATATCATGACTAATGAGATTCTGTCATCAACCAACACCACAATCTAGTCTTGTGTGTCATTGCTGTCTATCTACCTTCCACAATGACATCCGACTAGGGACATAACAAGAATGTACAAACTCTTAGCATCCGTATGATCTCATCGTTCAGGTCATGAACCTGAAGGCATACGTCATTGAGTATTGTCATTCTCTAGACATTCAATCTGTTCTATCACTATCTCATATGACTGAACCAGAAAGAATTGGAAGCTCGCCTTTTATGTTTATCAAGTCAATCTTAATGTATCCCACCAATCATCATATGATTGGCTCTTAGGGCATACATACCAACATCAAAAGCTAGGATGGGGTTGCATACTGTGATTTTTGCTCTTGACAAGTTTCACTCATATGATCCTCAAAGAAAGGTCATTGTCTATATCGATGATGCAAAAAATAAATATCTCAGGTCAAAGAAGGATTCTAAGCTAAGGTTGATAAGATGGATTCCTTTTGCTATATGAATTTGATTTGGAGACTGTTGATAAGAATGGTGTTGATAAATTTACAATGGATCATCCCTCACGCATTGGAGCACCATACAAGAAATTCAACAAGATCAAGGAGACTATGCCGCATGAACAACTTCTATTTCTCGAGTCTACTCATTGGCCATGGTACAAGAAAATAGGCAATTTCTTGTCTATTGGAAGGGTACCAAGCACATGGACAAAGGAGGAATGGAGGAGAATATTTGCTATGGTAAAGAACTATGTGTGGGATGAACAAATCTTTTCAAGTATTGCTCCAATCAACTTATTTAAAGATGCACTTTAGAAGGTGAGAAGCAAGATATACTCTTTATATGACATTGTGGCATATGTGGATGACACTTTGGAGGGAAGAGAATGGCAATGTAGTTTATTTTGAACAACCTTATTCAAAGACTCACATGAATAACATAGATCTTTTTTGAAGTGCCAAAAGGTGGGTACATTATTCAAAACAGACATGGTGCCTCTATCCCCTAATCTAGTGGTGAAGGTGTTTGACATGTAGGACAATTATTTAGTTGGCCCATTCCCTCTTTATTTTGGGTATGTACATCTTAATAGTTGGGGATTATGTCTCCAAATGGGTGGATGCTATTTCTAAAAGGACAAATGACCACAAGGTGGTTTGTGACTTATGAAATCCAATATCTTTTGTTGTTTTAGTGTCCCATCGTCTATGAATTGTAATGACCGACACCCAACCAACAGCCAAATCGTTACTTTTTTTTTGAAAACCCCATCATCATCATTTATAAAAGGAAATCAAGATACAAAGAAACTGTCACTCTCAGAGACGTCACACCAATGACTCAACATAGTATTGTGTCTAATAGTATGGCCTCCCGAGTCAAGAGCATCATGAAAGATAAAATGAGCCAGAGCATTCTGGGCTCTTTTTACATGAAAAAAATGAAAATGACTAAAATAGGCAGCCACTATGCGTATGTCTTCAGCAAGGAGACCCAAATAGTCCCTTCTTCCATCTAGGTCCTTCAGCGCCTTCACCAGAGAGAGTGAGTCTGAACATAGTACTACCTTCATGTCTGAATGACATTTTTCTTTGGCCAGCGTAAGTCCCATCCTGGCTGCTACGACTTCCGCTAATGATGAATCCCAATTGGCTGCTATGTGCTGCTGAATAGCTCCCACAAAGTTTCCATCCCCATCCTGAAGGACAGCCCCAAGCCCCCTCTTCAAACCCTCCAACACAACTGCGTCCGAGTGTATAAACACCCATGACTGATCCACACCTTGCCGTCCCCACCACCAACCATCATCATCCCTCCCTCCACCCAGTCTCCTTTCCAAAACATGTCCCCCCTCGCATGCCGCCATCCTCCTATAATCAGCTATCAGTGCCCTATACATCTGTAAGATTGGCCGTGGCGCAAGGGACTCATCTTTAAAAATGTTATTATTCATACATGTCCACGCCATCCACCACACAGCAACAACCTCATACATCTCCGCCTCCGTGCAAGACTCGAACAACTCGACCATATCGTCTTGCAAATTTCTAGATTCCCCAAGCCGTTTAGCATCACCCAGCCATGTTTCCCGCCTGACTATATCTGCCCCAGAGCAATGACAAAGCATATGTTGAATGGATTCCACGTGTGTTGCACAAACGGGACAAACACCATCATATGTAACATGTCTGTCATGTAAGCGTCCTCTAGTAGCCAAGCTGCTCGTAGCAATACGCCAAAGAAAATGAGCTAGCTTTGGAGGCCAGTGTTTCCCCCATATAAGGCACCATAGTGCATGCGGTACTTGCATATGTCTTTCTCTAAATCCACCGCACCCCAGCCTCCCCAACCAATATGCCGACTGGACCGAAAAGATGTCGTCATGCTTCAGCGACCAATATACCGTGTCTGTAGTATCCCGTGTAGATAGAGGGATTGATTTCACCACAGCTGTTGTCTCCCTAGTAAACAAGACAAGGAGTTTTTCCACATCCCACTCCTTTCCTGATGACTGCATCAACTCATGAACTTTTGTGGGCCAACCATATGTCACGTCTCCCGGGCTAGAAAGAATTTCCTCCTTACCCAATATCCACCTGTCCTCCCAGATATTGATATTTCTGCCATCTCCAACCCTCCAACTAAGGCCCTGCACAAAGAGAGATTTTGCCCCCCAAAGACTACGCCATGTGTAGCTGGGCGTAAGGCCAAGACGCGCATCTAGCAAGCTGTGATTTGGGAAATATTTAGCTTTTAATACCTTTGAGACCAACACTTCTATCTTTGTGAGAATCCTCCATAGCTGCCTTTCCAATAGCGCCTGGTTGAAATTAGATAGGTCCCAGAAGCCCATACCACCCTCCTTCTTTGATTTGCACAAGTTTGCCCAGCTCATCCATGAAATCTTCCTCTCTCCCACCTTCGCCCCCCACCAGAATCTTGCCACCATGGAGTTAAGGTCCTCAATCAAACCCGTCGGAAGTTGGAAGACACTCATGACATAGGTTGGTATAGCTTGTACAACCGCCTTGATCAATACTTCCTTCCCTGGTTTAGAAAGCAGCTTTTCCTTCCATCCCAAAAGTTTGTTTCTCACTCTCTCTCTAATGTAAGTAAATGCAGTCTTCTTTGATCTCCCAATAGCTGTAGGTAGGCCCAGGTAGGCTGCCTGTCTGTCCACCTCCCTAACCCCCAGAAGACCCTTGATCTCATCCCTCTTGCTTCGCATCACCTTCTTGCTAAAGGCAATTTCGGACTTGGATAGATTAACCTTTTGACCAGATGCTTGCTCGTACTGGCTGATAATTTCAGCTATTCTCAAGCATTCATTCCTAGTCCCTCTAGCAAAAAGAATACTATCATCTGCAAAGAAGAGATGTGAGATCCCCCCCCCGGCTAATGCGCATACCATGGATGGCATTTGCACTAACCGCGAGATTAAGTAAGGTAGAGAACGCATCAGCACATAGAATAAACATATAAGGAGAGATAGGGTCACCTTGTCGAAGTCCACGGGATGGCTGAAAGGTGTTAGATCTTTCCCCATTGGCTGTAAAAGTGTGAGAGACCGAGGAAACACAGTCCATAACTCTATCAATCCACCTACACCCAAACCCAAATTTTTCCATGACCTTCTTCAAGAAATACCATTCAATCCTGTCATAAGCTTTCATCATATCAAGCTTCAAAGCAATCTGCCCTTGTTTTCCACCCTTCCCACCTTTCATAGAATGAAAACACTCATATGTAATCAAAGCATTATCCGTGATCATTCGGCCCGGTATAAACGCACTCTGGTTTGCTGAAATAATGCTATCCATGAGAGGTTTCAGCCTATTAGTGAGAACTGTAGTCGCAATTTTGTAGACCACATTACTTAAGCTGATAGGTCGGAACTCTCCCACCACTCTTGGCCTTTTCACCTTAGGAATAAGAACAACTAGAGTATCATTAAAATCCTTTATTGAGCACTCCCCTTTCCACCAACCTTTAATATGATTTGCAATGTCTTCCCCAATTATGTGCCAGAACTTTTGGTAAAAAATAGGCTTCATACCATCCGAACCCGGTGCTTTATTAGGTGACATTTGGAAGACAGCTCTTTTAATTTCATCATTTGATAGCTCATGGTCTAGCATCACTGCCGTCCTATCATCCACGCTCCTCTGGACACCAGCCACTACCCCTTCACTGTCAATTGAGCCCCTAGACTAGAAAAGTTCTCTATAGAAATTTTCAATAATTTTCAGAATCTCCTCATCTACTGTCCTCCAAATCCCATTCTCATCTTTAAGACCAATAATTGTGTTCTTCTTTTGGAGCTGGGATGCTTTATGGTGAAAGTACGTTGTGTTGTTGTCCCCTTCTTTTAGCTCTTTTATTCTTGCCCTTGCACACCAAAACATTTCATCTTCTCTTTGGAGTTTTTGCAGTTCATTTGCAAGTTCTTCACATCTTTTCAACACCTCCCCATCCGACCACTTCTTTTGTTCCTCACCCAAGTGTTTTGTGGTCTCCTTGATTCTTTTTTTGACCCCACCAAACTTTGTAGTTGCCCATCTATCTAGACTCCCACCCACCTTCTCAATTTTACTTTTCAGCTCCAACCCATCCCCTTCCCTCCATGCCTCCCGCACCGTCGTGCCACAACTTTCTTCGGACAGCCACATAGGCTCAAAGAAAAATATAGACTGTCGTTTCCTTCTCACCAGATCACCTACCACTGCTGACAGAATAATAGGGGCATGATCTGACATATAGAAAGGGAGGTGTTTTACGGAGCAGCCCGTGTATTTATTGCGCCACTCATCACTCACCAAGAATCTATCCAGTCTCTCCTCCACCAAAGTCTCTACCGTCCTCCCCCTGTGCCACATGAATATATTACCATCAAAACCAATGTCTAGTAGTGCACAGTCGTCAATAACCTCTCGGAACGGCCTCATAACTCTTTCTGGCTTCGCCGGTCCTCCTCACATTTCTGAATTTTGCGTGATTTCATTGAGGTCGCCATAGAACACAACAGGGCCATCTGTACTCCCAAACAGCTATCTCATCAGATCCCAGGTTTTATATTTTTGATCCTGTGCCGCCCATCCATAAATACCACAAGCTACCCAGCTGAAATCAGATCTCTCATCCTCTACTTTATATTGAATATGTCTGTTAGAATAGCTGATAATATCCACCTGTACATCCTTCCACCATAAGCCAATGCCCCCAGCTCTACCAGAACATGAGATGCAAATACCCTCAACAAAGCCACACCTTCTTTTCACATTTTCAAGTAACCTGTCCTCCATCATAGTTTCCATAACGAAAACTATATTGGGTCTCTCGCTCTAGCACAAAGCCCGGAGAGAATCCACTGCCTTGGGGCGACCCAACCCCTGGCAGTTCCAACTCAGAGTTTTCATGGCTGTTCACGGGGTTGGGTTCCCCTAACGCCCACTACTTGGTGTGTTTCACCGTTGCTGTCAACCCATGGACCTGTACTGTACACAAACTTCTGTCGCATAGATCTGCCATCAAGAGCTACCACTGTTGTGTCAGTGTCCCTCTCCATAGTTTCCATGCCCTGCTCGAAGATATCCATTATGTTCCTCTTATTCCTATTTTGCCTTGTGACCCGCAGTGTGTTTCCTCCCTGCTCATGCTGGCCATCAGCAGTCATGGTCGTTCGACGGTCCTCCTTTCTCGCGTTCAGCTTCTGCCTCCATTCAGCAAGACCCCGCCGCCTTTTCTTCTCCATCTCCTCCCCTCCTTCCCCGGATAGAGAGCTAGCTCAGCCGACAACACCACCTTCCTCATGTGCACCCCTTTCTTATGTCCCCCATCCACCTGTCCTTCTCCTCCCTTACCACTACCAGCGCCACCTACCATTTCCGTCTCTCCCTCATCACCCACCTTTTGGTTCCTCACATCCTCCTCAAAAAGTGTTTCCCCCTCCCTACTAGTCAAAACGTCTGCCATCGGCCCCTTCATTCTGTCCCTCACCCCCTTGAAACATGCATCCTCCTCCCCTCGTTCTAGTACCCTAGCTGCTGCCGACCCCCCTTCCTTCCCGTCCTTCCGCCTCCCGCTCCCTCTGCGATCCACCCTCCCTTCCTCGACTCCCTGCTCTCCCACCGGTGGTGTTGCCCCTACTATTTTGAACACAGCAAGAAGTTCCTCCATAGAATAGTGGTTTCTTTCCTATCTTGCCCCTGAGGGCAACGACTCTCCACAGACCTGCATTTCTGCATGCCCCTCGACACCTTCCCTTCTCTTGCTCTGTACCTCCCCCATGTCCTCCATATTGTGCATACTTTCTCCTCTCCTCTCTTTCTTTTCATAGGTCCAGTTTCTCGACGTCCTAGACTGGCTGACGTTCATTTTGCTTCTGGTTTGGAAATTTATGTGTCCCTGCGTCCTTGTTCTCCGTCCTCCTAGAAATTCATCTTCAATGGGAATCCTAGGTTTGCGGGGCGACACTCGCAACCAGGACCCCCAAAACCTCCTATTGTCATCTTCGTCTTCAAGGTTTGTGCAGTCTTTGTCTGCATTCCCTAACAAACCGTAGTGGAAGCAGAACACGGGCATCCGCTCATACTTCAAGGCTACGACCGCTACGCTGCCATTTCCGCAGCGCATCTTCTGGATCCTCTTTAACGGCTTGGAGATGTCCAAAGTGACCCACACCCTAGCAGAGGTCTCCCAACCTAAGTCATCGCAGTCCAGCTTCTCCACTGGCCCTATGTTCTCCGCTACGGACCTGATCGCCGCCGGCGATCTCATACCCAAGGGCAGATTGTATAGCCGGACCCAGATCGTGCACTGTCGGAAAACAATCCTGCCCAGTTGCTCTCCTGCGTCCACCTCCTTGAGAAGAAGCAATTTATTGTCGAAGTTCCAGGGACTCTCGTCCACCACCCTCTGTTTGTCCTTCCAGTTGGTGAATTGGATGACGAACGTCGTTGGATCAATGGATTTGAAAAGGACTTCATCCACCAGCCCCCATGCCTACGTCAAGGTCTGTTTCATCACAGCAAAGTTATACGATCTCTCCATCCATAGCCTGGCAACCAGAGCTAATTCCATATGCTCTAGCACAACCTATGCATCATTCACCTTTACCTCCGCAATCTTTTCCTCGACCTCTGTAATCCGTAGCCTCTCACACTGATCCGCCAAGTCATCTACCATCGAGACCTTGGCTAGCCCTGGGTGGGATCTAACACCCACAGTTTGTCCTTGGACCTGCAAGAGAAAGAACCCTAATAGAAGAGAGGAGGAAGACGACCACCGGCGCAGTCAGCATTCCAGCAGGCGGAACCCTAGGTGCGGGGGCGAGTGCTTAGATAGTTGATGTTATCACAGTTCTGAAACATATGAGGAATAATCATAAGAAACATATTAACAAAGTTCACTAAAAATTTAAACAATTTTTGCAAAGAGATCCATTTCCAAGAAAACTCTTTAAGGAAGAACCAAAACCTGATATTCACATTGATCATATATTGTACATTCACTGTACCATTTCTTCTCGAGGATAACATATAAAAGTTTCTTTCTCAAAACATATACTTAAAGCAACATCAAACCTCGAGGCTTACAAGACAAAATTTCAGATTGTTCATAAAACCAACACGTACTAAATCCAAGGACCTGAGAGTATAGAGATGACACATAGGACTTCTATCTACAAGATACGACATATAGTACACTCAACCTGAGTTGTCACTGTTGTCCCTACTGTTGTTGTTCTCCCTCTGTAGAATGCTCTCAACCCTCCTCGTGCACGTCCACCTAAAAAAATGTGTATCCCAGGGGGTGAGACAATTGTCCCAACGAGAGATATAACTCTCCACCAACAATGTTATTATCACAAGTAAATAATATAATGTTGAGAAGAGGATAGGTAGTTTAGAACATTCTCATCTTTTAAAGCATTGCAACTATCTATGGTAGAGAAGTGAATCATCTATTCACTTTATAAGGAATATGAAGAACATGTATATCATTTACTCATCATACTTTATCAACATCTCAAGCTTATCCTGTGACACTCATTATCATGGTATGACATCCATGAATAATTCTCATTTTTATTTGTTGGCCTTAGCCAATCTGCTAGCCAGAAATTAGACTATGCCAATCCTATAAAATCATGTCCAGGTATTGGACTATGCCAATCCTATGAAACTATTCCAGGTATTGGACTATGCCAATCCTGTGCAATTATTCCAGGTATTGGACTATGCCAATCATGTGCAATTATTCCAGGTATTGGATTATGCCAATCATGTGCGTGTTGCATCCAGGCACCGGGTTATCCCAATCTTGTGGTTTTATTCTAGGTACTAGACTATGCCAATCATGTGACATTATTCCAGGTATTGGATTATGCCAATCATGTGAGTGTTGCATCCAGGCATTGGGTTATCCCAATCCTATAGTTTTATTCTAGGTTTTGAGATTGGCAAAAAACCCCCTTTTCAGAGTGAAAGAAGCCTAGGTTAGAAACCCTTTTGCAATGTTCAACTCGTTATGCCAATGGCGAGCTTTACGCACATGCAGAATGGGCACATGGACTATGCCAATCCTATGACATTATTCCAGGTATTGGATTATGCCAATCTTGTGAGGGTTGCATCCAGGCATTGGGTTATCCCAATCCTATAGTTATATTCCAGGTATTGGACTATGCCAATCCTGTGACATTATTCGAGGTATTGGATTATGCCAATCATGTGAGTTTTGCATCCAGGCATCGGGTTATCCCAATCCTGTAGTTTATTCTAGGTGTTGGACTATGCTAATTCTGTGACATTATTCTAGGTATTGGATTATGCCAATCCTGTGAGTGTTGCATCCAAGCATCAGGTTATTCCAATCCTACAGTTTTATTCCATGTATTGGACTATGACCAATCCTGTGACATTATTCCAGGCATTGAGTTATTACCAATCATGTGCAATTATTCTAGGTATTGGGTTATGACCAATCCTGTGACATTATTCCAGGTATTGGGTTATTACCGATCATATACAATTATTCTAGGAATTGGGTTATGACCAATCTTGTGACATTATTCCAGGTATTGAGTTATTACCAATCCTGTGCAGTTATTCCAGGTATTGGGTTATTACCAATCCTGTGAAACTATTCCAAGTATTGGACTATGCCAATATGTGCATGTATTCCAGGTATTGGGCTATGCCAATCCTGTGCATTTATTCCAAGTATTGGACTATGCCAATCCTGTGCAACTCATCACTGAATACCACATCACCTTTACTAGGCATTATACATTGTCCAAGACATCATACTTATTCGCATCCTTTATGTAATACAAGTATTCCTCTTATCTCCTTAAAGCATATTCAAAACACTACAAGCATCAAGCATATATGATCAAGATTTCATTATTATTATTGTAACCATTTATTATTATTATTATTATTATTATTATTATGTTACTAAGTTTCCATTTCCTAGTTTATTTTGAACATTATCATTTCTTACATGAGACTTTTATATACGTCTTGTTACCTCTCACTAGGCAATAATTATTCTCATGGCTCACAAGTCCCATTACACATCTTATTACCTTTCACTAGGCAACAACTAACCACATGGATCACAAGGCCCATTAAACATCGTGTTACCTCTCACTAGGAAAAACTAACCACATGTTTCACAAGGCCCATTAAACATCTTGTTACCTCTCACTAGGCAACAACTAACCACATGGCTCATAAGGCCCATTAAACATCTTGTGACCTCTCACTACTAACCACATGGCTCACAATGCCCATTAAACATCTTGTTACCTCTCACTAGAAAATAACTAACCACATGGCTCACAAAGCCCATATATTTGGTATTATATGAAACACATAGCTGATACTTAGCTATGCTCATTATCTCATGTTATCAACATGGTTTCAATATTGTTAAGGTTTCCCCTTTATTAACCAATTGTAGTTTCAAATCACATCATTATCCTTCATTAGGGTTAAGTTTTCCCTTTTTAAGCTAACTAGAGTTTTCAAGTACATTCATCAAGAATCACAACCCTAATTTAGATTCCACACATATTAGGAGTATCAATGTATGCTCATTTCATGATTATCACAGAAGTATGAGTTTCTCTCTCATCCTCACTAGGATGTTGATTACTTCATACTTTATTAAGTTGGCTCAACCTTTCCTTCAAGGTACATTAGCCTACTTAATCAATATTCATTAAAATCCATACCTCTTAATGTATGACTTGATATAAGACACTTCATGTGTTACTCCATCAAGTACATTGCATCTAAGGTGCTTTCCTTCATATGGGTTTTGAGGCACTTCCACCATATCGGGTATGAGGTGTGTGCTTGCTACCCATATCACTTTAAAGGTGTATGTGTGCTTACCATATTGGGTATGAGGTGTATGTGTGCTTACCATATCAACCTTGAGGTGTATGTTTGCTTACCGTCTCGGGTTTGAGGTGTATGCTATCTTCCACATCACTTTAGAGGTGTATGTGTGCTTACCATATCAATCATTATGACCTGATGCACACATAAATTTTCATTATTTTGGAATCTAATTTGGTCGTTCTCATTGTGATTTACTCTTTGATGAATATATTTTCATACATATTTCACCATATTAGTTAAAAATCACTTATGCATCAATTATTCTATTTTTGCATGCATTTATCATGTATTTTATGTATTTTAGCTATAACCATAACTATTTGGCCTAATTAATTGCTTATTTTATTCTAAATCATTATTGTTTATTGGAGCATAGTCGATACCACTGAATTCAACTCATTGGTACCGACATGATATATGAGTACAAATTTATTATTATTCCAGATTGAGAAGAAAAAACCTTTTATTGTAAAAAGTTAGTGGCACCGACTTTCCTGGTTAATGGTACTGACATAGTCTCTAACAATCAGGATTGGATGTTTTAAATGCAACAATTATCATTATATTCCAATATATTTAGGTTGAAGTGGATAAAGGATGGCGACCTCAACACCCACACCTACCACGCAGTTGTTAGAAAGAAAGAGATGAAGGAAACTATTCACCAACTCATCAAATCTGATGGCCAACCAGCCGACAGTAGACTACATATAGCTGATCACGCCATTGATTTCTTCACTTCCCTATAGAATCATCATAAATATAGTTGCACTACTACTGAAGAAGATATCTACCCATAAGCCAAAGGCACTACTGCCATGAACAAATCTTTATTCTCCAGCATTGAAGAGGCGAAAGTCAAATGCATAGTTTTTGACATCAATATGAGCAAAGCTCTAGGGCCAGATAGATTCAACAATAAATATTTTCAATACATGTAGGACCACATCAAGGATGATATTACCAGAGCAATGAATTGGTTAATGAATGGAGGGAATATGGTGTGAGCCAGGAATCATACTTTCATCTAGCTTATTCCTAAAAAGAAGGATGTGAGATTGGTCACTGACTACCAAATGATTTCATGTTTCTCAGTCATCTACAAGATTTGGGCCAAAATTTTGTCCAATCGCCTAAAGCCTCTTCTACCTGATCTGATATCTGAAGAACAGTGCACCTTCATGAAGGGAAGAAGAAAGTGGACAGTGCTTTGTTGGTGACAGAGTTTCTCACTGGATTCAACATCCGACACTCTAGTGCCAAAGCCCGTGTCAAGATCGATTTGACAAAGGTGTATGATTATGTGTTGTGGGATACTATGTTGAACATAATGAAAGCTATGGGCTTCTCCAGTAGATGGATCACCATTCTGGAACAATGCGTTACAACTACCTCATTCTCCATCCTTCTCAATGGAGGCCTGGTAGGAATGATCAAGGCTACTAATGGCTTGAGGCAGGGCACCCCTGTCTCCCCTACTCTTCACCATGGTTATGGAGGGGCTGAGCTCTATGATAAATAAGGCAGAAGTCAAAAACCTTATCAAACCTTTCAAAGTGCAAGGGGTTAAAGTGAAGACCCATCTCATCTTCGCCGATGATGTGATGTTGTTCTCCATGGGCCATTCCAATAGACTTCGCAAGTATAAGAAGCTACTTGAAGGTTTTGGCAAAATCATGGGCCTTTACATCAGCGACATCAAATCCCACATCTACCTAGCCAAGTCATGTGACGGTAGGAGGGGAGGACTGAAAATAGCTATGGGGCTAAACAATGGTAGAATGTTGTTGATGTACCTTGGGGCTCCTATCACTAGTGGCAGAGGTGTCTCCAAGGATTACTCAATGTGCCTAGACAAGATTGCAGCTAAAATAGAAGGTTGGAGCGGGATTCATATGTCCATGGCTGGGCATCTAAAGCTCATCAAATCAGTCCTCCTCAGTATGGTCCGGTATTAGAGTGAGGTCTATAACCTCCCTAAATACATCATTGATAATATTACTAAGAAGATTACCAATTTTTTGTGGGGAGGAAAGACACATGCTGTGAAATGGGATACCATCACCAAATCATATAAGAATGGAGGCCTCAACATCAGGAAAGTTGAAGAGATGGTTGAGGACAGTCAAGCTAGAAGACTAGATAGATTCATCAATCTCGAAGGTAGTGTGTGGGCCAACTAGCTGAGAATGCGGTATGGAGAAGTACCAATCTCCCATGTCAATGCCTCTAGAACCTGGGAACTATTGTGTAGGAAATGGAATCTGGTCATCCATCTGTACAGTGTGGATAACGATGGTCTCCTCACACTTAACGGACAGAAACTATGGATCCACATCCCTACAGGCCCTGATGTTCCCTGGTTTGACTTGCTTTGGGGAAAGTTCCACATACCCAAATGGAGCTTAGCTGGATACAAAGTGATCCTTAGGAAGCATCTTACCAAGGATAGACTTATCAGATGGGGGCTCCCTATTAGTCCCAAATGTGCTTTTTGTGATGAGAACGAAACTCATGAACATCTATTTTTCGGCTACAACAAAGTCTTCAGGCTATGGGCTTTTATAATGACCCTGCCTCCCGATAACCCCCAATTAAAGGAGACCAAGAGGTCAGATCCGTTATTCCAATTTTCAGATCAACGGTTCGACAAATAATCAATATTAATTATCAAATTCTATTAAACTATATAGAAAAGCTGTAATAAAATAAACTTTTTGCATACCTTTTGAAAAACTTGGATTTCTAAACTTTTATCCACATACGGGGACTATTCTAACTAATCCTCCTTGTACTTTAATTTATGTATATACAATATGCCAATTGACTATTTGTCCTTTTGGGTTTTGTACCTAAAATGCCGACAAACAAAACTCTGTCCGCATAAATGAATATGCTGGTATGTGGGGGAAACAATAATCTTGCAATTCACTGTAACACCATATTGCAGTCCATTATGATTTAACAAACAACTTCACATTTTAAACATAACTACTCAATAAATACATATCCTAGCCTCTGCGATGTCCCTGTAGTGGACCTGGATGCTACCTTCCTTATGGTAGATCCCCATTAAACCCCTCGTGATCCTACCTAATGGGTGAATCAATTTCTAGGGTTGAGTCACATGGCACTACCCATAGGTAGCCCACTCCTTAACTCATGGTGTGCTAAAGAGTCTTATGGCACTACACGTGGGTAGACCAATTTCTAACTCATGATAACCTGATGTCCTACTTAACAAGTAGGCCCTGTTCTAGGTTACCCTTTTCATCATTAGCAAAGCCACATAGGAGGACCAGGATCTGAGCCAATCATGTATATATTCATGGTGATAATCATAGTCACTTTATAGTTGCATGAAATAAAAGTCATCCAAGTAGTTATTTTTAGGCAACCTATAAAAACTCTGGGAATCACTGTGAAACTAAAACAATTAACCATAAATGTAACCACATACCTGTCAGGATGATTTGAGATAGAATCAATCCAATCAATGCAAGAAATCCAATAGGCAAGAAAGCACACAAAGAAATCCTAAAATTAATGCATAACATCCAAGTGTCATTGTTTTATTCAAAACATTCTCAAGATTGACTTGGATTCCTAGGTCAACTCTAGGATTTTATTAGGGTTTTAGCCTTCATTATGCATTTATCGCTTTTAATGCTCTTTTAGTCCACAAACCCTAATATCCACATCATAGGCACAATTAAAAGTCAATTAAGTCCAATATGCCTCTTTTACATTAAAGCTACCATTTTTATCCTTTTATGTCATAAGACGACCATTAAGGCCAATTATCATCTTTGTCTTCTTCCGGATTAACAACTCATAATTCTTTATGATCTAATTCACCTATGAACTCTATTTATCACTAATTCCACATTTATCCATTAGAAAACCCTAATTACCATATTATGGGTATTTATCCACAATTAGAAACTTTTATACTCAAAATAGTGTAGATTGATCATATCTCAATTTTATTCATGGATTTGAACAATTAAATCCATTAAGGGTCATAATTACCAAAGTTAGGGTTTCAAGGCCCATTAAAGCATATTCATGTACATGGAACCCTAAATTAATCAAATTATGCACAAAGATCATCATTATAGATCTAATTATTCTTTCTATGTCCAAAAAGCTAATCTTTGATTAACAACATCAACTTAGTTCATTAAACTCATCATTTAATCAAAGACTAGGGTTTTGATTAATTAAAGCATTAAAGTATTAACTTTATGTACTTTTCGAACTAGAAGCAAAATTAGGCTCTATTAGTATTTTTATTGAACTCCTCGCATTCTCTTGATAAATTTTCATATAAGACTTGCTATCATCAGAGTTATTGGTAAATAATTACGAATTTACAAAGGAAATACCTTCTACACCAGTAGGAGATTGCCACGTAGGCATCCCTCTTAGCGTATGGCTCGCTTGCTTGCATCTCAGTTAGGGTGATAATACACCTTTACCCCTGAGTTCTTGATCTAGAATCACATGCGCCCAGGGTTAGGGAGGTCATTTCCTCCTTTCCATCTTCAACCTCACGCCCGCCCAAGTTCGTGAGCCTTGCATTCTCTGACTCTAGGTTGCAGTCAACCCAGAGGTTGACTTGGAGCAACAGAGTGTGGTAGGGCTAGGTTTTGGAGAGAAATCCTCCGCTTCTCCCCGCCGAACTCATTGGAATCCCCAATTTCTTGGGTGGAAGTGCCAACAGAGAAGAAGAGGGGGAGCTCACCGGCGGAATAGAGTAGAAGGAAGGGAAGAAAGCAGAGACCAGATGGCCGAATTGGAGGCTAGGATGGTTACCCTTTCTTCGTTTGAGTCTCACGATGATAGTAGTGTCCTTGCATTGGATGCACATCCACTTATATAGCCATGGGGTCAAAGGAATCCAGCAAGGACTTATGAATTAGGCGAATCTTCTGGAGATCCCCAAACTAGGTAAAACCTAGGGTAGGTGGGTGTGTTTCTTTCTCCCGAAGTTGATGGGCTAGTTTCCATGCTTGCTCGTGTATTAGATGAGAGAGAAAGTCGAGTTATTTGCTCACAACTGCTGCTCCGACTTTCCTATTTGGGCATGAGGTAGATGACAACATAGTCATCGTTGGATTAGAATCCAACGGCTATGGTGTCACACACATATTTTAAAGATCTCAAAATTGTGATATTTAAAAGAAATCAATGATTATCCTTTCACTTTATGCAAACTCATAAAATCAATAACTCTCTCCTCGTTTATCCTTTTTCCATAAAACTTAGGGGAAAGTCTAATATGACTTCATCTACTTATGTTCCAAATTTGGAGCCAAAATACAAAAGGAATACCTTTTCTTCATTTGCAAGTCAATGACTTATAAGGCATTTATTTATGCTTTAAACTTATATTTTCTCTCTCCTAATCTTTTATTTTCTTTATTTTGATTCCTTTTTATTATTAGAAACCATGTAGACACGAAATCTTATCCCAGATGGATCCAATATCCATATTTCCACACATTTCTTGTATTTCATTATTATCTCATAGTTTCTTCTTAATAAAGCAATATTCAATTAATCCTTTCTCTTTCTTGTTGCATTATCTTACAACTTGGACTCCTTGGAACCCAAGGAACCCAAAAAGCACGAAATCTACCTTTGGGGAAAATCCTTTTTCCTTCTAGAGGTTTCTACATCTTTCTTTTCTCCATTTCTTAATTATTCATTTACTAATTGAATTTCCTTTTTTTTGCTTGTTATTGGGCCCAATAGCCAATAAGGCCCACAAAACAACCAAGCAAGGCTATGAAATTCATGCATTCAATTAAATGACATCATTATTTGTTCATATATATATATATATTTTTTAATGGGAGAAATTACATTTCTCCCCAAAAGAATTTGAAAATTGGGGTTGTAACATCCTTCCCCTCTTATAAGAATTTTGTCCTCAAAATTCCATCAAGCAAACAAACAATTCAGGATAAGACTTTTCCATGTCCATCATTGGCCCCTATATGGATTTTCCCTATCCATGGCGCTTCCAAAGAACCTTTATCATACTATATTCTTTTCTATGAGTTCTTCCACCTAGTCTTCTATAAACCTCACACGTGACTCAGGTCATTTCAGCCTCCCTTGGGGCTCACTAGGTTCATTGCTCAGTACATGGCCTGGGTACCTCTCATAGTGCTCTAAATTGGACACATGGAACTCATCACACATTACTTTATCATGAGGGGTAAGGTCAAACATAACCTTCTCCACCAATCCATCTCAAATGAACCCATGTATTGGGAACTCAGCTCTCTTAGCTATAACTTAGAGGGGTCGAATTTTCTCATCACATATTCTCCCACAGTGAATTGTGTGTTAGTCTACTTTGCATCATCTCATGACTCATGTCGTCCCTAGGCTCTTTTTTATCCATTGCATGATCAAAGTGACTTCATATGCACACACTGTGGTCCTTTCTGACCTTTGTGAGGTCCATTCACCAACATCATCTTAATGAAGTGGTGACCGACCCAACCTCCCTTACAGAGTTTCTTTACATCCCAATACTGGCTATGGTGGTTATCATCACATCTTACTTAGGATAAGAACTGTCTCCATTTATCACCCTGAATGAGCACACATGTTCTCATCAGACCCTCTAGTCTGGATCATACTAACCATTAGTTAGAGATGATAAACTATACTAACATCGAGTTCCTCATGTACCTACTTCCACTACATGGAAGTAAACCTTTAGGTCACACTCAAGGACCTTTGAACTCGCATTATGGTGTAGTTGAACCATCTCTCTCACATGTCATTCAACCGAACATGTCTCTTGACAATACTCTCTCTTTTCTTAGATCCTGTCATCTAGGTAAGGCGATATACCATAACCCATATTTTACCTTGACCTTCTCCATTCCATGGGAGACTTGCCACGACATCCTTAGTGATGTACTCCCATTCCCTCTCAGGGATTTTTATCCTCTATATCAACTCAATGGGTTATTGGTGTTCATCCTTCACCTCCTGACATGCAACTTTGTACACTTCTTAGGCATCCAAAGTACTACAACCACTTATTATCTTAGTAGTACCACAGTGTATGGTGAACTTAAAATCATGATCTCTGGTACATCATGATTCTACAAGGTTGATTCCTCAGAAACTCTAAAACACTCTAGTTGGGTTTCCTCACCTTCTTTTCCATAGAAGTGCATCTAGGGTTCTACAACCCTCCTTCCATCATGAAAATCCCTAGGCTAACTAAGCAACCACTAACTCGATCAATGAATCTGGTTACATCTGAGTGTTAGCCAAACATATCTCACAAACTTAGGGTTCACTTAACCCCCTCTTCCAGCCTGTCCACTAGCCAAACTAGATAGTTGCCTCTAAACAAGACCATACATTACCACTTCACATCCTTATGTATTAGGTAATGTTGAAGACATACACCTCCATGTATTCCACTTATTATCTCATCTCAAACTCTAAGTCTATCTTCATCAAGAAAACTTTGAGCTCATCCTCTTGGTTATTGAACTCAACCTTGTATAACTCATAGCTCATGATAAAAACATCCTCATAAGATGACTACCTTATTTCTCTTAGTGTTTGTAAACCATCTCTGTATTGTTCACTCAACAAGGGTATGTTATCATCCCTATCCTCATACCTCATAGTAACGTTCCAACTCACGTCATCTATATCCTTGGTGTATGGCATGCATATTGTCCTATCTCTCACTCCCATAACAAGAGGAAATAAGCATTTGGGTACAGTCTAAATACAAATTTCTTCCTGTTCCAAGAGTAGAGAAGGTACATCCCACATCGCCAGTACACCTTCAAAGCTAAGTTGAAATGTGCAACATATGTCTCTACATCATGATCATCTTGATATCCAAGTTACTTCCATGAAAACCTGACCTTGAACCTACTTGGGTCCACACACAACCCTTGGTCATCTCCTCTAGGTCTGTAGGGTGCTGACAATTTTGGGGTCATCCCTCTTCTCTTATGCATCCAGAGAGTTCCCTCCTCATCTGTCCTTTGGGTCCCATGAGTTCATGAAGGTGATCAATCTCCTAACCCATGACCCTTAGACAATGATAGTTGTTACCTCCCGACCCTATGGCCATGTGCAACTAGGGAATTAGGCAACTCCTACTTCCATCGGTCCTACCCCTACCTGACCCTAGGATAGACTTAGGATTCTATTATAGTGCATGTCCAACTTAGAACCTTACCCAAGTCTCCATCAACTCTCTCTACATTCATGGGCTAACTTCATTCTTTCATAAGGGTCATGTTGGCCTGCCTACCTTGGTCATGCCCATACCGGTTACCTCCATGGTAACACATCCACATGCACTTAGAGATGGTGATCTATGGGTCTATAGGTTCATTCTCATACTATGTACTTTTCACTTAGTTTCTCAAGATCCTATGAGACCTCTTTAAGTTACCTTAAACTAACAAAACTGGTATACACCCTATAAAAGGGTCCCTCTCCCAGGATGGGAGGAAACTACATCTTGATAACAAAGGTCACAAACATCCTTATGTCAAGGGTTTACATCCACATGATCATGCTTAGCCCTAGCAAGCTACTAAGGCACAAGCAGACCACCTACTAAACCATGCTATGTCATACTTGTTCTCATTCCTCAACATTAGATCAAGATCATACCTTCCCATGTCATCAACTTAGCTATGAGGGGTTCAGCAAACATACCTTAGACATAAGGGGTTTCCCTTTCCTCTAAACATGAGGAGTTCCATGCTCAAATCTATAGAAACTCAAATCTCATCATGAGCATCGGGTACACCACTTCCCTTTTTAGGCCTAGGAATCCTAGGTTCACTTTTAGTTGTCCCACTACATGCTCAACCTTTGAACCATGAACTAAGCATGTACAAGGAATGACATGCCATTCCTATCATCCCTCTACTCTAGTAACACCTAAAAGTTGAGTCCTCCTCAAGGACAGCCAACTAGGTGTAAGGCTTCAAACTTGTTACTAAACCTCTTCATGGTCTAAGGAACTCTTCTTCCCATCTCAGAAGGTAAACACATATACCATAAGCACATAGGTACCAGCAGCCTCATCCTTCTTCTAGGGTTTAGTTCCTCTAAAGGTAACTGAGGACCACAAAGACCCTGCACGAGGCAACCACAACCATCCACTTAGGTCAAAACATACCCAACTTCTCAGGGTTTCTTATATCTCAGAGTCTAAGCCTCCAACCTTCTTGCTTGGGTCCTGCTCTCTCTCTCTCTAGAGCTAACCCCACAACCAGCCTTACTACTAGAAGTCCTCCCTCCAAGAAGGTGGATCAAGCTCTTAAGCGTACACCTACCTGGGTGAAACCTATGTTTGCCGAAGATTATCCCAAAACTGTTCTTCCTTATCTCATAAGCTATCCATACTCTCTTGGACAAGATTTTAGCCTATTGTCAGCACTACTGACGTACTCCGGGTGCATACTATGCCATGCTCATATCAGCCCATAGGGTTTCTATAGGTTATTCACTAACCCCATCAACGAAGGAGTCATCCTTCACCCTAACATGTACGACCCTACCAGGTTTGGGTCCCCAAAAGGTACTAGGTCAGTCAACCTCACATGGCTCAAACTATCATAGGGATTTAAAACTTCCATCTCATCATGCCATCTCTCTCTAACCACCACTTAGGGTTAGGGTTAGCATCATTCTCATAAGATGTGCCAGGTCTCTACCTATAATGGTCTCTACCTCCAAGACTAACTCTCTCTACTCATTCTCCTAATAAGAAGGTCTAACCTCAGGTCTCTCCTGAGGGCATGACAACCTATGTCATACGACCTAAGCATGCAACTATTCTTTAGTTTAAGCTTAAACTATTAAGCTTATGTCCATGCCATCTTATTTACATGATTTTAATTAATTTGGTGGAGGATTCCTTAACCTTATTATACATACCCTGACCTCAAGAGGGTGAGGAAGAGAGAGAAAAACCCTAAAACTTAATATCTTAATAGAATTAGGGTTGAGAAGGGACGAAAAAAGATGAGAGAGTCCTAAAGGTATCTTATTTCAAGTCAGATCCTAAGACATTGGCCAGGCAGTCACACGGATCTGGGAGTTTTTGTATTATGACTAGCGGTGTGGAGGAAAATCATGCCAGCCCCCGGGCGTGATCCTTTTCAAGACACCTCTATCTTTCGGAAAATCCTCTAATAACTCCTTCGAGTTCTGAAGATTTTGTAAAATGTAATAATTATTAAAGATTAGATGAGGAACCTCGGCTCTGATACCAAATGTAACGACCCCGCCTCCCGATAACCCCCAATTAAGGGAGACCAAGAGGTCAGAGACATTATCCCAATTTTCGAATCAAAGGTTCGACAAATAATTAATAATAATTATCAAATTCTACAAAACTATACTAAAAAGTTGTAATAAAATAAACTTTTTGCATACCTTTTGAAAAACTTGGATTTCTAAACTTTTATCCACATACGAGGACTATTCTAACTAATCCTCCTTGCACTTTAATTCATGTATTCACAATATGCCAATTTACTGTTTGTCCTTTTGGGTTTTGTACCTAAAATGCCAACAAACAAAACGTCGGTCAGCATAAATGAATATGTCGATATGTGGGGGAAACAATAATCTTGAAATTAACTATAACAACATATTGCAGTCAATTATGATTTAGCAAACAACTTTACATTTTAAACATGACTACTCAATCCATACATATCCTAGCCTCTACGTTGTCGCTGTAGTAGACCTGGATGCTACCTTCCTTAAGGTAGATCCCCATTAAACCCCTCATGATCGTACCTAATGGGTGAATCAATTTATAGGGTTGAGTCACATGGTACTACCCATAGGTAGCCCCCTCCTTAACTCATGGTGTGCTAAAGAGTCTCATGGCACTACACTTGATTAGTCCAATTTCTAACTCATGATAACCTGATGTCCTACTTAACAAGTAGGCCCTGTTTTAGGTTACCCTTTTCATCATTAGCAAAGCCACAGAGGAGGACCAGGATCTGAGCCAGTCATGTATATATTCATGGTGATAATTTAAGTCACTTTATAGTTGCATTAAATAAAAGTCATCCAAGCAATTATTTTCAGGCAACCGATAAAACCTCTGGGAATTGCCATGAAACTAAAGTGATTAACCATAAATGTAACCGCATACCTGTCAAGCTGATTTGAGACAGAATCAATCCAATCAATGCAAGAAATCCAATCGGCAAGCAAGCACACAATGAAATCCTGAAATTAATGCATAACATCCAAGTGTCATTGTTTTATTCAAAATATTATCAAGATTGACTTGGATACCACCTTAGGATTCCTAGGTCAACTTCAGGGTTTTATTAGGGTTTTAGCCTTCATTATGCATTTATCACTTTTAATGCTCTTTTAATCCACAAACCCTAATTTCCACATCATAGGCACAATTAAAAGTCAATTAAATCCAATATGCCTCTTTTACATTAAAGCTACCATTTTTATCCTTATAAGTCATGAAACGACCATTAAGGCCAATTATCATCTTTGGCTTCTTCCGGATTAACAACTCATAATTATTTATGATCTAATTCACCTATGAACTCTATTTATCACTAATTCCACATTTATCCATTAGAAAACCCTAATTACCATATTATGGGTATTTATCCACAATTAGCAACTTTTATACTCAAAATAGTGTAGATTCATTATATCTCAATTTTATTCATGGATTTGAACAATTAAAGCCATTAAGGGTCATAATTACCAAAGTTAGGGTTTCAAGGCCCATTAAAGCATATTCATGTACATGAAACCCTAAATTAATCAAATTATGCACAACGATCATCATTATAGATCTAATTATTCTTTCTATGTCCAAAAAGATAATCTTTGATTAACAACATCAACTTAGTTCCTTAAACTAATCCTTTAATCAAAGACTAGGGTTTTGATTAATTAAAGCATTAAGGTACTAACTTTATGTACTTTTCGAACTATAAGAAAAATTAGGCTCTATTAGTATTATTATTGAACTCCTTGCATTCTCCTGATAAATTTTCATATAAGACTTGCTACCATCAGAGTTATGGGTAAATAATTACAAATTTATAAAGGAAATACCTTATGGGCTAAAAGGAGATCGCCACATAGGCATCCCTCTCGGTGCGCGGCTTGCTTGCTTGCATCTCGGTCAGAGTGATAATACACCTTTACCCCTGAGTTCTTGATCCAAATTCACACGCGCCCGGAGTTAGGGAGGTCATTTCCTCCTTTCCATCTTCAACCTCACGCCCGCCCAAGTTCACGAGCCTTGCATTCTCCAACTCCAGGTTGCTGTCAACCCAGAGGTTGACTTGGAGCAATAAAGTGTGGGAGGGCTAGGTTTTGGAGCAGAATCCTCCGCTGCTCCCCACCGAACTCATCGGAATCCCCAATTTCTTGGGAGGTGGCACCAACAGAGAAGAAGAGGGGGAGCTCACCGGAGGAACATAGTAGAAGGAAGGGAAGAAAGTGGAGACCAGATGGCCGAATTGGAGGCTGGGATGGTTACCATTTCTTCGGTTGAGTCTAACGACGATAGTAGTGTCCTTGCATTGGATGCACATCCACTTATATAGCCATGGGGTCAAAGGCAGCTGGCTAGGACTTATGAATTAAGCGAATCTTCTAGAGATCCCCAAACTAGGTAAAACCTAGGGTAGGTGGGTTCGTTTCTTACTCCCGAAGCTGATGGGCTAGTTTCCATGCTTGCTCTTGTATTAGATGAGAGAGAAAGTCAAGTTATTTGCTCACAACTACTGCTCTGACTTTCTTGTTTTGGCACTAGGTAAATGAAAACGCAGTCACCATTGGTTTAGAATCCAATGGCTGTGGTGTCACACATATATTTTAAAGATCTCAAAATTGTGATATTTAAAAGAAATCAATGATTATCCTTTCACTTTATGCAAACTCATAAACTCAATAACTCTCTCCTCGTTTATCCTTTTTCCATAAAATTTTAGGGGAAAGTCTAATATGACTTAATCTACTTATGTTCCAAATTTGGAACCAAAATACAAAAGGAATAACTCCTTTTATTTGTTTGCAAGTCAATGACATATAAGGCATTTATTTATGCTTTAAACTTATATTTTCTTTCTCCTAATCTTTTATTTTCTTTATTTTGATTCCTTTTTATTATTAGAAACCATGTAGACATGAAATCGTATCCCAGATGGATCCATTAACGATATTTCCACATGTTTCTTGTATTTCATTATTATCTCATAGTTTCTTCTTAATAAATCAATATTCAATTAATCCTTTCTCTTTCTTGTTGCATTATCTTGCAACTTGGACTCCTTGGAACCCAAGGAACCCAAAAGGCATGAAATCTACCTTTGGGGAAAATCCTTTTGCCTTCTAGAGGTTTCTACATCTTTCTTTTCTCTATTTCTTAATTATTCATTTACTAATTGAATTTCCTTTTTCTTTTGCTTGTTATTGGGCCCAATAGCCAATAAGTCCCACAAAACAACCAAGCAAGGCTATGAAATTCATGCATTCAATTAAAAGACATCATTATTTGTTCATATATTTTTTTAATAGGAGAAATTACATTTCTCCCCAAAAGAATATGAAAATTTGGGTAGTAACAACTTTGATGGCACTGAAGAATGGATGGGGCAACCTAACGGCCAAAAGTATCAATGAGATGATTGACTACATCAAATTGAAGTGTGAGAACAAGAAAGAGAGGGCTTTTGCTGGGCTCTTCTTTGCCAGTGTTTGCTTCAATACTTGGAAAGAGAGAAATAATCTTAACCATGGCCGACAACCAAGTAATGATGTGTTTATTTCTGTTAACAAAGACGTTTGTAACGCTGTAAAGGCCAAAGGCCTGGAGAAGGGTCTTAATCTCATAGCCAAACGATACTAGGGTATTTTTTAGTAAGACCCCATATACTTTTTGTAGAAATCTCTTGTACAATATAGCTTAGCTATACGAACCTTTTGGCAATATACTTACCTATTTCCAAAAAAAATATTTAGGTTTTCTCTTAACCTAAATAGGGGTGATGGTCAAAAAGTATCCCTTAAAACTGAATTGTCAACATTTACCAGAGGGAAGCAATAATAGGAGAAAGAAGAGAAAAAAACAAGGAACCCTACCCAACAAACTTCAGAGGTATTTTGGCAGAAGAAACAATGGATGTACAACTCCATCTTCTCTAGATCTCTTCCTTAACTCCTTATCCTATTTACAATATATGGAAGTCAATGTTTTACATTTTCTTTATTTATCATAATACCATCTTGTACATGTTCGGCTAGGTTCCTTCTTCCCCAGGGCTGAGATTAGCTCCGCATAATATTATAACTAGATTCTTGAATTTATAATGTGATTTCTTTATTCTGAACTTGAAGTTATGATGTTGATATTGATTTGTTTGTGGTTGATCACCATAATCAAAGTTTTAGATTTTTAACTTCTTTAGGAGAGGAGTTAGAAGTTTGAATAATCATAATTTCACATAGATAATAATGGGCTTTGGGAGAGGGCTAACAACTATGAGATAATAATCTAATGATATTAAGTATTCATCTAGATTATGTTCCTAAATTACTATGGGAGTGTGACGTGGCTTAATCTAGACAGTGAATCATGTTGTGGGAGAAGGTAATGTTAGCTATATATCTCTAGTTTAGAAATAATGAAAATTTAGTATAGATGAGAGAATCTGGTTGCAATGTGCATTGTGGAAAAACCTCTGGGGAGATTCCATCAATATGCTTACAATCCACTATTAATTTTCTTGTTAATTTGTTTTATCTTTTACGTTAATTCATAATCTAATCCAAGCTTTCCTTCGACTTAGTTGACTGATCTTAACTAGTAGTAGTCTTTAACCTCACAACTCCCCGTGTTTGATAACTCAGGACTCATAATCTCATATTACTTAAAGACATACACTTGTGAGGCACGCGCATGTTATGTACATGTTAATTTTTTGGCACCGTTGCTGAGGAGTTGGCACGATTAACACTATAAAATATTAGGATCGGCCACTCCAACCCAATATTTTTTCTCTTTCAAAATATATTTCTATTTTTTTTAAAACCATTGCCATATCTTTTTTGAAAAAATCTATATATTTTTTCAAAAATAATATTTATATAGTTTATTTTTCCTAGTAACAATTATAGATTAAAAACCTATATAATTTTCTCAAGTACTAGAGCATCATGTTTTTCAAGGAGATGAGAGAATTAATGAAACAGTGAAGGCATATTCAAACAATTGGAAATCTTAAACTTCAACAAAGTACGAGTTGTAGAAAAAGAATACAACTAGTACATGCAGCAGATTAATTACATGTGCAATGATCAACCATGGAGGGATAGATGTCGAAGTAATATGGGATTATGAGTCCCGAGTTATCAAACATAGGGAGTTTTGAGGTTAAAGACTACTTGTAATTAAGAACAATCAACTAAGACAAAGTAAAGTTTGGTTTTGATTATAAACTAATGTAAAATATAAAACTAAATTAATAAGGAAATTAATAGTAGTTTGTGAGTAGATGGATGGAAGCTCCCCAGAACTTACGGTTTTATCACAATGCACTGCAACTAGATTGTCTTCATTTGTACTTAATTATCATTATTCTAAACTAGAGATATGTAGCTAAAATTATGCACTCTTACAACATAATGCACTATGTCGATTAAGCCAAATCACACTCTCATATTAATTTAGGAACATAATTTAGATGAATAGTAACTAACTTTAGATTATACTCTCATACATGCTAGCCCTCTCCCAATGCACATTATTTCTAAGTGAAACTATGATTTTTCCAACTTCTAAACCCTCTCCCAAAACAGTTAGAAACCTAACACTTTGATTATGGTGATTAACCTTAAAAAAATCAACATTGACATAAATCCAAGTTCTGAATAACAAAATCGTATTATAAATTTATGAATCCAGTTATAGGAATAATTGGGGCTAATCCCTATCATGGAGAAGAAGGAACTTAGACAAACATGTATGACGTGATATCACTGTAAATAAAAATATGTAAAAGATAGATTTTGAGATATTATAAATAGGAGTAGTAAATGAAGGGATATGGAGAATATGGAGTCCTACCACCATCGTTTCTGCTAAAAAAATAAGTCAAAGTATGTCGGGTAGTGTTCCTTTGCTTTTCCCTCTCCTTTTTCCTCACTTGTCGTTCTCATCTAGTAGATATCTACCACTTAGTTCTAATAGTATACTTTTTGTTTGTCACCCCTATTTTGGTTTAGGAAAACCTATATATATTGATATATAACAACAAATTGTGGATTTAAAATATCCAATCATGGATTCAACATCTGTGTCGGTACCATCGACTATGAAAGTCAGTGCTACTAACTTTTTACAATGCAAGTCATTTTTCTTCTTGATTCGTAATAATAATATATTTCCATCCTGATACTATGTAGGTACCACTCAGTTGAAGTCAGTGGTATCAAATCCTCTCCAATAAATGAAAATTATCCATAATTAAAATAATCAATGAATTAGTCCTAATAATTATTGAAATAGTAAACTATGTAAAATACAAGCAAAATGCATGCAAAAATAAAACAATTGGTCCACAAGTGATTTGATACTAATGAAATATGTATGAATAGATATTCAATTAAGAGAAAATCACTATGAGAACAAACAAATTAGATTTCAAAAAATAACAATTTGTGCATGCATCACACTCTTGATCTTGAATATTGCTCATCCTCGAGCAACACTACTCTTGGATTCATTTGAAAAAGTCAACAAGAAGATAACTACCAGTGAATTTTATTTTCCTAATCGCTCTCCACCCGTCGATCCCGAACTGGCCCATGCCAACCACTAAACAAGTAAGTACTCTAAACCGATCAATAATGTTCATAGAAGATGTCCACAACAGGATCAATGAAAACACTATCCATAAGAAGCAGTTACTATCATGGTCAGTAGACCACATGCTTCATGCACTGTGTGATCTCCCTATATACATTACTCTGATCGTCTTAAACAAACTAATTGGAAGAAGTTACCCATATAAACAAGAATGAGCAAAATAATAATATGAGTGGCCTACCATGCAGAACAATGGGTGGAAAACATGGGTATCTATGAAATAGGAATCCTAAGAATAATCCAAATTATTTATGCATGAAATAAAATATGACGCACCTAAAAGATGGATGGAATGAAATGAATGCCTTGTAATGCCCACAATAAGGTGGAATGATGCATGAAATGGAGGCCTCATCCTAATGATGAGTATAGGTGGAAAGGTGTTTACAAATAAAACTTCCACAATCCCCTTATTTTTTGCTTAGACAGAATGTGACATTGAACTTGGAAATCATTTTCCTCCTTTTCTCCTATTTTTTCTTTTTCTTTTTCAAATACTTTTTTCCCTTTAATTTTAGCAAGATAAATAGTTCCTTCTTGGGATTTTCCACTCATTTTTTTCTTTCTTTGGAGAAAGAGTAAGGATATACTTTTTTACTCTCTTACATGAGAATATGATTTTGAAGATAAATAAACATGTAAAACTTTATGAAATATGCAATACAAATTCAACCATATGAAATTTTGATATGTAAACTGGAAATTTCAAATTGAATGATACACTAATTTGATTTATCTACTGTAGAAGAAAAATTAACGAACTACATGCTTCCTATCATGCCATGTAATGCAATAAAGAGGAAAACAATTTGGATTAAACTTGATCATCCTTTGGTGGTGAATGAAAATGAACAGAAAGTGGATGAGATCACATGAATAAGAGACAATATTTTTCCCAACCATGATATGTCCTTCCTCTATCAACTTGTGTAACAGGGTAACCTTAGAGTTTGTTTCTAAAATTTACATTAAAGATCATGTTATTGTTTGGTTGGTTTGGAGTCAAACTCCATCCCCATAATAGAAGAGATAGGGTTGAGTTAGGTTTTTCATTCATTAAGTATGTCTTCAAGCTCACTAATCCAAAAGCCTCCAATTATGTAACCTTAAACATACATATTTATCTTAAAAAATTAATTTTTTTTACCACATTTAGATTTTAAAATAAATTAGGATGGATACTAAATCATCAACAAATGGATAATCCTAACTAAAATTTTAAATTTTTTCCATACTTATACTAGATAGAAGTGGATCGTAAAAACAAAATGGAACATCTAAAATTTTTCTGAAAACAAAAACATCAAACAATTAGATATATGATAAAAAGTAAAGATGCAAGAAATAAAGGTTGAAGCACCGTTCTATTCCTCTGTTAAACTTGAACATGACACTATCCTCAATGTTAAAAGCAAAGGAAGAAAAATGGAATGACTATACCGATATGTGAGGTGATATCTGGGGCTAAATATGGGTGGATGGGATCCACATGAAATTTTACCCTTCAATAATAACTCAAGCTAAGTGAAGTGTCTAATACCATCAACCAACTCATTTTTTAGGAGTGTACGTGATAGTATGAAGAAACATCTCCTCAAATTCTCCTTTCAATAATCTACACATTGACCTGGTAGCCTGTGTCGGTGCCACCAACTCTAATGTTGGTGGTACCAAGATGTCTCTTGATTATTATTGTCATGGCTATGTTGGTGTCTATATTTGTTCAATATGTGTATATGTTGGTGTTGATTGTTTAATTGATGGTATCGGGTTGATTTTTTTTACTTATAGTAAAATGTTACCTCTTGAGTTGGTGCTACGTGTTCATCGGTGCCACCAAGAATGAAATTAACTAGATTTTGTGTTTTTGTTGCCATATGATTTGGTGATACCGAACTTTTAGTTGGTACCACTGAGATGAACATGTACCCTCCTAGATGTTTATGGTTAAAGGCAGTGCCAAACATAGGGGTATCATTGCGCTGAGCTGATGTCAGTGTTTTCCTATATCTCATCAAAGAACTGTAGGTGGTACCAACATGGGCTCATTTCCATCGAGTCTATAAACTTGTTTATTGTAATGATGAAATGATGAACTCATTGCCACTGAGTGGGTGTTGGTGGTACTAATTTGGTGTGTACCTACACACTAGATACACATATCAAAGTACCTTCTCTAATTGCATTAAGA
Source organism: Alisma plantago-aquatica (assembly GCA_963693085.1). Taxonomy (NCBI): domain Eukaryota; kingdom Viridiplantae; phylum Streptophyta; class Magnoliopsida; order Alismatales; family Alismataceae; genus Alisma; species Alisma plantago-aquatica. The sequence goes on from OY856409.1 coordinate 957,063,061, forward strand.
CTACTTATAAAAAACCACAACATAAGATGAACTAATCCTAACAAAAACAATAAAATTTTATCAAAACAAAATCTAATCTAATCATCCTAAAGGGTTACCTCCAACAAAGTGCCCTTGTTTTATGTCTTAGGTTGGACATGATGCTTATCTCTAGCCTAGATTATCATGGAAAGGTGTGAATAATAATTTGACAATTCACACTTCATCCTATTATCATCAATCCATAAAGATAAGTAGATGCTTTTACATTACCATTAGGATGAGTATTTCTTCCTCTTATATATACATGGGCGCGTCTTTCTGTCTAGGGTGTGTCTTTCCACCCATTGTGCTTAGGCCAATAACTTAGTGGGGTCTTGGCCCTACCTTAGTTATTTCTAGTATAACCTATCTACATGCAATATTTTATTTTGTGATATTGTGGATTGTGAAATGGCAAGACTATTCACATATTTATTAGATATTCATATGCCTCATTCTTTGAGATTTCAATCTCCTTTTTCTATTTTAGTGAACTTTACCACTTTTGATTAGCCATCCCTTGAATGGGAACCCCTTTTGTTGCACTATCAAGATTCAAAATGGCTAAATATATTTACCATGCACATACTTAGCAATTGCTAATCATAATTTTGTTTATATATTCCTGGGTGTTGTTTCTAGACCACCCAGGTGCATGTATCATAGCGACTGTGATTCTGGAAGATCATGTAAATGCTTATCAGCGTCAGGATGGCTTGGATTGGTTGGGTTATCCTTTGCTACCTGCCTTATTTATAGACAATTCAAGTTTTTATTTTGTAATACCACACTTTTGGTGAGGAACAATTGTATTATGATACACTTAGTAACTTTGTGATAGTTATTTTTCCCTACTTTATCTTCACATGGCTCATTGAATCATACCAATCGAGTGGATCCCCTCTCAGGTCCCATTCTTTACATATAAGATTGTGGATTGTTCAAGGTGCTCACAACTATATAAGAGACATGCACTGAGCTAACACAACAAATTTGTAGCACTTTAGAGAAGATCAAGTATATAGAAGAGGACACCATCTGGTTTCGATTGTAAACTAACATGCATGTGCTCTCCACCTACCAAATGAACAACACTTTTACTCCTAAACCTGAACATGCCACATGCTTCAATGATGGACACATTGAGAAAGATTCCACCATTAACTATGTGGAAATGTGAGAGAGGTAACGAGAAAGTTACCTTCACACTAGGGAAGTCAAATACTAGTGGGATAACCCCTTAGTGAGGTATATACAAAAAGTCTTTACAATTGCTATTTTTGCCCGAGATGGAAACCTGGGGAGCTTCTTATAGAAGGATACTTTTTTTCTTGGTTGGATTATAAGGGTAAGTATCTCAACCTAGGGTTGATGATGATTGATCATAGGAGGTTAATTACATCAAAGACTAACAATCTCCTTATCATGGGAAGAATTATGAATTCAATATCTCTTGGTCTAATATGTGATATGGCAGGGCTTACAAGGGCAGATAGAGTCAAATTTGTGGATATAAAGTATCTTGTGTGCTCCCTGAACCATTATTAATGATAGAATATATTATAAAATCAATTCCCAGTACCTTGGAATTACTCTAGAGATATTGTATCACGTCAAGCCCCTCAAATAGAAAATAGGCCGAACTGCTAAATTTCTTGATTACCTATGAGCATGGAGGATGGGAAGCCCTATATTGCACTACAGAGGACCTACTATTGATCTTCTTGAAGGAGAGGGGAAAACAAGTTTAAAGGAGAAATAACAAGAAGAGCTATAGAGAAAACTACACCAAGTGAGAAGGAGAGAAGAAGTTGTATTTTCACAACAACATCACATAGATAATGCCTATGACATCTCACCATTTAGGTGCTACTGAAGGGCATCTAGAAGACTCAAGAGGCCACACAGATGGATTAAAAACAAATGCACCATCAAATCAACCACATTTACTAGTAGTTGCACACCATAGTGAAGAGGAACCCCTTGTGGGGGGAGGATTTTTGAGGATCTTTATTTGGATACCCTGAGATGTACTCCCCTCTAAAGGAAGACAAATGGAGCAAGTATTAGCGGCCTCCTCTACGAGAGCCACCAAATGAGTAGTGACTTCAACACTTTATCTCTCAGACTTTAGTGTGATGATGAAGACAACATGATTCAAAAGTTTGGGGTGGTAGGGCGGTACACCCTCTTTTGTCTCATTATTCTAATATACTACCAATATCTCCTTACATTTTTTCATAACTTTTGTTTTTTTTCTTTTCTTGCATTATACCCCCCTCATTTCATTACATGTACCATTTTGATAATTTCTTGAATGTGATAGTGTGGATTTTTTTAATTGTCATTTTTTTGCTTTCTAGTATAGGTTTGGATGTGATTTTGGGAAATTTGGCACTAATTTTACAAATACATCCAAACTTGATCATTTTCCCCAAAAGCATGCTCTAACCTAGTCTCTACCTTAATGTATTGGAATTGAATTGTTTAACCTTTGATTAATTCTACCAACCCATTTCATATGGTTGCTTGATTGATATTATAACCCCCCCCACATTATCCCCTATTTAGGTGGACCAAGAGGGAAAGGGCCAATAATAGAATTATAAGATCAAGGTTTAGCAATTAACCAATAATAATTATAAAATTTTCACTAAATGTAAAAGAGTTTGGTATAATATCAAGAGGTAAACTTCCAATAAAGAGTTACACGATGTGGAAATCTACTTTTTGAAACATAACATAAATTCTATCTATTTAATCCTCTAGAGTTGCATTAAGTCTTTTCTTTTGGTCCCTTCTTCTATAGAAGTTTGTCTTTCATCATACTTGTAGAATAAGAGTAGATTATCCTAAATTGTTGTGAAACAAAACATAGTTAGTATAACAAGTTATACTGGTATGTGGCAGAAACAAAATATACACATGTAGGTGTAACAATATAGTCAACCATGGCAACAAATATGCTTACCAAATTGAACATGTGTTCTGTTTCTAACTTTTCAACTTAACCTCTATGGGACACTCTCTCTCTCTAGAGTATTCATGTGGGGAACCCTTTCTCTAGGGTTTAGTCCCTGTAGTGGACATATCATACATAGGACTTGGTCAAATCACCAGTCCCCATAGTGACATTCCATACGTGGGCTTTTACCTGAGATGATCTTCTCTTCTGGGCGAGATCAATGGTCACCATAGTGACATCTATTACATAGGGCTTAGCCTGAGGTGATCTTCTTATCCTGAACTGATCATTCATCACTATAGCGACATTTCTTACAACCCACATGTATCACTTACATCCCCAAGAGAGAGTTGAGCAAGTTATACTTATATAATGTGATATCCTTAGTGACTTTATAGATTACATGAATTAAATAAACAACCAAAAGTTTAACGTGCAATCAATCTGAAAAACCTTAGAAAACCACAAAAGTCATTTAAGTCAGATAGTCATAGGCATAACCACATACGTCTCTTAGGAGTACTTACGTCCAAGCAAAAATGGTGACAAAGCAACCTATTAAGCAACTATCCTGAAATTAAAGCATAACACCCATGTAATATTATTTTATCCAAAATCTACCATTAAGACTGACTTGGGGTCCAAGTTAGGGTTTCATTAGGGAATTATTTTTTCATGTCCTTTTGGGTTTACAAACCCAAATTCTATCATTATTTGCACTTTTAACTCAAGAAAACCTTAATTTGTCAATTTATGAACTACAAATCTCAAATTAGATCCAAGACACCCCTTTTCAACCAAAAGACCAGTCTTTGAACATGAAGATCAATTAAACACATTAAGATCATCAAAACCTAGGAATTAGGGTTTTTACATATTAAACACATTAAAGATAGCAACTTTAGGCACTTTTCAAATTAGAGTCAAATTTAGATTTTGAAGCTATTTTATTTACATTCCTTGCATTTTTTATCAATTTATTATATATATTCACTATTATTTGATCTATCAATAAATAACTATGATTTTTATGAGAAAACCACCTTTTAGCCAATAAAGTGATGTCACGTCAGCGTTCGACCTCTAATCCCATTTTCCATGATGTTAGGGATCACGATTGGGCTTCGACCATGTATGCGGCTCACTCTATGGGGACAGGGCATTGAGCCATGGTGGAACAATGCCTTTGCCTTCATGTCCTTGATCTTGGGCCTTGTGTGCCTTGGGGGTAGGAAGGTAAATTCACCTTTCCTCTTATTGAACCTTGTGAGCCACCTCCTTTACAAAGAAGAACCCAGCCACAGTCAACTCTTGATTTGACTCTGGCCTTAGAGCTCTTGAGAGGCAGATAGTGATCCTCATTCCTTCGCAATGACCCTGTGGATTCAACAGTGGTCGCAAATTTCTCCACAATAGCCTAGAGTAGGGTAGAAGATGAAGGGGAAACCTTGGCAAGATGCAAAGTAGAATTAGAGAGGGGGAGTAGGGTTTGTGGGGAAATTAGAGGTAGTGGAAGAGAAGAAATTCCCAAGGAGTTTAGGGTCTCGCTGAGGCATATATCCCCTTAGATAGGTCTAGGATAGTAATCCAACCATTAATGGAGTCCAGATCCAGAGAAAAATTGGGGAACATCTCATTTCTTTGTGAATGTTAGGCAATTTAGGGATTAAATAGTTTGTAATTACTTTTTGATTCCAAATAGGAAGGTTTCATATCATATTACATGTGAGAAAGGGAGGGAGAGAAGTCAAGAGTCAAGAAATATGGTTTCCTTGTTTCCTTTTTAATCAGAGGTAGAAGATATAAGGAGGATCATTGGATCATAATCAGATGGTCACATATTCATGCAACATGTACAAGGGTCGGGCCATAGTTTCCTTCTCCTAAAATGAACGTTACATATTTGCTTGATTTTATGAAACCTTCTCATTTTAGGGAAAATACATAATCACCTAACTATCTCCTCCGTTATCCAAATAATCCAAAATTTTGCAGGGAAGTCTTAAATGACTTTATCTAAGCATGGGAAAAGTTTGAGGACAAAAAAAAGAAGAAAATATACTTTTCTTAATATCCAAGTCTTCTTCTTATTTCATGTATTTAAGGCATCGTGACAAACCTTTACTCTTTCTATATTTTCTATATTCTCTATTTCTTTGTATTTTCTAATTAGGAAGCATGTGAAAATGAAAATCAACAGCTAGTGGACTTTCACACTGCTTTGTAGAGAATTCCACACAATTCTCAAAAGTACATTATATATTATCCATTATTTCTTTTGCATTTTTTTTAATATTGGATTTCCTTTCTTCCTTTTTCTTTTATATCCGTTATTGGGCTAATAAATGAATAAGAACTATGAAATCCATAGCAAAGGGAAAATTGTAAAATAAAATCATACCTTTAAAACAAAGCATGTAAAGTTTTTAATACATCCTTTTTATTCAAATAATTACAATTCAATCATAAATACATGTGAATAGCCATGTTATAACACTATTTCCCTCTTGTAGGATTTTTGTCCTCAAAATTTAACTAATTATTTAAAGAGTTCAGGATGGGACTTTTCCATGTCTATCTTTAGCTCCCATGTCACTTCATCCTCTCCATGGTGATTCCAAGAACCTTTACCATCTTTATCTTTTTATTTCCTGAGCTCTTTCACCTTGGTATTCAATATCCTCACAGGTTACTCAGGGTATGTTAGCCTCCGTTGGGGTTCAATAGGCTCAATTCTCAACAAATGGTTATGATCCTTCACATTTCACTTTAGATTGGACACGTGGAACACATCATGCATCATATCATACTATGGGGGTAATGCTAGAATATAAGAAGCTTCTTCAATCCTTCTAGAATATCAAATTAACCCACATATTGGGGATTCAATTTTCTTCTATTTTTGCTATAGCTCAGAGGGGTCAGATTTTTAGAAACGCATAGTCTCCTACAATAAAATGCAAATCTTTCTGCTTTGCATTAACATACAACTTCTATTGATCATGAGATCTCTTTATCCTTTGCTTGATCAATGTGACTTTGTCAACATACAACTGTAGTTCCTCTAACCTCAACAAGGTCCTCTCACTGACATCACCCCAATAAAGTGGTGACTGACACAACCTCCCATAAAGATATTCATACAGAGACACGTTGATACTGACCTGGTAACTATAATTATAGGAAAACTTAGCTAAGGATATGTATTGCTCCCATGATCCACCTCAAGCTTAGCACACATTCTCTCAATAGGCCCCTAAAGTATAATCACCCCTTTGAGTTGTCCAACACTCTAGGGGTGATAGGCCGTGCTAAATATTAGCTTGGTATCGAGTTTTTCTTGCACTTGTTTCCATAACTTAGAGGTGAACTTAGGGACACAATGAGGGATAATCGAACTCAGAACAACATGTAAACATACTATCTCTCTAACATATAGTTCAGCTAGTTATGACACCTTGGTAGTGATATTTAGGGTAATGAAGTGTGTTGACTTGGTTAGGCGGTCCACCACAAGCCATTTTGCATCGTGACATTTCTTTGTCTTAGGGAGGCCCACCACACAACCCAAAATCATTTGGTCCCATTTCCACTAAGGAATATCAATGGATTGGTGAAATCCACTGAGTCGCTGGTGTTCAATGTTCACCATCTGGCACATGAGATAGCTGGCTACATATGAGGCTATGTCTCTCTTCATTCATGATCACCAAAAGTATCATTGTAGGTCTTTAAACATCATTGTGGTATCAGGGCTCATTGCATACTTAGACCCATGAGCTTCATTGTAAAATATGACTCTTTAAGGGTGAACCATTAGGATCCCAAATATGACTCTTGTATCGAATTCCTCCATCCACACCCACCAAGAGGTGTTCTTGAGGTTTCTCCATTGAACCCTTCATTACATCAAACTTGGGTGGTCTAACTGGGCTGCAACAAACTTGATCAACAAGTCCGACTTGATTTGTCTTTACTTGGTACCTCAATGCATAGTTAAATAATTACTTTTGTGTCATTCATTAGATTAATTCTTACATGCATATAATTAAAACTCACCCTAACTTCCTTCATCTCTTAGGGAACCCATAGTTTTCTTTATATCCCTTCATTGGGCTCATGGCGTCCTTCCCATTTGGTCCATGTCCCATTCTATCGATGACTTCCATAGTGACTTCTCCTCATATCCCTTACAGATGGTCATACTTGGGTCCAAAGAATCATACTCAATATATGTGCTTTTGTGCTTCATTCACTTAATCTCTCATGTTTTAAGTGACATTTCGTTTACCGTAAATCATAAACTAATTTGTGAATTCACCCTTCTAGGGTGCTATCGTAGGACAAGACAAAACTAGTATTCATTAGAAACCAACAAAAACAATCATGTACTAAGATTTATATTATTACAAAGGAACATGTCCTTGAGGCATATTTATCATTATACCATCCATGCGCTTTCTACATAGGAGTTATATTATTATACCATGTGAGTTACTATTCAAGAATTAGATCACTATCAAATGCTTCATTTCTAGTTTGATTACACAAGAACTGTACATTATGTTCCACATGCTTAGAGGTATATTATTTCATTAAGCCATACATTTTCTATTACAAGGGGTACTACAACATTGTAGGGATGGCCACCTTCCATAAGTTGGTCTGCATCAGCTTGAGCTTCCTAATCATCAGTGGCAATGAACCGAACTTGTCGGTGTTCTTCAACAATTTGAACTGCCCCTTGTGCTAATTCAACCAATGGTTGTGCTACTAATAGACTTAGACCACAAGGGTCATCGAGAGGACAACCAGCCTGGATATGTCCTTCTTACCGACAACAATATTATACTTTATTCTCATAGTGGTATCTTTTGAGGTACTTTTTTTTTGCAGGTGCAGTAGGTGGGTTTGGGATTCTCCTGACAGGGTTATCCCTTTCCATCATTACTATTCCTTCTATGAATATGGCCTTTCCCTTTTCCATTAACATTCCTTGGGGAAGAAGTGCCTTCTGCAAACCCTAAATATCCCTTAGGTAGGTTCTTAGCAGGCATAATGTTCTTCACCATGTCCAGGGCGGAGTCGAGCATCTCAGTGAAGTTTACAGGTTTGCTAGCCATCACACGGGGGATCACCCGGGGATGCAAGCATTCTACATAATGTTCTATTTGCCTCTCTTTGGTTAGCATGTAGTCCAAGCACCCCAGAAGGCGGGACTTTTGAGCATAGTCTTCCAATATCATGTTACCTTGATACCATAGCATAATCTACTTTCCTCTATCCTTCTAGGTGAATCTCATAGAGAAGATGATATGAAAGTCCATCCAGGCCATTGATTTTGTGATTAGGTCTCAGTCAGTGATGTAATTCTCCCACCAAATATTTATTCTTCCCTTAGGCAGGTGAGCAACAAAGAGAACTTTCATGTTGGGGTGCACCTCTAGAATGTGGAAACCATTTTACACAGGAAGAAGCCAAACTTACATCTTATCAACTACCTTAGTGTTTTCTTCACCCCAAACTTTGATATATCCAACCTGACAAAATCGAGGATGGTGAATCCAAGATGAGGGTGGATAGGTAGGGTTTCACCACTCTTATCTCTGGAATCACCTTTGAGTACAAGAGCACTAACAACATCAATGAGCTTTTTTTGTTGTCCTAGCCAGAGCACATCAGGGGTAAGAAGAACTACTTTCCTGACTATAGGTCCAGAACTGGTACCATGGCCACGGTCATCCTTGGTCTCATCTTCCATCTAGGCTAGCACCAAGGGTCTAGACTATCTTTAGGGTTTAAGATTTCAAAGGGTGCAACTCTAGGTTTGAAACCTTGTTCAGTGGTGGCATCCTCCACTTCTTGAAAGTCCCATCTTCCATCATCCCCTTGAGGACATTATCTTCTAGTAGGAGGGCCTTCCATCGTTGAAAACAAGGATGGAAGTGTTCTTCGTACGGGCCATTCTTTTTCACATAAAATAATTTTATTACATTAGTTTCATACTTAAGGTAAAACAAAACCATAATAATTATGTACATGACATCTTGTTTACATTTTTTTATTACTTTGTGGAGGATGTATTAATCCCTTATATATATATATAACCCTAGTACTCATAAAAGGATAAAGAGAGTAGTTATAGGTACCTTGGGTTAGTGAGTGAAAGGGGTATATAAGTGATGAAATTAGATGAGGAGAAATTCTAGAGGTATTTTATTTTTGAGTAAAATCGTATGACTTTGGCCAGACCGGATGCATGGGTCTGGGAGTCCTCGTAAGATGACTAGTAGTGTAGAGAAAAATCTTGCCAGTTGCCAGATCTTGGTCCTATCTAGACACCATCATCTTTAGGAAAACACTCTAATAATATGCTTGGGCTCTATAAAACTCTTAAAATTTAATAATAATTAAAGCTTAAATGGTAAACCATGCTCTAATACCAATCGCAACAACCGCCTCCCCCTATTATCCCCTTTTCATGCGGACCGAGAGGGCAATGGACATTACCATAATTACATGATCGGGGTTCATCATTTGACCAATAATAATTATAAAATTTCACCAAATGTAAAAGTGGTTGGTACAATTTCAAAAGGTAAACTTCTACTAAGCAGTTACATGATATGGAAATCTACTGGTTGCATCATAAAATAGATTCTATCTATCTAGTCTTCTAAAGTTGCATTAAGTCTTTTCCTCTGGTGCCTTCTTCTCTAGATGTCCGTCTTTCATCATATTCGCTGTAAAGTCTGGGCCCACTGCCCAAGGCTCTAGTAGAGTTTCAGAAATAACGATTGGCCCCACAGACCACCACTAGCCTTAACAGTGTGCTTTTTCCTCACCCATGCACAAGACAGGGTCAACTTCCTGATTGGTCACCCATCCAAGTACTACTCCAAGTTGAGCACACTTAACTATGGAGTTCTTTAGTGATGGGCTCCCGGAAAAGGAGGTGCACCTTGTGATATGGGTAGTCTAATCATTCCTTTTAAGATCATATTATCCAAGGCCTCAAATCCTGGGACGTTACAATCTCCCCCACTTAGACTATTGACGTCCTCGTCAAGGCTCAACTATATGGCCTCATAATCTTTTCCCCATTTCAGTGTAGACCCAAATGACTCAAGTACACCCAGCTCCCGACCACAATTACCAACGCAAGGGTGGATCCATAAACTCAGATAGCCCTTTCCAACATGCTTGGATACTACAAGCACATGGGTGGCTCCATCAACTCAGATAGCCCTTTCAAACATGCGTGGACCACACGGCTCAAAGACTGGCATGCCACAGGCCCATGTAGGTCCCACCTACTGGAGGGGAATTGGCTCTAATACCATTTGTAAAGTCTAGGCCCACTGCCCAAGGCTCTAGTAGATTTTCAAGAATAATGACTAGCCGCACAAACCACCACTAGCCTTAACAGCATGCTTTTTCCTCACTCATGCGCAAGCCAGGGTCAACTTCCCTACTGGTTACCCATCCAAGTACTACTCCAAGTTGAGCACACTTAACTATGGAGTTCTTTAGTGATGAGCTCCCAGAAAAGGAGGTGCACCTTGGTGATATGGGTAGTCCAATCATTCCTTTTAAAATCATATTATCCAAGGCCTCAAATCCTGGGACGTTACAATTTTTGTTGTGTGTTGGACACCTTCTAGGTGCTTGATGAAATATCCCAGTGCAAACAGGGGCTTTGAGCCCTTGTGTAGGTGTCTCTTAGTCTCGTACAGGATTACCAGGACTCTGACGAGGAGTCTTGCTACTTGTGCGACATGGAATCAGACCTCTTGAAGGATTTCAAGGTGAATGGATGCCCGAGACAGAAGAAGAAGAAGAAGGAACCTAAGGCAAAGGGAGGAGAGGTGGGAGACTCTTCCTAGCTGCATGGAATTGGATGAATCCTTTCTATGATGCTACATTCCTGAGTTTCCTTTACAGCTTAGACCCAGGATAATTGGGATGAAGGAAGGTGTTCTATTTAGATCTCACTCACAAATTGTGGGTGTTCGTTAATGTAGTGAAGGGGGTTTGAATAGATATCCTTCTGAATTCTCCTTGCTCTTGTTCAAAGTTGGAGTGGTTTGTTTCAGTTATGCTCTATTGTGGGCTTCTTAGGTGTTTCTTTGTTGGGATTGTTAACAATTCTGGAGTGAGTATCTCAACCTTGGACACTTGCAGGGGGTTCTAGTCTTATGCTCCAGTTACTTCTTGAGGCTTGATGTTGGTGGAGTCCGCATCTTCATACTTTGTGGGTGTGCTCAGTGTCATTGAGGACATGACTTCTCTAAAGTCATGTCTTATTGGTTTGTGGTGTATTGGATGTAGTTTTTCCTATTCAGTGTCCATTTGTGACGTTTATTTTTTGTAACCTTGATACCCGTCTATTTGGTGTATCAAGGCTTATCTTTTCTTTTAGGGGTGAAAATGTACCTACAGTTTTTGGTTATAGTAACATGCATTTTAGACCGACCAAAAAAATATTTTTATTAGCACAAAAATGCATATAAAGAAAAGGAAGAAAGGAAATCCAATATTAAGAAAAATGCAAAAGATAATGGATAATAAACAATGTATGTTTGAGAATTGTGTGTAATTCTCTACAAAAGTGATGTGAAATGCCACTAATAGTTGGTTTTTATTTTCACATGGTTCCTAATAAGAAAAGACATCTAAATAGAGAATATAGAAAATATAGAAAGAGAAAAGGTTCTTTTTGATGCCTTAAATACATGAAATAATGAGAAGACTTGGATATTAAGAAAGGTATCTTTTTTTTTCAAGTTTTTTCCTCAAAATTTTCCCAAGCTTAGATAAGTCATAAAAGACTTCCCACAAAATTTGGGATTATTTGAATAAAGGAGGAGAGAATTATGCAATTATGTATTTTTCCTAATGTGAGAAGGTTTAATCAAATAAAGGAACTATGTAACATTTATTTTTGGAGAAGGAAACTAGGGCTCGGCCCGTGTACATGGAACATGAATCTGTGACCATTCGATCAGGAGCCAATGATTCTCCTTATGTCTTCTACCTCCGACAAAAAGGGAAATAAGGCAAAAATATTTGTCGACTCGTGACTTCTCTCCCTTCTCTCTTACCCACAATATGATCTAAAACCTTCCTCTTTGGAATAAGAAAGTAATTATGAACCATTTAATCCCTAACTTCCCCAATTTTCACAAAAAATGTGACTTCCCCAATTGCTCACTAGAGTCAGACTCGATTAATGGTTGTCTTACTATCCTAGACCTATATAAGGGGATAGATGCCTCAGAAAGACCCCAAACCTCCCTGTGTGTTTCCTCTAGACTCTGGACTTCTTTCTCTGCCTCCAATTTCCCCACAAACTCTGCTCCCTCTCTCGAATTCTACTATGCATCTTGCCAGGGTTTCTCGTAAGTAATCTACCCTACTCTAGGATGTTGTGGGGTAATAGATGACCATAGCTGAATCCGTTAAGGTCATGGCAAAGGAGAGAGGGCCATCATCTACCTCTCAAGAGCCTTGAGGCCAAGAGTCAACACAAGATTTGACTGTAATTGGGCACTACTTTGCAAAGGAGGTGGCTCACAAAGTTTAAGAAGAGGAAAGATGAATTTACCTTCCTACCCCCAAGACACACGAGGCCCAAGTCCAAGGAAAGGAGGGAAAATGGATAATTCCACCATGGCTCGATGCCATGCCCATGTAGATCAAGATGCATATGTGGTTGGAGCCCATTTGTGAGCCCTAATAGCGTGGAAAATGGGACGAGAGGTTGAAGAGTGACGTGGCAACACTTTATTGGCTAAAAGGTGGTTTTCTTATAAAAATCATAGTTATTTATTGGTAGATCAGATAATAGTGAATAAATATAGTAAATATATTAGGAAAATTTAAGGAATGTAAATAAAATAGTTTTAATTATTATATGCATCTAATTGAAAAATTTCCTAAAGTTTCTATCTTTAATGTGTTTATTATATAAAAACCCTAATTCCTATGTTTTGATGATCTTATTATGTTTACTTTATCTTAATGTTCAAAGACTAACATTTTGGATAAAAAGGGGTATCTTGGATCTAATTTGCGACTTATATTTCATAAATTGACAAATTAGGGTTTTCTTGAGCTAAAAGTGCAAATAATTATAGAATTAGGGTTTTTAAACCCCAAAGCACATGAAAATTGATAATTAGAGTTTGGGAAGCCAAAACCCTAATGAAACCCTAACATGGACCCCAAGTCAGTCTTGATGGTAGATTTTGGATGAAATAATAATACATGGGTATTATTCTTTAATTTCAGGATAGTTGCTTGATTGGTTTCTTTGTTTCCCTTTTTGCTTGGACATCAAGTACTCTTGAGAAAGGTATGTGGTTAGGCTTACGACTATCTAAGTTAAAAAATTTCCATGGTTTTTTAGATTGATTGCAAATTGAACTTTAGGTTGTTTATTTAATTCCTACAATCTTTAAAGTCATCATGGATATCACATTATATAAGTATAACTTGCTCAAGTATCTCTTGTGGATGTAACTGATACATGTGGGGTGTACGATATGTCACTATGGTGACAAATGATCAGACTAGGATAGGAAGATCACCTCGGGCTAAGGCATGTGTAAGAAATGTCACTATGGTGACCAGTGACCTGGCCCATTAGAGAAGATCACCTTGGGAAAAGGCCCATGTACGAAATGTCACTATGGTGATTGGTGATTGGGTCAAGGTCTATGTCTGATATGTCCAATGCAAGGACTAAAACCTAGAGAGAGGGTTCCCTACTGGAATACTCGAGAGAGCAAGTGTTCCATAGAGGTTAAGTTGAGAAGTTAGAAACAAAACACTTACTCAATTTTGCAATCATATTTCTTGGGATGGCTAACTATATTCTTACACCTACATGTGAGTATTTTGTTTCCCCTACATACTACTGTAACTTGCTATACTGATCATTTTAATTCACAAAATTTTAGGATAACCTACTCTTATTCTGCAAATGTGACAAAGTGGATTTTAGCATAAGAATGAAATATTACTCTTTTACCCGCTTTATGTTCACTCATGGGTCCAATTTATTTTTCTTAGCTACATAATCAACTTCGAGACTCAAATACGAAATATGGTGATCAATGTAGTTTTTATACACATTATCACACCTCAAATTAGAATCAATTATCACTTTGTCCAAATAATCAAATTGACCCATCAAACTTTATAAATTGGCTCTCAAACATTTTCTAGATATTCTCCACAATTTGGTGAAGCTATTGTCCAAATGTCACTTCAATTGGACATTCATATGATTTTTTAAGAATTCTTAAAGTTTATATGTTGAAAACCATTACTTTTGGCTTTTATTTGCCTTTTTTTTACAATGCCACGTCAGCAATCCGGGGCAAAGTCCGAGGCGAGCCACCACCCTTCAATCTACCTCTCATGGATTGCAGATCGATCCAGTGGCAACGCACTTGTCTTCAACCTCCCCCTGATTGTGGGGAGGAGTAAATGAAGACCCCAAAGCGAGATCTCCCGCTCTTGACCAGTTTTTGGAAAATAAAGCGAGCCAAAATCTAGCCCTTGCAAATTCAAACTCACTGAGCCCTAGTTTGACCCCCTTTTGTATGTTATTGCACCGACAAAATGAGTTCCTCACTCTCCCGTCTCTTTCCGGCCGCCATCGCCTTCAACCCAAGTCCCCTAGCCCTAAACCTAGTCCTTAGCCTATAAACAACCCTTGCACAAGGTCGCCTATACCTTTCTGTAGGGTTCCCACCCCTTTTCGTGCTCACAAATACCCTAGATAGCCCACTTTGGTTCCTCCTCGACCACCTACTGGTCAGTATGGTGCCGCTGCCACCGGTGCCCTGAGGTGCCCTTACATCTCTCCTCCTCTCCCCTACCTTTGGCTCCCATCTAGTCCGTGGGGCCAAGACAAACTCGGGCGACGTTCTTGCTGCCACCATCGACCCCTCCTGCTCCTGGACCACCTCCACTCCGACGATCCCTCCACCCTACCATCGTGACTTGTGGGAGGATCTGTGCAGATGGGAGACAGGAATCCCAAACTGCTGGTCTAGATGAGAAAGGACCCGGTCCAACAAACCAACCAAACCAGCTAATCAAGGAGAGTGAACCGGCCAAATTGAAGATTTGAACTGAGTTCACTAGCCCCTTGAACCAACGATTTGCTTGTGCCTATGTGGCACAATCTGGGACATTCATTTGTATATCCAACGGCCGTCATTTTTTGCCAATAAGGTAATTGTCTCTATGTTTGACAAATATTCAGAAAAATATCCAAATCTCATTTTAATCATAATAAATGCATAATAGCTTCAAATAATTTGAGTAAATAGTCAATTTTGATCAAAACAATCCAATGGATTGTTTAAAAATACTTTTGAAACATGATTCCAAACAATTCTCACTAATATCCCTATATGGGATCTCTTGCTTATTTCATTTATTAAATGGCTCAATAGTGATTATTCTTGAAAAACCTAATATCTGACTCTAATGATTATCCTGAAATCCATATCCAATCTTGTTGACTTTTAAAAATGAATCATTAGTGATCTAGACCTAATTACTTGATTCAATCTTGATTATCATCTTTATGAATAATGAGTAATCTTAATATGGATCTCAAATCTTACAAAACCCTTGATATATTTTGACCCATCAACCTGATCTGGAATTCCAATGATACTAAGTATCATGATGATGATCTAGAAACTTGAATGATGACTCAAATATTGATGATAATAATTAGGGTTAGCAAATATATTCCTAAAATACCTAGGTAGATCATCCATCCTCGAATATGCTTGACACTTGAGTAAATATTGAAATCTTGATATAATGTTGACTCTAAATGAATGATCTACCTTAGGGATGAATAGGATTGGAAAACCCTAATCTGGTGTACTTGGTATTGGTCTATAATATGATGTTGAACCTCGATCCATATCTTTATTGATCTAGGAACTACTTGAGACCATGATCTTCTACTCTTGTTGATTTATACTCAAAATCTTCAGTGAAAGGTACACTATTATATAACTCTATCTTGATTGTATTGAAGATACTTTTATGTATCTCTTGACTATATGCTTGGCTATTTACTTGGATGAGCTATTGTTCCCTATGATTAGTCTTTTGTTTTTCTATACTATATTTTGAAAAACATGAAAACATAATTTGCATGCCCATTATGATTGCCCATATATTGATAATGATGATGATATTGATAATGTTGATAATGTTGATATTGAGTACAACAACCCCTTCATTTGGAGGTGGGACTTGTACATTGGATTCCTATGTTCCTATGGTGAGAAGGATCCTAGTGACCATCCCTATCGCGTTGGGGTAATAGAGTCACACAAAAAATATAAGCATGCTTCTCGAATTACAGCATAAAGGAAACTTGTAATAAAAGTTGAATTGCTTGAAAAACTCGTCGAATAAATGTTGGATTTGTAAATTGCTTGTTATTCTTTTGAATATAAGTCCTGCCAAGTATACTTATTTTCTTATAAAGTGTTTTACTTGATTTTGATAGCGTGCCGTGCAATTGCATGATTGTGTATTGATTTTCTTGATTTTAGGCAATACAAATGGAATATTGAATAAGATCGCTTCTGCACTCATACACTTTGATGACAAAGATAAATCAGATATATCTCCATATTGGGTCAGTTTTTTATTTAATTATCCAATTTTTGAGTTATTTATTTCTTATTGTATATGCTAGTGTGATTGATCCTATTGGTCCACTCATGGACGGGCGCTTCAATCCTTTTTCTACTATCTAGGCAGTGGGATTTCGATTGGGGTAAGAACAGTTCCACGACAACAACATTGTTGTGTCGAGGGTTATGGAGAGTCACCGCATGGAGTTGGGAAAAAAACCGAGACGCTGACCAACAACCACTGAATGGGAAGTAGAGATCCTATCAAACATTGTGAGACACTCAGAAAGATCTTTAGACATGGATAGCTGCAATGGAGGATGATGCACAAAGGGACATCCGGTGCTTCCGAGTAACCTTAGAGTCGAAGAAGCACCCCAACGGGACAGGAAGGGGCACCACTATCTACCCTGTGAGGAAACCATCCACAGAAACCTCAGATCCGAGGCTGAAATACTCAAGATGAGTATCGCCGCCAGATCAAGGGCTCGTGGAAGCACTGTCAGGCAAACTGGGGCAAGCCCTAGTTCCACCAGCTATTGTAGCCGTAGAGGAAGTCAATGTCGAAAGGTCTTCATCAACCTGGTAAAGGAAATCTCACCCGGGAGGTGCGAAGGAGGGCATGAGACAAAGGGGCAAACAACCTCTTTCTTCGACAGTGACGCAGAGCAGTCAGCGAGAACCGTTAGGCCAGGTGGGAGTGCTCTTTCCATCCGCCTCTCTTGGGCAAGATGGAAGTCTACCGAATCGACGATGTGAACCTCAGACCCTGACCTCACTCCAAGTGATATTCCACAACTCCTAACCAGACCTCTGAAGAAAACCCCAACGAAACAGACAACCTGTGCCTCTACCACAAGGATCCACATCACCCTCACTAGGGACAAAACCGTGGATGAAAGAGAGCCAGAGGGAGAAAAGAGCCTGGGACGCTCCCTCCCCCCAGTGGTGTCGCCTTGGAGGTTAGTGTCTTGGACTTGCTATGTAGAGAGTAAAATATATCTCTTCTCACCATCCCCATAGTGTATGAGACAAATATATGCATTTCGATTAGGGTCGTATTCTATGGTTACGATTCTACCAGATATGTCTTTTTCATCCTGTCAAAATTGATTTTACAGTATATACATTTATGACCTCCCCCTCTATGCCTTGTGGTAATGATTCATCTGGAATTACCAACTTTGTAAGAACTAAAATAGTAAGAACCACAAAATCCTAACAAAGGGAAATTTTCAAAAGAAAACCATAACTTTAAAACAAAGCATTCCAAGTTTTCAATACATTCTTTTATTCACATAATTGCATTTCAATTAAAATACATGTGAAAAACAATGTTATAACACCCTTTCCCTCTTATAGGAATTTTGTGAAAAACCATGTTATATTTGAAGTGGTGATGGAAACCCAAATTGGGTCTTAATCTTGTTCTTTTTTGTCCCTATTTCACACCTAAATAGTTCATATGCATGTTCTTCCTACAATAATTGGTTTTATAGTCAAATGCACTTATGCATGTTCTTTTCATAATTTGTAGGTACTTTGACCCACTTTATTATAAAGATGAGGATTATGTTGTTCCTTCACCCTTGGAGGAACCCAAAGTGAGCCCTACAGATGCCCAAACCTATCCCAAGAGGCCAAAGATCAAGTCAAGGCAAAGAACACCATCAAGAAGGACATTGGAGCCAATTTTCTACAAAATACCCCTCACGATAGTTGTGGTACAACATAACATCTGTGTATAGACCTTAAATTCTGACACTCAAAAAAAAGTTGAAGCAACTTGTAGAAGCTCCTTCTGCATGGTTGTGCCAGCTAAAACTTCCATGCCAACCTGCCCATCCACGATTACAATTCCCACTTCCACCCATCCTGGCCATTGTGCCTAGAACATTTGTGCTACCTACCAAACCCTAACAATCCCCTACTATCCTTTTACCATATTGCCCCCACTTAACCATATCTTTCCCAAATCCTTATATAAGAATTGTTGGCATCTAGGAGCAAAAGGTTACTCTTCCAAGCATTCATTTTTCCACCTACTCTCTCCCATGTACTTTTCACTTCCATCCCACTTCATATATCTCAAAACCTTAGTTGTCTAGGATTTTTCACCACTCTGCTTTCATTTTCCATGCCATTTCTTCCCCTTGGAGAATGGGGCTAAATTGGGAGCCATTGGAGGTGAATATTGGAGATCTTTCATCAACATTGATGAAGTTTCATCTTTCTTCTCTCCTTTATTTTGCATTTTCTTTGAGCATGTCTAGCTATGATCCCTCTATGGCATGTCTGAGGTGTAAAAATGTGGCTTTGATACAATGTTGGGGTATAACTTTGTAAATATTATGATTTTGATTGTGAATGGTTATATTCTACTTATAACTTGTTTCCCATCTTCTCATATGTGAATGGTGCATGATAACATCTAGGTAGTAGGGTAAATGGGTGATATGTGGAAACTTTAGGATTTTTCTCCTAGTTCCAACTAGTAGATCCCTAGTTAACCATACCCTTTCCTACATAACAATCCACTCTCTTATCTCTATATCTGATATCTAAGTATATAGGTATGAGAATCTTAGTGCACTTGATGTGGTGCTACCTAGATGCTAGATGGAATATGGTATGAGTTGTAATACACTCACCCCCATCCTTTATTACTACCCTTGGCTCTCAATTTCCTTAGGATACTCACCCCTAAGACCTGGACTTATTAGGTCTTAGTGAATCTAAAAAAAGCCTAGTAAGCCTTGCAAGGGAGGATGGAGGGTGATAGGGACTAGATCCCCTATGCACACTCCATCCCATCCATGGTCAACTAGTAGTTGGGGGAATTTCACTAACACTTAACTTGCTCATTTGGTTTGTGATAATTTGAATGAATAAATGACGTTTGCATGTGTTTAACCCCCAACCTAGTTGATTCCCAGATTGACACCAAACGACCCACATTCCCCATTAACTGCTTAAACACCCATTGATCACCTTTCTTAACTAGGATTACCTTAGTTGCACTCTTTGTTGGGTTTCTTATCCAATTGACTTGCTTTTGGTATCAAATCCTTTCAAGAGTAGGTAATACTTGCGTTTAGTTACTTGTGTTAGTTTTTGTTGGTTAATTACAATTGTATCCCTCTAGTTTCCATTTATACATTATTATTAGTTGTGTGCTTCCTCTTGCCTTGTTTAGTTAGTTGCCCTCTACATTGATAGTTAGGATTGATCTTATTAGTGTAGTGCTCAGTGTTTGCATTTCTTTGCTTGTTTTAGTGTAATTGTTTTCCTTCCATATCTAACAAGTCTTAAATGCTTAGGATTAACTTAGGTTTGATTGTTTCCCCTTATAAATTTCTTGTTCATCATAGATTAACTTACATCCAAGACTAAACCCTGAAATCCCTAGTGTTCACAATGGGAACCTAGATAAAATAAACTTAGCTCGAAATCCCTACTCTCCTTAGGTTTGACCCTAAATTTTCATTATTATACTACTCCCAAGAACACACACTTTCAATTCTCTATAAGAGTGTGTCTGAATTGAGTTTCAAATATTGAAACATCCATGTGTGCACAAGGAACATCTAGCCATATCAATTGGTTAGGGGTCTTGAAGATGCATCATGGGTCACATCAACCAACCACTTTGATCGATGTTGGAATGGTTTGATAAAAAAATTGATTGTGAATAGGCTGCTTTGACTGCCCACATTGATCATAGTAAGTGATATTTTGATTGTGTCTACTTCCACTTTGACTAGTTGGGCTGATGCCACCTATAATCGATACTACATGCACAACCAATAACAAAAATTGAAATATATAAAGATATATTGATTTTAAATGGGTAGAATTCAAATCCTAGCTTAGCATTATCATTATCCAGCTATACTAAAACCCTAAAGTTAAACTCTAACAATCTGAATGACAATTTTAGGGAGAACTACATGAACATGGAATAATATATTGGAAATAGAAAACCATTGCTTGAATCGACTAATATATATTATTTCGTTATTTCTTCATCTCCTTTCTTCCTTTCTCATGGAAAAAACTTTTGTTATAGACTAAATTGGATCATCTATTCTCTTCCTTCTTACTTCTTATTTCTTATTCCTGAAACATGACCTAAGATGAGAGAAAAATCATGTGGGTCTTTAAAATCTAGAATTTGGGGCTTTTAGATTGAATTCGAGTTAGATATCTTGGATCTGAGAACAAAAAATATAAATCTTTGAGTGGAAAATCATTATTATACCAAAAGTTTATACTAAATTTGAAAATGAGTGACAAACTAACCCCCCCCCCAATTGTTGTGTTTTACTACTATGAAACTAGTAGCTTTGATTTGGATTGCTTATAAACCAAATGATATAAATGATTAAAAACTAATGGTGTCAATGTACTCATATTGAGAATGATTTTATACAAATTATATGAGACCCTAAGACATTTGAGATAGAGGCACATGTATACACATGCTTTCCCTAATTCCTTCATAGTAGAATATCTACAGGAAATATGATTAAATTGCTTGGTTGCTTCTAGTTATAATTAACTTGTTTAACGCATGACACTTTTACTATTTTAGATTTACTTAGCTTTCTAGTTCATATTATACAATATATAAGATCAAATATACAATTCTATCATAGCCATCAAAATTCTAGTTGAATGCTTTAAATATAAAGTTAAGATAAGAAACATATAGTAGATAAGTGAAAAAGAAATTAAGGAATATATTAAATTTGGATATCACTAGAATTCCATAGAATCTATCACAGAGGTCTGTCTTGAGGAGTAAACATGCATACCGACTTGAAAAGTTCATTACGACAGAGTTGGGGCATACTAATAGGATGTTAATTAAGCACATTGAGGATGATTTGTTGATTATAGTTTTGCATTTATATTAACTAGACATATATATGGTACCCAACTTACAAAAAATAATTATATGTTCTTCTTAGGAAGTCGACCCTTGTAGAACCAATAATTTGAGAAGTAAATGCAATTTCTTTGACTCTCCTCCTGAGTACATAGGCTTATAGGATGATTCTAGTTTATCTATACAACTAATATAATTGTTGCGGCAAGAGATGGAAATCATTGTTGTAGGCCAAGACTCTAGTTTAGTAAGCATGGTTTTCTCTAAATCTTATACAATGGGGTTGTAACTTGTGATTCTTACACATGTTGTGGTACAGTTCATGTTGGACCATGAAATCAGAAAACAAATACAATATGAATTAATAAAAATAATTTGTTACTTCTTAGTTATATGGAATGTTATATGATTCAATTTTGATGCTTCCATTGTTTCATGTAATCTAGTTAACTAACCATATCTAGATAATATGTATAATTGGTGAATTTCCCCACACTAGGTAATAGATCAAACTCTATCAAAACAAAATGTACATAAACTTATCAACAAGAGGATCTAGAAACTAGTCACCAACAAAAATCTATCAACCAAGGCATCTTAAAGGGTAGTAGTTAAATAGTGTCTTATTATTCAACTGGTCTTGGCATGTGAGAGTGTGATAAATTTTTATATAACTTATGTAATGATGCATTTTTTCTCAAAACTAGTTATTCTTTAGTTGTGAGCTTGTTGTAATAATCATAGACAATTGGTGAAAGTTTACACTGCTAAATTAAAAATTTTATGCTTATTCAAAAAATCTCAAGAGTCTACTAAAACAAAAAAAATCTAAGGCCACCTTTTGTTAGAGTTAAAAAAGAATTGTTAGCATCATCTCACCCTTGATGGGCCTATTACCTATTTCTTTATGATGAATGTATTGAATTAGATTAAAAAAAAAGCCATACAGAATCTACATGGTGATTCAAGTTGACGCTAGATCAGGGATAAGGATAAACAAACTTATGATGTACAATTGGAAATAGATATAATTCTTCTGTTCAGATTCCTAATTTTTGTGCATAAAGAAGCTTTATGACACAATCCCTCCTCAATCTTGAGCAAAAACTACTATAAAGACACATCAATCACCCATCCAAATCTAGAGATATAATCACCTAGTTTGCCAACCATAGCCTCCCTTGCGTAGAATTTAGGCATTAATAAATGCAAACCTCATCTGATAACAACATATCCAGATAAGGTATTGGGGAAAAACCCAACACTTGTTAAAAATCTTGGTGAAATCTAGACCCCACAAACCTCTAACCTGGGAGAACTGCCTTCCAAAAGGGGGAAGGTATGCAAATGAATGACATGATACAATTTTGAACCCATCCCAAAATAAAAGAACAAAAAAAACAAGCAAAGACATCTAGACAAAAATAGGCCAAAAGAAAAGATGGTGGATGTGATGCTTCAACCTAGCTTGGAAGCATCCCCCACTAAATGACTTGGTCCACACATTATAGGACATATCACTCCAAATCTCACCCATAACTAGAAAGATTGACCTCTCCTCAATGCCCTTGCCAAAACAACAATCCACCCAGTCGAAGCTTGACAAAATCCTACCATGAAAAGGAGCCACAACTCTACCAAGTAGTTACAAGATCAAAAGAAGAAAGTGCAACACCAAAAAGACCAGGATGGGCCACTCCAATTGCATTAAAGTTGAGGAAGTCACCCAGGGGGAGTGGGGGGGGGCTTGCCAACCTCAACTCCCCCTCCCCAAAGTTCTCATATTATCTGTATGATCCCTAGGTGATCACAATAGTCTAACACTTACCGTTAGAATATATGAGGATAAATCATCCTTATTTTGTTAGTAGGGTTGATTTCCACCAATTTGATTAAAAAATGAGAAAGATCACTAAAAATGATTGACACTTTAAACCTTGTGCTCAATGCATTCCATTTAATAACAAGTGTATGATTTACAAAATTTTAGTAAACAAAGATTAAACATTCAACAACAAGCCATTGGAATTGCCATATTATATGCTCTATTAACAAGATGAAGAGTGTTTTCTCACTAAATAATATGTATAACTATTAGGTTAACCTTTTCATTATCATTGGATGATAATGTGAGTAATAAGAATTTGACATTGAATATGGATAGAGATATGTGAAAATCCATCATTGAAATCTCAATTTCTTTATCATTAAAGAATCATTGACAATATGGCTAGTTGGTACTCAACTCTCAATGTTGTTGCTTCCATTAATTTGATGTATCTTTATATGAAATTGAGTATCTTCTCATCTAACTTACTTTTAGACCTTACCTTATTATCTGAATTTGTAAGTGTATAAATACATATGTTACAAGAGACTAATAATGACACACTTCACTTATAGTCAATGCACATAACTACTAACTAATATAGACATTGAAAAGATCCTTACAAGAAAATTATGCAAATTAGGATAGTGTTCCTGTAATGAACTTGTGTTATGTTCCTTTTGAGTAAATAAGCATCACATGTCTACCCTTATTCTTGATATCTTCAACAAATATCCACTAGAAACACTCTATCTTGTCAGGAGACACATGGTAAACACACTTCTTATCATTGTTATACATTTTTCCATGCATGTTTTCTCCCTTTATGGTATACTTACAAATGTACATGGATGAGAAGTTGAATATTGATCATCATTGTGTTATATTACAATCAATCAAGGAACACTCCACCATATTAGTTTTAACTCTCTTGTGGTATTTGTGAAGTTTACTTCGGTTAAGACATACTATCTCTCTCTCTCTCTCTCTCTCACACACACACACACACACACACACACACATATATATATATATATATATATATATATATATATATATATTACGTGTACATATGTTCTTTACTCTTATTATGTTATTTTAATATACTATTTTATTCATCAAAGGATAGTACTTTTTAAAAATTCAATAATACTCACCTATATTTATTGACTAATTAAGTTGTTAAATAATTGTTTAACTCATGTTTGTTGATCATGTCACCTTCATCTTATTGTTTTTGTACAAATACACTGAATAAAAGAATATATCTGTAAAGTTTGACTTTATATAGGAACTTCAACGTAATGAAAGCTACAACTATAACAATTTTAATTCCTAATTTTCAATCATACTAGACATCAATCAAGGATGTGCATCGTTTAGGGTGGCATTCTGCTTAATATTCACCCTCTCTTCTTGGAATATATGATGCTCAAACTCTATTTTGAAATAAATTATAGATTGTCAATGGGCGCTGAGGGAATGGGTGATCCACCCTGACAAGCTTATCCAAGGGTTGACATTTTTTTTAATTTCCTTGTGAAAAAATATTATGATGAAGAATTCATAATTTGATAGTATTGTGTGTGTATTACGATCAAATATAAATGATGTTACTCATATATTTTTTATTTTTCTATTAGATCAAATGTTTGAGATACTTATTTCTTTTGCCTTATGTTTCCAAATTTATTGTATTCTCTACATTTTATAAAGTTCTTATTGACACCCATTTTTAGCCATTCAAACCAACGTTCAAGATCAATTCTTTTCTATATCTAATGATGTAATTCATCTGACATGTTCCACATTTCCCCACATTTTTTCTTCCTATTTTAAGCACTAAATTGATCCATTTGTCCTCATCAAGGACTTACGGATTGGAAAAATCCTTTCTCCAAACATAAGTGAATTTTCCTTTCTATTGAACATTTTACAAGGAATTTTCAAAACTTTCCCAATTGATTTATCCATGAATAAAATATTCTTAAATAATCCCAGTTGATACATTACTTTTTTATCTCTCTTCAAAATTCAATGCCATTATTTTAAAGGAGAGATAAACCGATTCATTTCCATATTTTTTGACAAAGAAAGAAAAAGGAAAGACTTGCCCCTCAAGTTTTCATCTTTCCTCTTTTCCTCTAATAAATTGAATATTTATTATTCAATGACATAATGTCACAATCAAAAACAAAAATCCTATTTGAGACACACTTATCAAACCTTCCAAAAAGTTAGAGATTCGGATAAGGAAAGCTCATGTATCTGACCCACGGGTACCTCAGTGGAATGCCTAATTCAACTAGGGCGTCACCTTGTAGAACATGAAAGTCATCTAGTGGCTCACAACTAAAAACAACATTCCCAAGGGTCTCCTCATGAAACAGTTCCTTGATTTGTATTTCTTATTCCTTATCTGTTGTTATTTTATTCAAAAATTTATTTCATTAATGTTGAACTTTATCAAGCTCACCAATAGCTATAAATACCCCACCATATCCACCATGAACAATCTCCCTTTTTGTCTATCATAAATATAGAGAAAAACTACCTTGTCTTCTTAAGACTCTTCCAACGAGTGTCTAAAAAATCTTCATCTTGAAGAATGATTTTCATATACTGGGAGGCTACAAAAATGGTAAGTATACACCAAGACCTCTACATTTATTTGTTCACTAACTACTAGACTGTGATCACAATAATGGCTTAGATACCATTCATATTGCAAAATAATTACTATCTACTTTCTTGTTTAACTTGACTAAACTATGCATGTCAAACAATTCGATTTCTCTTGTCATGATTATATGGTGCAATTGGCTAGATGTTTTGAATTATATGAACATGTTTTTAGTCTTCTTACAAAAATCTCATCTTACTCATATTTTATTTCTCTTCTCAAATGTATCTTAACTAAAACATGTGAACTTGTGCACATTAAGACCATTGAACAAACACACAAATCTTTTCATCTCTCTTGATCTAGACATCTTTTCTTTCTCATTTTCTCTATTTCCTACATCTCATCCCAATCTATTGGGATGGATCTCTACCTTTGGGAATTTTGAGATAGTTGGGACACTTTATACAAACTTGACCTTTTCTATCAAGAAAAAGTTTTTTTGATCAGAGAACTAGACTTTTAATGACAACAACAAGTCCACATTCATCTTATGTCCCTAAATATTCACACACTTTCATCTTATTTTCTTTATTTTCCTAGTTTTATTATCTTAATCCAACCCAAATTAGATACTTTTCACAATTGAGTTATCAATCACAATACCACATTTATAGGAAATGTCGAGGAGTATGACACTTCCATGATTGTAATAGGATTGTTGATTCCGATCTCATGGCCACACATTCCATGTCTTATCTTACTCAGTGGAGTCATTTTTTGGCCTTTTTTGTTTTCTCCTGACTTAAACCCCATTCTAATATTCTGACTATTTTCCTTGTAAAATAAGGTCACAACTCTGAGTTTCATAATCTAATCATTTTTTAGTTTTACCGGACCACAAAGATTGGTTCTTGGAATATTTTCTCTATGCTAAAATCGTTCATCTGTATACTTCACATATATTATGTTTTTTAATATTACACTTTTTGAAGGATATATCATAGTATAATAGACATTTTAGGTGTAATATAATGGACCCCTATATCTTATATCTCTATAGTGTTTTCATTTTGCATCAAATTGAGATCTTTGTGTATATAACTTAGTTTAGGATTTTATTGGAGTAAAAGTGATGTGATGATTTTGAGTCACATTTATAGACTTGTTTTACTTGTGTTTTATGCATTTATTAGTCATTTTGGTGGTTAATATTGCATAATTCATTTACTTTGGTCTATGATCATTCTCTATGTCAAATCTCCCTTATTTCAGTATTTTGAGCATAAATTATCATAAGAATATGTTTTGTTTCGGTTTATGTGGTTTCGTGTTGTAATTTCAAGAAAAATGAGTATCTGCTATTGTCAATACCATCGACAGTTGTCGATACCATCGACACGACCACAGGCAGCCAGCCGCAAGGAGCAGCAAAATCTCGATACTATCGACAGGAGAGTCGATGGTATCGAGATACCATCAGGTTGCTGGAGAAAAGAGAGTTGATACTATCGACACAAAAGTTGATACCATCGACTAGTGGAGCTACATCGATGGTAAAAGGACAAAACCGATGCCTATGAATGTCGATACCAACGACCCGCGTCGATGGTATAGAGTTGGCATCAGTTGCGACAAAGAAAAGAAAAGAAATCCAGCCGATACAGTGCAGGGTCGATACCATCGACCCGCGTCGATGGTATCGACACCGTTAGATACATGTTTGCTTCAGATTGATCTAAATCCGACGGTTGTGATATTTTGGCGACCTAACTCGGTGATTATACCTAATGACGACGGCCAAGAGGAAGGTATGACATCATTAGCCACTGCACACATCCCGAGAAGGTGTGGAGAGAAGAACGGAGCCCAGAAGCACGCCCCAGTCGATCCAGATGCCGAAGAAGACGATTTCCAACACCGAAAGGCTGGAGAACGCCTATTCTACGCCAAGGAGCGATTGGATCTTCTCCGTTCAGGGTTTTCATCACTCAATCACGTTTTTCTCTATGTTTCCCCTTTTCTCTACCATGTTTTGCTTTGAGATGAACATGTGGGGCTAATCCCCTTTGTCTTTAGGACTGGGAGTAGCCCGGGAATCATTGTATGATGATTTTATCATAGTAATTCATCATTTTTCTCTTAAATTCGTGGAATAATTTCCTTTTCTCAATTATATTGTTATGCTTGATCACCATAATAATAATCTAATGCCCTTAATTACTTTGAAAGAAGAATTAATGTGTGAAAAGAGATGAAATTCACATTAATTGACAAATCCCTTGAACAAGGTGGTGTAAGGTTAATGGTGGATACCGAGAGATCGATTTTATTGCACCTAGTTTAGGGTATAGGTTACTATGACGATGGAACCGACCTAGACATAGGTAGTGAATTGTACCACGACAGTGGGCAATTCTGATTTCAGGCCACTACCCGGATAAAGAGATAAATTTAAATGACCGAATAGAATTTCATACAACGAAAACCCGCGGTGAAACCGCAATCCTAAAGATCTCATCTTGAATTGATTGAACCCAACATTTAATCGATTGCGTTGTTTTGTTTTATTTCATTTTCTTTTAATTTTAACAACAACTTTCAACTCTTTAATCAGTCTAGATGATTACGAGTAGTTAGTAATAGTCTCCGACAATTCACATATCCCTGAGTTCGACTCGGGCCTCACAAAGGCCTATATTACATTGACGCGTACACTTGCATTTCTACGCACGTAAAAAGCGTGTCAAGTTTTTGGCGCCGTTGCCGGGGAATACGGCAAATTGTCGGTACTACGAGTGCTGCAAGCGGCCACTCTAGGCCACTTTTTATTTTTTTATTAGTTTGAAATCATTTCAAAAATTCATAGTCTATTTTCTAAATTTTTTTACTCGTCAAGCACTGTACTAAACTTAAATTTTTATTTTTGTAGGTACTGTGCATGGTGCAGACGCGTAGACAGACTACATGCGGCACGCACCAGAGGTTCCACTAATGGGACCTGATGACGAGGAAGGCCACAATCAAGACCACTTAGAAGAAACAGATTCAGAACCCGAACAAGAAGAAATGGCAGAGGAACAAACAATATGGGAGAAGATCAAGGCTTCTTCTTCATCTGCTTCAAAGGGGCCGATCAAGAAGCAGGCGATCAATATTTCGACATACAAGATTGATCATGCATTGATTAATTTGGTGAAGTCGAATGCATTCCATGGGCTTAAGAATGAAGACCCAGTCACGCATATAAGCCAATTTGTGGAGAATTGTGACATGATAAAAATAGACAGATTTCCACAGGATGCTCTCTATTTGAAGCTCTTCCCGAGTTCTCTAGCGGGAAATGCACGTGAGTGGTTGCACAATCTGGACGATGAATATGTGGAATCCTGGGACCACATGGTGGAGGTTTTCTTTGAAAGGTTCTTCCCGCCCGAGAAGACCAACGATCTGATCAGAAAAATTCACAATTTCACTCAGAAGGCAGGAGAGACCTACTCGGATACGTGGGAATGCTTTCAGATTATGTTAAGGAGGTGCCCACACCATGGTCTGGATAAAGAAAAGCAGGTTAAAATATTCTATTTTGCTCTTTCCGAGCATGATAGAAGTAACCTTGATTCAGTAGGTTCAGGGTTTTTCTTAAACAACAAAGATACAAGGTGCTGGGAGATACTGAAAAACATGGCAAAGAAACAATCTTGGGGCGATAGGGATGCACCAGAACAAGTCAAAGTTGCAGGTGAGTCCAGGGCCATCAAGGAGCTGAAGGACAAGCTAGATCTTCTAGCCAAGAAATTGCTTGCCAAAGAAGATGCGTCATATGATGAGGAAGCCCAGGTCAAATTTATACAACAACAGGGCTATAGAAATAATGATTATGCTTGGAGGAGGGACAAGAAGTTCTCATGGAAGGATCCAAACAACTTCCTACAAGATCCTGATGCAAAACCACAACCAAGAGCTGAAGATAAAAGCATTGAGTTACTTAGTCAAATGGTGCAGCAAAATCAGGAGATGATGAGCATGTTCAGTAAGAAACTGCAGTCCCAGGGTGATATTTTGACCAAGTTTGGGAAAACACTGCAAAGTCATGGAGCACAAATGAGGGCTCTAGAGACGACCATGACTCAAATTTCAAATGAAGTGGTGGCCATAAAGCATGACAATCAGCAGAGACAGGTTGGGAATGCATATGTTGTTCAAGCACATCATCAAGTAAAATATATGTCTGTGATTAATGAGGTGGAACCCCCATTGGTAGAGGCTCAGGATAAAAGCAAAATGATGTTTGATACAGAGGATGTACTGAAAATATTGTATCCTCTCAGTCATTATGGACTACCAGGCGGATATCAACCGTTCAGAAAAGCCCGCCAAGAGCCCGTCATGGTCGCGCCCACACTTAGGCAAGAAGAGCAGGTGAAGGCCATGCGTCAAGGTGAAGATACATCCACTGCGAGAGAGGAGCCACTACAAGTCAAACATGTTGGAAATGATCTACCAATGTCCACGTCGGAGGGAGTCATTGAAGCAAGCTTGGGGGAGATTGCCCCAAAAAGACCATACGTTTCACCTCATAAGCATCCACATGCGGAATTTGTGTCTAGCCCAGATAGCTCGAGGTCGAAGAAGGAGCATCGACATTATAGGAAATTCTGGGAGATATTCATAAAATTACATGTCAATATTCCGTTAGTGGAAATGATAGAGCAGATTCCCGCCTACGGGAGGTTCATCAAAGAAATCATCAACAAGAAGAGGTGGATTAAAGACACGGATGTTTGCCGGGTAAATGAGATGGTGAGCTCAATTATCCATGGGAATTTACCACCGAAGAGGAAAGACCCAGGAAGCTTCTATATTCCATGTTCTATAGGTGATCGACATTTTCCACAAGCATAGTGTGATTCGGGTGCCAACATTAATCTTATGCCATTGTTCACATTTTAAAAGCTTGGGTTGAAGGAGATAAAGAAATCATCTGCAACTATTGAGTTGGCAGATGGGTCCATTGTGAAGCCATATGGAGTGTGCGAGGATGTGCTAGTCAAGGTAGATAGGTTCATCTTCCCCGTGGACTTCGTCATCGTGGACATGCCACATCTTCAAGGTTGCGAGATGCTATTGGGAAGACCGTTTCAAGCCACGACCGATGTTGTCACTGCCATAGGGAGATGTACATTGACCGTGGGGATTGGCCAAGATCGAGTGGAGTTCAAACTGCCGCACGATCCTTTGGGCACACTCTCCAAAGTCCCGGATTGATGAGGAGTTTCATATCGTCTAGCCTAAGATGTTAAATAAGGGCGCTTGTTGGGAGGCAACCCAGCCATCAGTACTTTAGTTTAGTTTCTTTTACATTCGTAGTTTGATTTGTTTTGACTTTGTTTTTAGTGTAAAAAAGATACCGTGATCGTTTGCTCATTGTGCAGGACTGAGGAAGAGTTGATACCATCGACCCTAGCATCGATGGTATCGACCGTGGTACAGGTTGGTGACTGCAGAAATCGCACTGCGTCGATACTATCGACGGCCTCGTCGATGGTATCGACATACCAACAGGAAGATCGCAAGCAGAGGTCGATATTATCGACACGGGTGTCGATACTCATGAGATCTCTGGAGATATTCAGAAGAAATTGTCTCAGTAAAGTCGATACCATCGACGGGCCTGTCGATGGTATCAACACATTCATACACAGAAGGCGGCGGCCGGCCTCGTGAGGGAGTTGCCCTAATCAGAGAGTCGATACTATCGACTTCATCGATAGTATTGACACGCCACGTCACCAATCCGCGAGAGGAGATCAACGACGATCGCTGCAACCAGAAAGTCGATCCGTGGGACGGGTCGATACCATTGACACCTGTCGATAGTATCGACACGTCAGCGATCCGGGCCCCGCAGATCCAGCCATCAACAATCGTCGATACCAGTGGCAATACGGATTGTGCTACGCGTGTCGATACCATCGACCTGAGTCGATGGTATCGACGGGCACACAACAGCGCCGGCGTCAGCTGTATATGAGAATGATTGTCGTCATATGACGTCACAACCCCAGAGCAATTCTTCTCCACTTGCGCCGAGCGTTCTCCAGAGCAATCTGAGCCTGGCGACGAGCATCCAGGAGCACGTTCTTCATCGAGCGGAGATTTTCTTCTCCGATCTTCACCGAGCTCTTTCTGTACTCCTCCTTCTTCCGCAACCATGGTGCATGTTGCCGGTGCATCTTCTTCGTGCACCAATCCGATGGACATTCCGGAGTTCGTTCCTCCACCGACTGCATCGATCGCACGCCCACGGATTGTCCATCCATCTGTAGAGGTCAAGAAGATCTACGAGGAGATCATGAAGAGGAAAATTGAGCCAACCCACTATGTTGAGCGGGAGACGATCCACAACTTGGGGTTCGACGCTAATCTTGCCTACGTCTTGAAAGGGCAGGCGAGACACACGAGCAGGACGCCTGACAAGATGGAGTACCATGCCAATGACCAGCCGTTCTTTGGTGACAGGCTGACATACAAGGAGTTGGTGGCTGAATTC
This sequence comes from Alisma plantago-aquatica, assembly GCA_963693085.1. Taxonomy (NCBI): domain Eukaryota; kingdom Viridiplantae; phylum Streptophyta; class Magnoliopsida; order Alismatales; family Alismataceae; genus Alisma; species Alisma plantago-aquatica. The sequence continues at coordinate 957,095,627 of OY856409.1, forward strand.
ATGGCATCGCTGGACGTCTGCGTCGTGCCAAATGACGTCATTGCCACGGACCGCGAGTGGATCAAGGGTCGGGTGTCTTTCTGGCTGTACAACAATGACTACAATCTTACACTCCGTCAGTTCAATGCGATTTACAACTGGAATCATTCGCGAAGTGACTACCGGCGGCCGGACAACCGTACTGATTACGACGCGATCTTCGCCGAGCTTGTGACGGTGCCGCCGGGCAAATCGGTGAGCTACCACAATGCAACGGTAGCTGACTTCGAGCATCCATTCGTACGGATTCTCCACCGGATGATGTGTTCTACCCTGTTTGCTAGGGGTGATCTTTCTCTTAGCAAATTCCAGGAGACGGACCTATTCTTCTTGTACAAACTACTCAAGCGCCAAGAATGAAACTGGGGAGCTTTCTTTCTATAGAGAGTGTTGGTGGTAAAGAAGAGTACGCGGAAGGCTCCAATTCACTTTGGAGGACTCATCACTCCACTGGCACACTACCTTGGGCTGAACTTCGCAACCTTGACTCCGCTCTCCAACAGGAGCAAGGTCAATTTGCAACATCTTCACCGATCAAACCTCATCTTGCTTCAGGATGGTTTACCTTATGCTCATTGCCATGTAAACCATGCATACCAAGAATGTTCGCTTCCCGATCCTGTCTTCAATATTGAGGGTGCTCAACATTTCTGATGGCCCATCATAGCCATTGCTGACTCTGATGAAGACAGCGGCAACGACGATGACAACAATAATGACAATGAGGCTGAAGAGGAAGAGGAGGCCTACACTCCTCTTCGGGCACGAGTGGCACCTAGGAAGCGTCATCGCATGCATCCGGGTGCGCCTTCATCTTTGCAGCCTCCGCCACCACCACCTCCCTCGCAGCCCAGAGAGGATGTCTATTCCATGCAAGGAATGTATGCCATGCTGCAGGATATCCAACTAACGCAGCATCACCATACAACAGTGTACACCGGTGTTCAGGAGACGACAAACCGGTTACTTGACAATCAGAGGGCTATCTTCGAAAATGAGCGGCTCCTCCTCGACAACCAACAACAGATTCATGACAGGTTGCATAGGATGGAGATGCAGCAGCAACCTTTTTATGATCATTACTGGAGCCAGAACTACTTTGTGGGGTATCCACAACCTCCACCCATGCCCCAGTATGATCCCAGTTTTTAGGGGCAGTACCCATCCTGGGACCCCACGACCCCACAGTACCCGCCTCCTCCAGAAGAGTAAATCAATATCTCTATTCCAACCTTTAAGATTATTTTTGACTATGAGGCCATAGTCGAATTCAAGCTTAGGGGGGGAGTTGGAACAACTCTATCTTTTATTTTCTTAGTTTTTAGTTTTTTTGTTTTACTTCTTGTCATTTATTTCTTGCAATCTTAGTTTGTTTGTAGGATCCACATTCTATCTAGTGTAATTGTGGATGTCTTAAGTCATGTGTCATCTCACTTGCTTGTGCATGGGAATTAAGGGAAAATTAAAAAAAATTGAGTGTTCGCAAGCTTGAGTGTTGTTCAACTTTGAGCACATAACTTAAGAAAATGATTGGTTTTGTCAACTTTAAAATATAAAATCACAACTGTACATTCCTAATGAGTCATGAAAAGTGGATGGAATTGGTTGTTTGAGCCTAAACTGACCAAATGATAATGAGACTCTAATTTGAAGTAAGAGAGAGAAACCTCTTAACTACTACACAGGTCAGTAAGGAGGGACACATAATACTTTTCAAAGGTTCAATCAATTAGTCTTGTGATCCTTCCACCCAATTGTTTTTCACAATCCACCTTAAGAATTGGAACTACTTTACGGCTTTAACCTTTTTGATTGCATATCATGTAGATAGGTTTTGCATTGTAACCACTTTCATATGTTTTGCATCAAAAACAAAAAAATTAGAATAGTGGATGAAGGTGCTTTCCCTACTAAGTATCTTGGTATTCCTATCTCTGGTGGACGCGACTCAAGTAGGATTTATGCTTCGTTACTGGATAATTTGCGTCAGGTGGTGGATCGCTGGATGGGGCTGAACCTATCTCTTGTAGGTAGGGTTGTTCTTGTCAGGACGGTTTTGACGGCAAAGGTTTCTTTCTGGTGCAGACAGTCAGAGCTGCCTGTGTTCATCCTCGACAAAATAAGGGCGGTTTGCAGCTCCTTCCTTTGGGGAGGCAAGGGACATGCTGTTGCTTGGTCCACCATCACACGACCGTTGCAGCAAGGTGGTCTCAATATCCCTGACCCTCACGCCATTGCGCTTCAGGCTACAAAAAGAAGGATTGACGTGTTCATCACCAAGCCGGCCTCGCTGTGGGTCTGCTGGATGAAGGTGAGATATGGGAGCACCTTGATGCTTGGTTCGGCGGGCTGCTCTAGAGTGTGGAATGCCATGGTAAGGTGTTGGTGTTCGGTCGCTCATCACTATGCTATGGTGAGCGATCACGGTTGCAGGTTGACGACCCAGCCTTGGAAAGGGGTGTTCGACGGTCCGCAAGTTCCATGGTACCCTGTATTGTGGAACAAATTCCATGTACCTAAATGGAGTTTTTGCCTATATAGGGGGTTGTTGAGGCGCTTGCCTACTCTGGACAGAATGAGGAGCTGGGGTTTGTCCCCCGTTTCACGTTGCCTCCTCTGTAAACATGATGAGGAATCCCACCTGCACCTTTTCTGGGCGTGCCCCTTCTCCAGGTACATCTGGTGTCGTGCTTCCTTGAAGATGGGTTGGGGCGGTTCCCCCCCGGATAATTTGGACGGTGTTGTTCGATGGATCCTGGATAGAACCGCTTCAAACCACTCCTTGAGATGTCTTGCTGGGTTGTGCCTCTCAGCCATGGTGTTTTTTGTGTGGAAGGAAAGGAATACCAGGCTGCACACTGGTAGGGAGAGAGACAACACGAAAACCTTTGATATGATCATGGACAATGTTAGGGCTGCTTGTAAGACCTGACCCCGCCTTTATAAGGGGTTGGATGATAGTGTGGTGGAACTCTGGGGACTTTTGTAGAGTTACCCCCTTTTGTTCTGATTACGGGTTTTGCCTTGTAATCCCTTTTGGTTTGTGAGTAATATTTTAACTTATCCAAAAAAAAAAAATTAGAATAGTGATACATGCACATTATCCTTAGGTGCATGTCATTTAGTTGCATTCATAATTTTTATGCATAGAGTACATCATGTACCTCATTTTTTCTTTAATGGTGAATTAAAATTGTTCCATACCTTCTAAATAGTTCAATTATTTGAGTTATGCTGAAAAATCAAGCCCAATAAATTATTCATTGTCATTTGTGGATATAAGGGCCTGAAAAAAAAATGTAAAAAAATGAAAAAGAAAAAGAAAGTTGTTAAGAAGCAAGTAGAATAAAAGGAGAAAGGAACATAATCTCACATGTATCTTAAGATGAGTAAGTACATGATGTAGCTCAGTTAGATATCCATCTCATTTTGAGACGGGATGTTAGTGCATGCATCATTCCACCCAATTTTAGACATTAGGGCATGTTCATGTGCAAATGCATCATTTAGGGCATTTTTGTTTTATGCATGTTGAAACCGTATAATGCTTCCACTTCTTCCATGAGCCACCCATTTCATCCACACGTTGCTCGGATTGGTAGTCCACCGTGATTTTCTCCTCATTTGTGAATATCAGGAGAGTTGCTTCCATGTAGATGGTAGTTAGGGCGAGCAACGTAGTATAGGAGATCACAAGATGCATCGAGTCTGAACCGGCGAATTTTATTATGTTAACTACCTTATGTGATAGTGTTCATCAGTTTTGAGGTAGAAATCTTTTATGGATGATTACTGTCGCCTTTAGGGTAATTATCATTTTGTGGTTAGTGAGGGCCGGAATGTGAAAGTCCGGTGGGGATCATATGGGATGTTTGTTGTGATGATTTGTTCTTTAGTTGACTCTGGAAATTCTATTCTAAGGTTTAGTTGCTCGAGGGCGAGCAATGTTTAAGCTTAGGGGAGTTTAATGCGATGATTTTGAGTCGCATTTATAGACTTGTTTTACTTGTGTTTTATGCATTTATTAGTCATTTTGGTGGTTAATATTGCATAATTCATTTACTTTGGTCTATGATCATTCTCTATGTCAAATCTCCCTTATTTCAGTATTTTGAGCATAAATTATCATAAGAATATGTTTTGTTTCGGTTTATGTGGTTTCGTGTTGTAATTTCAGGAAAAATGAGTATCTGCTACTGTCGATACCATCGATTGTGGTCGATACCATCGACACGACCACATGCAGCCAGCCGCAAGGAGCAGCAAAATCTCGATACTATCGACAGGAGAGTCGATGGTATCGAGATACCATCAGGTTGCTGGAGAAAAGAGAGTCGATACTATCGACACAAAATTCGATACCATCGACTAGTGGAGCTACAGCGATGGTAAAAGGACAAAACCGACGCGTATGAATGTCGATACCATTGACTCGCGTCGATGGTATCGAGGTGGCATCAGTTGCGACAAAGAAAAGAAAAGAAATCCAGCCGATACAGTGCAGGGTCGATACCATCGACCCGCGTCAATGGTATCGACATTGTTAGATACATGTTTGCTTTAGATTGATCTAAATCTGATGGATGTGATATTTTGGCGACCTAACTCGGTGATTATACCTAATGACAGCGGCTAAGAGGAAGGTATGACATCATTAGCCACTGCACACATCCCGAGAAGGTATGGAGAGAAGAACGGAGTCCAAAAGCACGCCCCAGTCGATCCGGACATCGAAGAAGACGATTTCCACCACTGAAAGGCGGGAGAAAGCGTATTCTACGCCAAGGAGCAATTGGATCTTCTCCGTTCAGGGGTTTCATCACTCAATCACGTTTTTCTCCATGTTTCCCCTTTTCTCTACCATGTTTTGCTTTGAGATGAACATGCGGGGCTAATCCCCTTTATCTTTAGGACGGGGAGTAGCCCGGGAATCATTGTATGACGATTTTATCATAGTAATTCATCATTTATCTCTTAAATCCGTGATATAATTTTGTTTTCTCAATTATATTGTTATGCTTGATCACCATAATAATAATCTAATGCCCTTAATTACTTTGAAAGAAGAATTAATGGTTGAAAAGAGACGAAATTCACGTTAATTGACAAATCCCTTGAACAAGGTGGTGTAAGGTTAATGGTGGATACTGAGAGATTGATTTTAATGCACCTAGTTTAGGGTATAGGTTACTACGACGGTGGAACCGACCTAGACATAGGTAGTGAATTGTACCACGACAATGGGCAATTCTGATTTCAGGCCACTACCCGGATAACGAGATAAATTTGAATGACCGAATATAATTTAATACAATGAAAACCCGCGGTGAAACCACAATCCTAAAGATCTCATCTTGAGATGATTGAACCAAACAATTAATCGATTTCTTTGTTTTGTTTTATTTCATTTTCTTTTAATTTTAACAACAACTTCCAACTCTTTAATCGGTCTAGCTGATTGCGAGCAGTTAGTAGTAGTCTCTGACAATTCACGTATCCCTGAGTTCGACTCGGGCCTCACAAAGGCCTATATTACATTGACGTGTACACTTGCGTTTCTACGCACGTAAAAAGCGTGTCAAAAAGCTTGAATAATTCCTTAATAATAGAGTTTAAATGTTTAATTCATTTAATAACCTTTGTTAACAATACTTCAACACTAACCCATTTTTAATGATGGAGACCTCAAACTAGGATCACTCATCTTATCCCCAACCTTGTGATGCACCATCATCCAAATTCGAATGATAGTGGACTCCTAATTATTTAATTTTAGTGTAAACGAGTAGAAGGTTTGCTTTTTTAATAAAAATGTAGGTTTTAGTTTTGACCATAGGAATGTTATTTAAGGTAGGTTCTCTGAACAAAGGCCTCAAATTAAATTTCAATGGGGTTTTGAGACCTAGGGAATAAGTAGCATGTTTCCAATGGAAAATGTCTTAAATGATTTAAAAGCATGAATGCTCTCTTAATTGTCCACCTAACCCTATAATTAGAAAACTAAAAGCACTTAACATAGATCCTCATCATCTAGACCACAGTTTAAACACTAAGTTCCATTCTCTACCTCTATTAAAAAATGTGGGAAGACCACAATGCTACACTATATTAGGAAATTTTAGACCCAGGGGAGCCTAAAAACTCCTTCATAAGCCATGGAAATCATGGATATTTGTTGTTCAACCAATTTTCATTAGGTGCCATATACTCTTATTGACTTCTTCCTTCCTATCCATATGTGCACGTAGGATGATGCAAGGTAGCATACCACTCTATGGACCACACTCTACCTATAAATGGCATCCCCTACTTTCAACTTGAGCCTAACCACCTCCTTGTACCATTTACATGTATGAAACCTCTCCTATAATACTCTCCTTTCACTCCCTTTATCATACTACCATAGAAGGGGATTTTAAGTGGCAATACATCCTCGATCCATTGGGTTGATGGATATGTGTTGATATCTCCTTTTTGGATCCAAGATGAGGCTTCCTAACACATGATATACCTTGTATCCAACCTTTATCTCAATAATTTTAAGTGTTGACACTCATTTTCTTATTTTGTATCGAACTTAATTGCATTCATATTAATTTTCCCTATGAATTAACATGATAATTTTTGACCAAATGTTTCTGAATTTGATGGACAACTAGTATCATTTTCCAATGAATTCTTCAATTAGATCTCAATCCTTATTATGATTAGTATCTCACTCATTAACCCAAATAATAATTCGTTCATTGGGAAGGATACCAACTAAGATGGATATCGAATAAATGGATATTCCATTTTAGAACACTCTTCTTGGACATTATTATTGAAAAATCTTATGATTCTAACCTCCAATCCCAACACAATCATACATATCATGAAAATTACACATAAAAAGTTAGCCAAAACACACAAATGTATCCATACATATCCTATACATGTTAAAAACTCACCTACCCATACGGCCTATCATATACAACAAAAATATAGGAAAAAGAAACATTAGGTTGATATGAAAATATGCACTTTAGAGTAGGGCACTAGAAGGAGAAGACTGCATTTGTATCTCTTGCTATTTTTCATACTTCAAAATTGTAGTCTTCTAGAGGATTTGTGAAGACCGAGCTCAAGTGGGGAGCCCACTGTGACAAAGTAAATTTTTCATAAGTATGAACAAATTCCAATTTTACCCCATTATGTCCACTCATGAACTCAAATTATGTTTCTTGGCTTCTAAATCATTATTGACACTCAAATTCAAAATATGGTGACCAATATGAACTTTATACACATTATAACACTTTTTCCAAATTAGGTCCAATCATCACTTTTTCCAAATTAGGTCCAATCATCACTTTTTCCAAAGAAGCAAGTTGGTCAATCAAACTTCATCCTTTGATTCCCAAACTTTTTCTAAATATTCTGCATATTTTTGTGAATATATGATCCAAATTTCATCCTATTTGGATATTCATACAATTTTCTATGAATTTTGGAAGTTATGTGCTCAAAATCCCTTTTTATTTGCCATTTTCTAACGTCTTCCAGGTTAGCAATCTACGGCCTAAGGCAAGGGATGGACCTCGGCCATGGGATAGGCCAATCATGGATTGCAACCCTAATCCTATGGTTAGTAGGTCATCCCCTACCTCCCATAATTAATGGAGAGGGGATTTGTCGGCCATCGTTACAATCGTTTGAATGCGACCCATTTTTGAAAATCATAACATATGGAAAAGTTTCCCTTCCTACTTCGAACTCACCCAACCCTTTCCCCCTTGATTCAATGTGTATTAAGGAAAAACAAGAGCTTCCCTCTTGGCCGCCGCCATGGGGCTTTTACCCCCATCAAAACCCTAAAAGATGACCCTTGTACCCTATATAAACCCTACCCCTAACTTCATTTTGGCTTGGTGAGCCCGAACGTCTCCTTTTCCTCTGATCTCCTACTACATTAGTAGCACTGTAGCATAGCCCAATTGGGCATTCTTGCTACTCTCCCTCTCACCTCAATCTATCTCTGCCATTCACTTGTGAGGCCTTGACGGATCTAGATGACACCCTCACTGCCCTCCATCGGCCCCCATGCTCCCTTCTCTCCTAGCGTCGATCAACCTCCTCTACCATGGCTCTGCACTACTCACACAACTACTGGAAAGGGAAACATGGGTGCAGACCGCCAGTCCAAGATAATCGAAGTGGACAAAAGATCTAGCTGAATCACGGATTGAACTGGCCAAATCAAAGGATTGAACCGCATTGAACCGGACCCGTATGTGTGCGTGGCAAAATCTCAGCCGCTCGATCAAGTGATCCAATAATCATGTTTTTTCCATATTAAAGGTATTTTTGTTGCTCTCTAACAAATAATCACAAAAATAACTAGATCTTGTTTTAATCATAATAAATGCATCCTAGCTCCAAAAATTACGTATAAATAGTCATTCTTGATCAAAAACATCCAATGAACTGAATAAAACTACTTTTGGAGGATAATTCCTTAGTTATCTCACTATTATCCCTAAATATGAACTCATGCTTAATGATTTTGACAAATTACTCATAATCATGATTAATCTTTTGAAACCCTGATATTTGACTCTGATGTTCATTTTGAGACTCAAAAATCTTAACTTGACTAATGAATATATTGATATATATTTGTTATTGAATATGATTCCTATGAATAATCTTGATGATGGTATTTTAATGATTGGCCTAAATCTTGTGGAATACTTGATCTTTTGATCTAATATCTAAACCATGACCTTACTTTACCATCAAGCAAAACTTTATCTAATCTTGAACACCAATTATGCTAAGTATCATGATGATGATCTAGAAATGTCATGATGACTTGGATAATGATCATAAAATTAGGGTTAACACATATGATCCTAGAAAACCTAAGTAGGTCATCCACACTTGAAATATTCTTGACATTTGAATAATGTTGGACATTGAAATAGTATGGAATATAAGTGGATGACCCAACCCTAAGGTTGACATAGGAAAGTGTCACCCTAATATTGAATATTGAAACATGATCTTCAAATGTAAGGATCTTGACCCTTGATCCAATCTTGTTGATTTAGGATCTAACTCAAAGGGTTGAATTATTACTTGTGAAATTGGTACTCTAAATTTTTAGTGAAAGGTGCACTATTATATCTCCTCCTTGGTTGTATGGAAGATACCTTTTATGTATCTCTTGATTGTATACTTGGCTATATACTTCGTTGAGCTTTTGTTCCCTATTGATTAGTCTTCCATTTTTCCTATATTATATATTGAGAAAAACATGAGAACATAAATGATATTGCCCATTATGATTTCCCATATATTGATGATGATGATGATGATAATGTTGATATTGAGTGCAAGCGACCTCCTCATTTAGAGGTGGAGCTTGTACATTGGCCTCCTACCTCATATGGAGAGAAGGACCATGGTGACTCTGTTACAACCTCGATTTTATTTATATGACTGTAATTGCAATTTTTTCAAAATAAATGTACTTGGTTGTAAATTGCATGATTTATGATGAATATATGGATTTATTTTACAAATCTTCCATGTGCATGGTTTTTCATGGACCCTATGGTAATAATGATTCCCAAAATGATAAAAGAGGAAGGTAAGCTAAAGGGGAATAAGAATTGAATAAATAATAAAGAGATAAAGGTGAAAATATAAGAAATAAATGGATAAGTGTGGGCTTGATCATAATGGATGGTGATTCGAACCCCACATGGATCCTTGGGATGCAAGGAATTAAAATGAAGGAAAATAATAAAGTGTGAAAGAAAAATATATATATTTAAGCAATAACTTGCACATAAATAAAAGGTTTGTTTATTTTGAGTAATGGTCCCAAACTCGGCAGGACGATAGATTAAGTTATTATGAAGTTTCCCTCAAATTTTGGGATTAAATAGAGCCATGGTTTGAGAGCTATGGTTTTTCCAAAGTGAAAGGGATATCCTTTAACTCTAAGGGAATTATCCTATTTTCCCTATTTTCTATTTATGCGGGTAGCTTGGCAACTGTGGATCTGAGATCTAATGGTGGAGGTGTCTTCCTCTACCTCCACTTCGACTGGGAAAGTTGTGAACCTGGGAGAGATTTCCTCTCCACTTTCCTCGCATTCTAGTCCATCATTGGATTTGGAAGTGGGCCCTCTGCCTTTAGGAGGCCATGAGGACTCAATCCATACCAGGATTGGGTACCTGTTATAGTGGGAATTGAGTTTCCCTAATATAAGAATACCTGTGACTCGGACCTATATAGGGGGGGGGGGAGTTGAGTAATTCCAGTGATCGCAAAATTGATACTCATGAGATCTAGAGGATTGAGCGTGTTCTTTGACAACTTCAATTGGAGAATTCGACCTGTTCTTAGCCCCTGATGAGGACCTGCTTCTGTCGGAGTTGTAAAGTGCCATATCGATACTAGAAGGGAGTGGGAGGTGCAATCAAGGGGTCCTTTGAGTTTGGGAGAACTTGGTGGATCTCCCAACGGCCTTGGATCGTGCAGAGAAGCAACATCATGCCAAGTCAAGCATCGAGTTGACTGACAGCTCATGAGAGAACAACGCGAAGGTTGAAGATGACCAAGGGGGGAATTACTCCCCTGCCCTTGCATCCCTATTGAAAGGGATTTCCCTTTTCCATAACTCCACATCCCCTCACAGTTAAATTAGTGCATAGCCTGCTAGCTCGGTTTTAATTTCGATAAATCGATGTGGCTGATTCTGATTGGTAGAAAAAAGGATTATCTAGTATAATACGTAACTAATTGTTGAAATATCAGATGAAGATGATCCATATATGAAAGTTGATCAAAAAAGCATGAAGAATCCAATGAAAATATAATTGAAGCTGGATATTGCTTGCAATTTAAAAAGTACACAAAGTTACCACTTTTAATGTATTAAACTATGCTAAAACCCTAATTTGATATGGAACTCAGATTTAATGGCTCTTTTGGGTTATTATGAGTAACATTAACCTGTTGAGAATAAAAGGGAGATTTATTTTTGAAAAAGGTAATTTTATACTTGTTTTAGGGTTTTATGCACATGCTTATGTTTAGAAACCCTAATTTGGGGAAAATATAGGTTTTAATGTTTTTAAATCTGAAAATGTAATTATGTAATAGAGATTTGGTGATCTCAACCTTATTCTAAGATTAAAACCCTTAATGAGGATAATTGGAATAGTTAGGGTTTTTGAGAAATAAGAAATCTATTTTAGGGTTTGTAGTCTAAAAAGGCAATAAAGTTGGATTAAGAAACCTAAGAAACCCTAATGAACACTAAGTGACTTGGAAGCCTTAGAAAGTATCCTCATGTCATTAGGAAGGTGTTTTGACATTGGGTAATCTATATGTGTTAGGAAGTAAGGGTTGTTTGCATTAAAATGCGTGCTTGGATATTTTGTTGAATTTGGATTATGTTGCTCAAGAGCAGGTATGTAGTTATGCTTATGGCTAATCACTTTAGCTTCATGATGATTTTCATGGTTTTGTTGGTTGCTTGAAATTAATTGCTTGGTTGCCATTTATTTCATGCAACTATAAAGTGACTATGGCTATCACCATAATTATACATGCATGACTAGCTCAGATCTTGGTCCTCCTCTGTAGCTTTGTTAATGATGAGAAAGATGACTTAGTACATGGTCTACCCATGAGGTAGGATCATCAGGTTATCAGATGACCTAGTACATGGTCTACTCGTGAGGTAGGATCATTAGGTTATCACGAGTCGGTGTGTTGGTCTACCCTTGGGTAGGACCATACGACTCCATGACCCTATGTATTGATCTACTTATAAGGTAGGATCATGGGGGTTAGTCGAGATCTACCATATGAGAGGTAGTATCCATGTCCAGTGCAGGGACAACACAGAGGCTAGGGTATGTAAGGATTGAGTAGTCATGTTTAAAGTGTAAAGTTGTTTTGTTAAATCATAATTTCTTGCAATATGTTGTTACAATTAAATGCATGATTATTGGTTCCCCCACATACCGGTATAATTCATTATACTGACCGCTGTTTTGTTTGTCGGTGTTTTAGGTTTATCAAGAAAATAGATATTCCTTTAAAGTGACAATGATGGAATAAAGATTAATAAAGATTGTAGGATTTTAGATAGATAGTTGTTATATGGGGTAAAAGTCCCTCAACTCCTATATTTTGCAAGGTATGAGAAAAGAAATTTTTTATTCCATTTTAAAGCTTAGTTGTTGTAGAATTTATTAATTATTGTTGATTATTTCAAAAACCACTGATCCTGTTTTGAGATAACGCCTCTGACCTCTTCGTATCCCTTAATTGGGGGTTACCGGGAGGTGGGGTCATTATAATTGGTATCAAAGCCGTGGTTTTCCATTAAATCTCTAATAATTATTGAATTTTACAAACTCTTTAGAACCCAAGGGAGTTATTAGAGGATTTTCCAATGATGGAGGTGTCTAGAAAAGGATAACAATCTCAGGGCTGGCAATATTTTCCTCCGCCCTGCTAGTCGATCTACGAGGACTCCCGGATTTGTGTGACTGCCTGGCCAAAATCAAAGGATTTGACTCGAAATAAGATACCTCTAGGTCTTCTCATCTAATTTTGTCCCTTCTCTACCTCTTATTTCTAGAGAAATATTAAGTGCTTAGGTTATTCTCTCTCTCCACCACTCTCCTATGTTTGGGGTAAGAGTAATAAGGATTAAGGAATCGTCCACCAAATAATGAAAAGTATGTAAGTAAGATATCATGGACATAAGTTTTGATAGTTTAAGCGTAAACTAAAGATTAGTTACTTGCTTAAGGTTGCATGACGTGTGTTGTCATGCCCTCAGGAGTGATATGAGGTTAGAACTTATTGTAGGAGGACGAGGAGAGAGTTATCCTTTGAGGAAGATGTCCCAGGAAGAGGAAGAGACCTGACGCATCCTCTGAGGATGATGCTAACCCTAACCCTAAGTGGTAGTTAGAGAAAGGGAAAACATGATGAGTTGGATACCTCACTTGTCTGTGTATGCAAGTACGTGGGTTGAATATGCATGCTTTACGTAAAGGTTTTGAGTACACATGAGAAGCATGAACTATGAGGGGCTGGTTGATCCCTAGTGCCTTATGGTGACCTGACCTTGGATGGTCATGCATGTTTAGGGTGAGGGATCACTCCCTCATTGAAAAGGTTGATGGTGACCGAATGGAAACCCTAAATAGCATATATGAGCATAAAAGAAGTATGTACCTACATATAAGAGAATGGTATCAAGGTTGGCAGTAGGTTTTAGACATAAGCCAGATAGGTTGTGCCTAGTACTCTATGTGGTGTGCATGCAAAGAGCTTTGGTATAAGATTTGATAGTACGCTTCACCCAAGTAGGGATAAACATGTACCCTTATGAGCTTGAACCATCCTTGGAGAAAGAACCTCCAGGAGTAGGACTGATTGTAGGGTTATCTCTAGAGAGAAAGAGAGAGACCCGATGAAGAAGGTTGGTGACCTTGACTCCAAGACATGAGGAATCATGAAAAGTTGGGCATTATATGACCTGGAATGGATGACCCTGAGTAGATGTATGTGGTTGCCTCATGCATGATTCTTGGAGGCTTGTCGTACCATGTATGCCTTTATAGGAACCAAACCCTAGAAGAGAGAAAGAGGCTTCTTGAACCAATGTATATATGTTATAAGTGCTTACCTTTTTGGTATAGGAAGAGAGTTCCTTAGACCTTGAAGTGGTATGACAACAAGTTGTGAGGTCTCACACCCATTTAGTTATCCTTGTGTAGGACTCTCAGGGTTGTTCATGTGGAAGAGTGGTAGGAAGTATGTGCCATACCTTGTATAGGTTTGGTTTGTGGTCAAAAAGTTGAGCATGCAGTTGATGCATAGGAAGTGAACCTGGGGCTCCTAGACCAAAGAGGGGAAGTAGTAGTACCTGGTGCACCTGATGCTCACGAATATGTTTGAGTTCCTATAGACTCAAGTATGGCACCCCTCATGTTTAGAGGAAAAGGAAACCCCTTGGACTAAGGTTTATGTTTGATGAACCCCTCACACATAGGTTGGTGACATTAGTGGGTGTGATATTGGTCCAATGTTGAGGAATAAGGAGCAAGTATGATATACCAAGGAACTTAGCATGGTTTGGTATTTTGTATCCTTTCTAGCTACGTGCCCAAGTAGCATGATAGATCTAAGCATATACATGATGAGGTAAATCTTGGAAGTAAGCAAGTTTGTGACCTTTATCAAGAGATAGTTTTCTCCCATCCTGGGAAGGAACCCTTTATTTTAGGGTGAGCACCAACTTTTGATTAGGTATGAGGTAACCTAAAGAGGTCACTCATTAGAGATTGAAGAGCTAAGTGATGATCACATAGTATGGCCATGAATCTATAGACCCATGTGTGACCATCCCTAAGGGCAAGAGGATATGTTTCCATGGAGGTAACCTGTATGGGGCCAGACCGAGGTAGGTAGGTCACCATGACCCCTATGAAAGAATGTAAGTTTGACCATGAGTGCCCAGAGAGATGATGGAGTTTTGGGTAAGAATTCTAGTTTGAGATGTATTGTGAAGGAATCCTAAGTCAATACCCAGGGATAAGACCGATGGGAGTAGGAGTTGTCTGTTCTCTGAATGCATGAGACCATAGGGTCGGGAGGTAACTACTACCTTTGCCCACGGACCATGGGTTATGTGGTTAGTCACCTTCATGAGTTCATGGGGCCTAAGGGGTAAATGTGAGAGGCACTCCCTAGATGCATAAGGCAGAACACTCCAAAAGTGTCGGCACCCTAGAGACCTTGAGGTAATGACTAAGGATTTTACATAATAGATATATCCAGAGGTGATGGGAGTAGTATTCCCATCGGTGTAGACCCATAATGGAGATGTTCATGGTGTGGATACATGTGATGTACATTTCAACTTAGATTGGAAAGTGTGATGTCGATGTGTGATGCACCATCTCTACACTTGGAACGGGTTGAACTCTGTATTTGGACTGCATCCAAATGCTTATTTCATCTTGTTATGGATTTGAGAGACAGGACAAAATGCATGCCATACTGAGGATAAAGGTGATATGAGCTGAAACCTTTCTACTATGTTTGAGGAAGTACCACACCTTTTGAGAGTGCATTGAATATGTGATTTGGAAACATGAAGAGGATATAGGTAATCATCATATGAGGGCATTCCTATCAAGAGCATTTTGGATCCTAAGAGTTGCATCTTGGTGTGGTAATCGATATGATGAGCTCAAAGTTTTCTTGACTCAGTTAGACTTAAACACAAGATGAGGGTAATGAGTGGAGTATATGAAGGTTTATGTTTTCACCATCACCTAGCACATAAGGAATTAATGTGGTAACATATTCTCTCAGTTGAGACACAGTCATCTTGTTTAGTCGGTAGAGTGGATGGAAGAGGTTGTTAGGTGAACCCTAAGTTGTGAGACATGCAGGGATAACACTCAGATACAATGAGACCCATTGGTGGTTGCTTGGTTAACCAGCCTGGAGCTTGATGAGACAAAAGGATGGTTGTAAGAACCTCATATACACCTCTCTAGAAATGAAGGCGATGAAACCCGCTACTAGAGTGTTTTAGGGTTTATGAGGAGTTGACCTTGAGGAATCATGTCATGCTAGAAGCTCATGATTTGAAGTACATTGTACACCGTGGTACTACCAAGATGGCTAAGGTTTGTATGTGGCCCTTGAGGACCTGGCATGAAGAAGGTTATAGAGTTGCATGTGGTCTATCGCCATACATGCCAGAGGGTGAAGGTCGAACACCAGTAACCCAGTGAGTTGCTATAGATAATGAGAAATCCCTGAGAGGGAATGGGAGCAAAGTACTATGGACTTTATGGTGGGTCTCCCATGGACCAAGAGTGGTCATGATACAATATGGGTTATGGTAGATCACCTTACCAAGTTGACCTAATCCCTTTCCTAAGAGAGAGCACTATTAGTATGGCAGTTTTGGTTGAACTGTATATATGAGAGAGAGATAGTTCAACTACACCATGATCTGAGTTCAATATCTTGAGCATAACCTCAAGTTCACTTCCTTGTTGTGGAAGTAGGTGTAAGAAGAACTCGATGCTAGTACAATATATCACCTCTTACTGGTAGACAGTTAAGAGAGTATGAGTTAGACTGTAGAAGGTCTGATGAGAGTAAGTGTGCTTGTTCAGGGTGATACATGGGAGTAGTTCCTGCCCCTAGCAGAGTTTGTTTGTTATGATAACCACCATAGCCAGTATCGGGATGTATGAAGCTCTGTAAGGGAGGATGTGTCGGTCACCACTTCACTTGGATGATGTCGGTGAGAGGACCTTGTGAATGTCAAAGAGACTGCAGTGTATGCATATGAAGACGCTTCGATCGAGAAATGGCTAAGAAAGCCCATGATTGACATGAGTCATGAGCCGATGTGAAGGAGATTGACATGCAGCTCACTGTGGGTGGACATGTGTTATGAAAACCCGACCCCTCGAAGCTACAACTGAGAAAGATGAGTCCTCGATAAATGGGTCCATTTGAGATGGATTGGTGGAGTTTCTTATGTTTAACCTTACCCCACAGGATAATATGATGTATGACGAGTTCCATGTGTCTAATCTCGAGAACTATGTGAGGTACCTGAGCCATGTGTGAGCATTGAACCTATTTAATTCCAAGGGAGGCTAACTTACCCTGAGTCACCTATGAGGGTACAAGATACTAAAGTGAGAGAGAGCTCAGGAGTAAAGAATAGAATATGATAAAGTTTCTTTGGAAGTACCATGGAGAGGATGAAGCCACATGGGAGCCAATGATGGACATGGAAAGGTCTTATCCTGAATTGTTTGTATGATTGATGGAATTTTGGGGACAAAATTCTTATAAGGAGAGGAGGATGTTACAACCTTGGTTTTACTTATACGACTGTAATTGCAATTGTTTCAAAAGAAATGTACTTGGGTGTAAATTTCATGATTTATGATGAATATATGGATTTATTTTACAACTCTTCCTTGTGCATGGTTTTTCATGGACCCTTTGGTAATAATGAGTCCCAAAATAATAAAAGAGGAAGGTAAGTTAAAGGGGAATAAGAATTGAAAAAATAATAAAAAGATAAAGGTGAAAATATAAGAAATAAATTGATAAGTGTTGTCTTGATCATAATGGATGGTGATTCGAACCCCGCATGGATCCCTGAGATGTAAGGAATTGAAATGAAGGAAAAAAATAAAGTGTGAAAGAGGAAATAGGGATAATATATATATATTTAATCAATAACTTGCACATAAAGAAAAGGTTTGTTTATTTTGAGTTATGGAACCAAACTTGGCAGGACGATAGATTAAGTTATTATGAAGTTTCCCTCAAAATTTGGTATTAATGGAGCCATGGTTTGAGAGTTATGATTTTTCCAAAGTGAAAGGGTTATCCTTTAATTCTAAGGGAATTATCCTATTTTATGTTTATGTGGGTAGCTTGGCAACCGTGGATATGAGATCCAACGATGGAGATATCATCCTCTACCTCCAATCCGACTGGGAAAGTTGTGAACCTGGAAGAGATTTCCTCTCCACTTTCCTCACAATCCAGTCCATCATTGGATCTGGAAGTGGGCCCTCTACCTTTGGGAGGCCATGAGGACTCAATCCATACCAGGATTGGGTACCTGTTATAGTGGGAATCGAGTTTCCGTAATATTAGAATACCTGTGAACCGACCCTATATAAGGGGGGGAGTTGAGCAATGCCATCGATTGCGAAATCGATACTTGTGAGATCGGGAGGATTGGGCAAGTTCTTTGGAAACTTCAATTGGAGAATTCGACATGTTCTTCACCCCTAATGAGGACCTGTTTCCGCCGGAGTTGTGTGGTGCCGTCTCGGTACTAGAAGGGAGTGGGCGGCACAATCAAGGGGTCCTTCGAGTTTAGGAGAACTTGGCAGAGCTCCTAGCAGCCTTGGATCGCGTAGAGAAGCAGCATCACGCCAAGTCAACCATCGAGTTGACTGATGGCTCACGAGAGAATAGCCCGAAGGTTGAAGATGACCAAGGGGGGAATTACTCCCCTGCTCTCACATCCCTGTTGAAAGGGATTGCCCTTTTCGGTAATTTCACAGCCCCACTCTGTTAAACGAGTGCATTGCCCATTAGCTTGGTTTTAATTTACATAAATCGATGTGGTTGATTCTGATTGGTAGAAAAAAGGATTATCTTGTAAAATATGTAACTAATTGTGGAAATATCAGATGAAGATGATCCATATATGAAAGTTGATTAGAAAAACATGAAGAATATAATTAAAATATAATTGAATCCTGATATTTCTTGCAATTTAAAAAGTACACAAAGTTACCACTTTTAATGTATTAAATTATGGTAAAACCCTAATTTGATATGAAACTCGGATTTAATGGCTCTTTTGGGTTATTATGAGTAACATTAACCTGTTGAGAATAAAAGGGAGAGTTAGTTTTGAAAAAGGTAATGTGATGCTTGTTTTAGGGTTTTATGCACACGCTTTTGTTTAGAAACCCTAATTTGGGTAAAATATGGGTTTTAATGGTTTTAAATCCAAAAATGTAATTATGTAATAGAGATTTGGTGATCTCAACCTTGTTCTAAGATTAAAACCCTTAATGAGGATAATTTCAATAGTTAGGGTTTTTGAGAAATATGAAATCTGTTTTAGGGTTTGTAGTCTAAAAAGGCAATAAAGTTGGATTAAGAAACCTAAGAAACCCTAATGAACCCTAAATGACTTGGAAGCCTTAGAAAGTATCCTCATGTCATTAGGAAGGTGTTTTGACATTGGGTAATCTATATGTTTCAGGAATTAAGTGTTGTTTTCATTAAGATGCTTGCTTGGATATTTTGATGAATTTGGATTTTGTTGCTCAAGAGCAGGTATGTGGCTACGCTTATGGATAATCACTTTAGCTTCACGATGATTTTCATGGTTTTGTCGGTTTCTTGAAATTAACTTCTTGGTTGACATTTATTTCATGAAACCATAAAGTGACTATGGCTATCACCATAATTGTGCATGCATGACTATCTCAGATCATGGTCCTCCTCTGTAGATTTGTTAATGATGAGAAAGATTACCTAGTACATGGTCTACCCACGAGGTAGGATCATCAGGTTATCAGATGACCTAGTACATGGTCTATACATGAGGTAGGATCATCAGGTTATCACAAGTCAATGTGTTGGTCTACCCTTGAGTAGGACCATACAACTCCATGACCCTATGTATTGATCTACCTGTAAGGTAGGATCATGGGTTATAGTTGAGATCCACCATATGAGAGGTAGTATTCATGTCCACTATAGGGACAACACAGAGGCTAGGGTATGTAAGGATTGAGTAGTCATGTTTAAAGTGTAAAGTTGTTTTGTTAAATCATAATTGCTTGCAATATGTTGTAACAATTAAATGCACGATTATTGGTTCCCCCACATACCAGTATAATTCGTTATATTGACCGCCATTTTGCTTGCTAGCATTTTAGGTTTATCAAGAAAATTGATATTCCTTTAAAGTGACAATGATGGAATAAATCTTAATAAAGATTGGAGGATTTTAGATACATAGATGTTATATGGGGTAAAAGTCCCTAAACTCCTATATTTTGCAAAGTATGAGAAAAGAAAATTTTTATTCCATTTTAATGCTTAGTTTTTGTAGAATTTATTAATTATTGTTGATTATTTGCAAAACCAATGATCCTATTTTAGTATAACGCCTCTGACCTCTTAGTCTCCCTTACTTGGGGGTTACTGGGAGGTGGGGTCATTACAGACTCCCCTATCGCATTGGGGCAATGGAGCCACACAAAATATATAAGCATGCTTCTCGATTACAACATAATGGGAACTTGTAATAAAAATTGCATTGTTCAAAATTAACATTTTGTCAAATAAATTTGGGATTTGGAAAAATTGCTTGATATACTTTTGAATATAAGTCATGCCAAGTATACTCTTTTGTTATAAATTGTTTTACTTATTTTTGATAGCATACTATGTAATTGCATGATTGTGTCTCGATTTTCTTGATTTTAAGAAAAACAAATGGAACACTGACTAGATCACTTCCGCACTCGATATACTTTGATGACAAAGATAGATCTACAATATCTACTATTTTGGGTTATCTTTTCTTTAAATCTCATATTTTTGAGTTATTATTTCTTATTGTATATGCCAGTGTGTGAGATCATATTGGGCCACTCAGGGACGGGCGCTTCAATCCTTTTACCACTATCTAGGCAGTGGGATTGGGATCGGGGTAAGAATGGTTCTGTGATAGTTGGTATCAGAGCATACACACTCCCATTACTTCAAAAAATAATAATTTCTCGAGTCTCTAGAACCCCAGAAACCCAAAAATCCATAATGGTGAAAATTGAGGTGACTAGGCTAATGGTTCTGGCATAATTTCTCCTATCCATCTTCACAGTGGCTGAGATTCTCCGCTCTACCTGGCCTTAATTGATCTAAAACTGGACCTAAAGGTTCTCCATTAAAAACCTAGAGAGTCTTCTAGCATCTCATCTCTTGTTTAAGGACTACCCTAAGCCACCCAACTAGATTAAGATTAGGTAGTCTTCTCATCTCCTCATGTTGTCCTTCCCTAGTGACCTTTTGCCACATGATGTCTCGATTATAGGTAGCTTATGCATGGGAAATATGAATGTCACTAGAAATTATGAAAAAAAATGATACCATGATCTGACCTTAATTTGAAAACTCATATTTGATTATTGAAGATTTTGATATCAAATACTAATGCATGACCCCCTTCATATCATGGAAACTCAATTTAGCCAAAATTGGACTACATATTTTCTATGTTTGAGGTCAATCTTGATTGGTGAAATAAGAAGTATTTATAACTTATACCTCATTAATGATGAGCTCTCAATTTTATTAATATCCATGTTTCCCTATTGTTGATCAAACCTCAAACATAATTAAGCAAACTTTTTCCCTATTTAATACACGTCATGACTATGGCATCAAATAACTAATCCATAGGGATCACAATATCATGATGTAAGAATATGATGCAAAAAGCAGTTTCCCTATTGACTATTGATGTCGTTTGTAATCTCAATTTTGATATGAGGAGCATGGACCTAAATTGTGCACCTATTTTCAAATTATATCACTAACTTGATCATGAAAGGAAAGGAATGAAAATTTTGTCTTGACATTATTGCCCTATTATAATCTTCAATTTTGATCTTATTTCCTTGTAGAATGTGATTTAATAATTTCTACTCTCCCTATTTGAATACGCTCAATGGATAATGACTAATGTAGGTAATGTGCTAGATTAGGGTGGTATTTGACTCATGACTCCCCTAAACAAGGTCACATCTATATTATTACTACCTTTAAATTTTCATCTTGTTGATTATTTAGAGTTTGGAAAGATATCCCTTTTCACCCAATTTGGATTGACTGGCCTAAGGTTAATAGGCTAAACCAAGGATGATATTGATACTCAATTTTGATTTAATGACAATCCAGAAATATGACAATGTTGACTATAGCTTGTGGTTTACTTTCTAGATAGACCTAGGTCTAGATCATTCATCAACCTTGGATACCATGGTAATGAATATTGATTGTTGCTTGAATATTGTTTGAATATTATTGCTCAAAATTGAATATCGATGGGTGATTGAGGCGACCCGTCACGGAAAACGAGATTAACTAATGCGGAAGCGAATTATTAGCAGCGGAATTATGAAAAATCCCTAAACTTTAAAACTTTTTGGAAAGAGAACTTTAAACCATAACTCCTTTATAAGAAAACAAGGTAAACTATTTACATCATAGCTTGAAATTACATCTCTGTGATTGCATACATCCATTGCCTTATTATCTGAAGAAGGCAAGATACAAAATCTCAAGGCACTAAGCCAAAAACCTCATACCTACTGACTCCTAGGACCTGAGAGTACAGAGACGACATAAGACATACAATCTATAAGACTTGGCACTCACTATCTCCACCTGAGATTCACTGTTGCCCCTGGTGTTGCTGCTGCTGATACTGCCCACCCTCGGATTGGTTCCTCCGTCCTCGACGTCCACCTAAAAAGTCAAATCCCACGGGGGTGAGACAATTTTAAATAATTGTCCCAGCGAGAGTTATAACTCTTCGCCAGAAGCTTTGTTATAGCAATAAAGGATTAACATAAGCAATATAATCTTTAAGGCATTCAACAACAAATTTGGTATTAAGTAAGAAAACATTTACTTAAGCAATCATATCAATAAAGAATATGAAGAACATGTATACTAGTTACTTGACTAGAACATTTATAAACAATGTAACATCAATCATTGTTTCTTGTAGTTCAACCTAAGCAGTTATGCTACACGGCTGATTATGATTTTCAATCATTATTATGCCCTGCGGAGATGAGGTATACCACTCATACTCTAGCCGATCATTACTAAAATGCATCGGTACCATACATAGGTCATCAAAAGAGCCAGATTCTTATGACCTCATCTTTCTCAGTCAGTGTGAGGTTCAACATGCACGACATCTCGTGTCTCTGCTAAGATAGCTTTCCAGGGTATTCTGGCAACTTCGCTATCAGAGTTACAGTGACGTTCTGTACTCTCTTCGTCATCGAAAGATCTCTTGTTTATCTCTCATCGATGCAGCATTAAAGGTTCCCTCGGGAGATTAGTGAAACATCACCCCGACATAAACACATAATGAAGGATTGATGGATTAAAATACATCTTACATCAATTCCTACATCAGGACGTAAGGATATTCGCGTCCATAAACCCCCACATACTCAAAAGTAAGTGTTCCAGGAGTTCCCTTAGGAAAACTTGTTTCACCATCATTTGGCTTCTGACAATGATGGATCTATGATCAGGGCTCTACATGATATGATTATACTTGATTATTTAGGTACATTTCAGCATTCTTTTAGCATCAAGCATGTTCTCAATCATTAATAATTAAAACACTACTATAAAAGAATAATACTAAATGTATCAAGTTTAACTCATATCAGTTATCATATGGATATTAATTCTTAACCATCTCATCATATGATTCAGGAACATGGTTATTCAAACTCTCAGATTATCATAACACTTGCTACCATGTGACATATAAGCATCAAGTCATCTAACAACATGACCATGATTGAAGCAATGTATATACTGTTCACATATCATTACTCTAAAAGCTTATAATTGTTTTCAAGGAATATGGCATCATAACTCTTACCTGGCTATGATCACCTCATAATAACAACCTGTATGACTTATACAATTAAGGACATGCATATATAACAATGTCAGCACAATACCAAAACTTTTCAATTTCTTTATAGGACACCACGACTATGCCACCTTGCACGGTCGTGCAAAGTAAGGCTACCACGGTCGTTCTCCCTTGCACGGTTGTGCAAGTTAAGGCTACCACGGTCGTGCTCCCTTACACGGTCATGCTACAGAAGATCATTACATGATTCATATTTATATATATATATGTATTCTAATCTTTTCATTCTTTCAACTTGATTAGGTCACATCAACTCTTCAATCAAGTACATACTACTATGGTTAACATAGTGTATCAAGCTATTAATCCTATAAACAATTAAGAATTCTCCCTTTAATTGGTACTAGTCACTTAGGTACTATTAGGGTTTCAACCTTGGTGCCTTCATTGTTTGTCATTACTAATCATCATTGGATCAATAGAATATTCATCATCTTAATTCCCAAAGATTCAATCACATTGGACCTCCATTCCATAAGGTATCCAATTGAATTAGGGTTTCCAGTGTTGATTACATCAATCATTGAATTCATGGAACCAATCATCAATTGGACCTATACTCATACCTCAATTGAGTTTAATAGGTCAACCTTCAACTGATTTGACCCTCAATTGACCATCAATTAGGGTTTAAATCAATTGAATTAGGGTTTGGAATCAATAACCCTTCAACATATTTCAATGTGGGTCTAATTGATTTGAACTCATTGAACCATCATTCAATTGGGACATGACCTGACCCCAAACGGTCTTGGGATCATTTGGATGACCTCCAAACAGTCTTGAGACCGTTTTCCCATCATATCATCAAAATCCAAGTCAACCAATTAAGGTTTGGATCATTGGATTGATCACCAAAACAACAATTGATTACACTCCAACTTAGTATCATTGGATCATCAATTGCTTAACCATACTCACCCCTAGACCTCCAAACGGTCTTGGGTGACCTCCAAATGGTCTTGAGACCGTTTGGATGAGTTCCAAACGTTCTTGAGACCGTTTCGCTCACCCAACCCTTGGATTCTAGTGAAAAATCATTAGGGTTTGAGCTATTGAGTTGATCATCAAATCAGTAATTGATTGCTTTGTAATTGTGTACCTTTGGACCTTCAATTGGTCAACTATACTTAACCCCAAACCTCCAAACGGTCTTGGGTGATCCCTAAATGGTCTTGAGACCATTTGGGTGATCCCCAAATAGTTTTGAAACCGTTTGGGCCAATCAACCCAAAACAATCAACTCATCACTTGCAAAATCAGCCCTTAGCTGATTAGGGTTCATACCACATCTTTGGATCTTCAAACACATATCCATACATGACCCTAGACCTTTAAATGGTCTTGGGTGACCCCCAAATGGTCTGGAGACCGTTTGGGTGATCCCCAAACGGTTTTAAAACTATTTGGGCAAGAAAACCCAAAAAGATCAAGTCAATCAAGTTGAAAGTCAGCACTTAATCCAATTAGGGTTTACCTAATTGATTAGCCTTCAACTCATGATTCCTTTGGAATTAACCTATCAAATTTGGTGAGTTATTAACTAACACAATTCTGAACAGGAATCTCAAACGGTCAACGCTTGGTCAACCCACTCAAACGGTTTTGAAACCGTTTGCCCAAAAAGTTCAAGTTAATCAGGTTGGAAATCAGCACTTAATCCAATTAGGTTTACCTAATTGATTAGCCTTTAACTCATGATTCCTTCTTCAAGAATTGGTTGGAAAGGGTGGCTAGAAAGAAGAACTAAGTAAGAAAAACTAGCAAACCAACCTTGCAACATGATTTCCTCCATGAATTCGAGCAAGATGATGATCAAAGCTTACCTAGAACTGCTTGGCCGTTCTCCTCTTCTCCAGAGCTCTATCCTAAGTCGGTCTAAGCAAGGGAATAAGAAGGGAAGTAAAGGAAACGATCCTTGCTAAGTGAGAAAAGGTGTATATATACTTTGGGTGAAATTCCAACATAAGGACAACTTGTTTCTCCATTTCTCATCTAGGTCCTTCCCTTCTTCTAAGCCACGTTTCTACCTTCCATACTTAAGAAAAACTCATCTTAAACCCAAGGTTTAAAGGTGAAGAAAGCCAACTTCTTACTAAGTTGTACATATAGAAGGGTTATTAGGGTTATAACTTGATTATTTAATTTATAAGGGTTATCATTCTTAGTTGATTATTCAAATGAAGTGCCCTCTTCATCATTATTACTCTAAATGATGCCAAGAGTCATAAAAGATACTCTAGAAGGTGTATTTTACATGTTACACCCCAGGTTTTAGGTAAATTGCACTTTACACCAAAACTAGGGTTTTAAGTACAAGGATTGCTCCACAAGTTGCATCTTGGTGCCCAAACTTGGAGAATCCATCAGACTTCATCATATTCATTCTTATGATGTCTAATCATCATAGGAACATCTAAACATGTGAAATTTGCAAGTTAACCCCTCTAATTGGGTAATTTGCACATAAGTCCCTATTAACAAAACAATATTATAACATTGTTCAAAAAGAGCAGAAATAGAATTATATGTTCCTCAGAAGCTTTAATTACATACCAAAAGATAATCACAAGTATCTAATTACATAATTAAGCAAAACACCTAGGGTTAGTTCATAACCCAGGTCAGGGATGTTACAAATTATCCACCCCTTATAAGGATTTCGTCCCCGAAATCAACAAAACATATTAAGAGAAAAGAGCAGGGTATTTCCTTCTCATCTCTTCCTCTAGTTCCCAAGTGGCTTCTTCAACACCACGGTGATTCCAGAGGACTTTAAAAAGACTTATCTCTTTCTTTTTCAACTTTTTAATTCTTTTATCAAGGATTGACACTGGTCCTTCCTCATAAGATATTTCATCATTCAATTCTACCTCCATAGGTTGTAGAACTGACTCAGTATCAGGGTGACATTTCCTCAGCATGGAAATGTGAAACACAGGGTGTAACCTCTGTAACTCAGGGGGTAACTCTAGTTTATAGGCTACTTTTCCAATCCGTTCAATGATTGGATAACGCCCCATAAACCTAGGAGCTAACTTCCCTTTCCTTCCAAACCTCAGAACTCCCTTCCAAGGTGAGACCTTGAGATACACTCTATCTCCAACCTGGAACTCCAAAGGTCTACGACGCTTGTCAGCATAAGATTTCTGCCTATCCTGTGCAGTCTTGATCTGTTGTTGTATTACTTTGATCTTTTCTGTGGTCTGCTGCACAAGATCAAGACCTAACAGTTGATATTCACCAGTTTCATACCAACATAGGGGTGATCTACAACGTCTACCATATAAAGCTTCATAAGGTGCCATGTCAATGCTATGTTGATAGCTATTGTTGTAGGCAAACTCTATCAAGCTTAGGTGCAAATCCCAACTCCCTGTAAACTGAAGAATACATGCTCTCAGTAAGTCTTCCAAGGTCTATATAGTCCTTTCAGACTGTCCATCAGTCTGAGGATGAAAGGCCGTACTAAACCTTAATTGGGTGCCTAAAGCTTTATGAAGTCGTTCCCAAAAATGACTTGTAAACTGGGGACCCCTATCAGAAACTATAGTGACTGGAACTCCGTGCAGTCGCACTATTTCCTGAATATACAACTGTTCTAGCCTCTCAGCAGAATAGGTTGTTTTGACAGGTAAGAAATGCACTGTCTTTGTCAACCTATCAACTATTACCCAAATGGAATCATACCCTTTGCTTGTCCTAGGTAGGCCAACAACAAAGTCCATGGTTACGTGATCCCACTTCCACTGTGGTATGGGAAATGGTTGCATTTTCCCTGCAGGCTTCTGGTGTTCAACTTTAACTTGCTGACACACAGGACACCGCATAACAAATTCAGCAACATCCTTCTTCTTCCCAGGCCACCAATACATATCTTTCAAGTTTTGATACATCTTGGTGCTTCCTGGAAGCATAGCATACATCGAATAATGAGCTTCTTCCAGGACTAACTTTCTCAAGTTATGCACATCTGGCACTATCATCCTCCCATGA
Organism: Alisma plantago-aquatica; assembly: GCA_963693085.1. Taxonomy (NCBI): domain Eukaryota; kingdom Viridiplantae; phylum Streptophyta; class Magnoliopsida; order Alismatales; family Alismataceae; genus Alisma; species Alisma plantago-aquatica. The sequence continues at coordinate 957,123,024 of OY856409.1, forward strand.
TAACAGACTACTTGGTCATCAGAGTCATGGAAACCATCTCGTTTCTCATCACCAAACTCCGATCTGATCTGTTGAACTGCAACATCAACTTGTTGTGCCTCCTTGATCTGCTCTCTCAGAGTAGGTTTTATATGCATCTCAGCTAACAACCCGGCTAACAATGACACCTTCAATTGTACATTGTCTTGCCTTAAGGAGATAAGCATATCTCTCCTAGAGCATACTAAAGAGTTTAGTTGTGCCCTATCTAAGGCTGGTGTTGCGGATTTCCTACTCAAAGCATTTGCAACTACATTGGCCTTCCCTGGATGGTAATCAATTGTACAATCGTAGTCTTTGATTAACTCCATCCAGCGATGTTGCCTCATGTTAAGTTCATGCTGAGAGAAGATATACTTAAGGTTCTTATGATCAGTGTAAATCTAGAATGTCTCTCCGTAGAGATAGTGTCTCCAGATCTTCAAGGAATGAACCACAACAGCTAGTTCTAAATCGTGTGTTGGATAATTCTCCTCGTGTTTCTTAAGTTGTCGAGAAGCAAAAGAAATCACTTGTTTATCCGGCATCAACACACATTCGAGTCCATTCTTGGAGGCATCACAGAAAACTATGTATCCTTTGCCTTGCTCAAGTAACACAAGTACAGGTGCACTTGTCAACCTCTCCTTCATCAACTGGAAGGATTCCTGACACTTATCACTCCAAACAAAAGGGACATCCTTCCGGGTCAACTTAGTCAAAGGTAGGGCTATGGAACTGAAGTTCTTAATGAACCTTCGTTAATAGCCAGCCAACCCTAAGAAACTACGGATTTCTATCAGTGTCTTCGACTGTTCCCATTATAGGACAGATTCTACCTTTTTAGGGTCAACATGAATACCCGAGGCAGATATCACATGTCCAAGGAAAGATACTTCCAGTAACCAGAACTCACACTTGCTAAACTTAGCATATAGCTTGTGTTCTCTTAGCAAAGTTAGAGCCTGATGAAGATGTTGTTCATGCTGCTGAGCATCTCTACTATAGATCAAAATGTCATCTATAAAGACAACAACACACTAGTCGAGGAAAGGTCGGAAGATCCTATTCATGAGTTCCATAAATGTAGCTGGTGCATTAGTTAGTCCAAACGACATAACTGTGAACTCATAGTGACCATACCTCGTTCTAAAGGCAGACTTGGGTATGTCATTGTCCTTAATACGGAGTTGATGATATCCTGACCTCAAATCTATCTTTGAGAAGATAGTTGCACCACACAACTGGTCAAAAAGATAATCAATCCTCGACAGAGGATACTTATTCTTTATTGTTACTTTGTTTAGTTGTCTGTAATCAATGCAAAACCGCATTGATCCATCTTTCTTTTTAACAAAGAGAACTGGAGCACCCCAGGGCAAAGTACTCGGTCGGATAAAACCCTTCTCAAGCAACTGCTGCAGCTGTTTCTTGAGTTCTGCCATTTCAACAGGCGCCATGCTATATGGTGTTTGTGCTATAGGTTATGTGTCTGGGATCAAATTGATTTCAAAATCAATTTCTCGAGGCAGTGGTACACCTGGAAGTTCTTTAGGAAATACATCTTCAAATTTCCTGACTACAGGAACTTCAGTAGGGTTAGGACTTTCCATGGTATTATCTACCACATGGGCCAAGAATGCATAACATCCTTGCTTCATCAGCTTCTCAGCAACCATAGCTGACACAAGACAGGTGGGTAGAATCTTTCTCTCTCCTTGAAAGATCCATGTGTCGCTTTCATCAGCAAACACAACTTGCTTGGATTCACAATCCAAAACAACCCTATACCTTTCCAAGGTATCCATCCCAAGGATTATGTCAAATCCTTGCATCTCAAGTGGTATAAGATCCACTTGAATGCAGTGTTCAGAAAAGAAAAGGATGTAGGAAGAGCATACCTCCTGTAACACAGAAGACCCTTTCAACGGAGTCTCAAGCAACAAGCTATCTACTCTATGACTGACTGTCATATTGCAGTTACGAATCACCCTTCGAGTGATAAAGGAGTGCGTAGCACCCGGATCAATCAAAATAGAATCAATGCAGTATGTAGACATATCAGAATATAACAACTACATCTGACCTGCCACAACCCGAGGGTTGATCACTGCATCAGGTGGATTCATTGCATAGAATCTTGATGTTGCTTGTGGTTGATTCGGTGCTGACGGTCCAGCTTGGGACGCTTGTCCACGTCCTCTAGATCCTCCTGGAAATTGTCTTCTCTGCGATCCTTGCTGACCCTACCTCTGGGGTTGGGTTACACTTGCTGGTCTAGCTCTACAGTCTTTCATTAGATGCCCCATCTTCCCACATATATAACAACTTTTGTCTTGTTGTTGTGGTCTGGGTGGTCCTGTAACCGACATAGATGCTGAACTGCGAGCCCTTGTAGCGGTAGGCTTCGTCCTCTACCTCTACTTGGTGTCCATTGTGTCTGAGCACTAGGTCTAGGTGGTGGTTGTATAGGCACAGAAAATCTAGGCTTCTTGAAGTCTCTAGATGAAGATCCCTGGAACGGAGGATATCACTTATGGGTTTGCCTCTTCTATGCTATGGACCTCTCTATCCTTCGGACTAACTCAACGAAGGTAGAAAACCTCTCCCGGTTCTCTAGGGCAGACACAGGAGTAGTCAACTCAGCGTTCAACCCTTTCTCGAACCGCCTGATCCTTTCTTCATCTGTAGCAGCCATATGCGGACAAAACCGCAACAACTCCATGAACTTAGCTTCATACTCACTAATGTTCATCAGACCTTGCCTTAACCTCTTGAACTGAGAGATTTTCTCATCCAGGAACGTCTTAGGGAAATATCTATTGATAAATTCCTATCGGAAGACTTCCCATACAACCTCCACACCAGGTCTCTTCTGCTCTTCCATGGTCCACCAGTGACTAGCACTCCCTTTGAGTAAATAGATAGCATGTCTAACCTTCTCAGCTTCTGGGATGTTTAGGATTCTAAAAGCTTTCTCTAGTTCGGTCAACCACAGGTCGGCATCTACGGGATCAGCCATTCCAAAGTATTCGGTTGCTCCAACTCGGCGAAGTCGTTCAAACGTCTTGCTGATTCCTTGTCCTTCAGGTTGGGTAGGTGCCCTAGGTGCAGGCATGGGCATCCTATCTGTTATGTGTGTCATGGCAGTCATAAACTACCCAAACATGGTCTGGACGGCTGGATTTCCCATGTCAGTTGGATTGAACTGGGGTGGCTCAGGTACAGGTTGTTCTATCTCCTGGTTCCTTGCACCTTCTCGTGGTGCAGCAACACTACTCTCTGCCACATATTCCTCATGTGGTCCAGACATCCTTAACTTATATTCTTCTCCTGAGGAGCAGAAGACACTATTAGATATATTGGAAAACACCAAGAATATATTCGACATCCTAAGTCCTATGTCTCTGTAGACTCAGCAAACCTAGAGCTCTGATACCACTAAACTGAGGCGACCCGTCGCGGAAAATGAGATTAACTAATGCGGAAGCGAATTATTAGCAGCGGAATTATGAAAAATCCCTAAACTTTAAAACTTTTTGGAAAGAGAACTTTAAACCATAACTCCTTTATGAGAAAACAAGGTAAACTGTTTACATCATAGCTTGACATTACATCTCTGTGATTGCATACATCCATTGCCTTATTATCTGAAGAAGGCAAGATACAAAATCTCAAGGCACTAAGCCAAAAACCTCAGACCTACTGACTCCTAGGACCTGAGAGTACAAAGACGACATAAGACATACTATCTATAAGACTTGGCACTCAGTATCTCAACCTGAGATTTACTGCTTCCCCTGGTGTTGCTGCTGCTGATACTTCCCACCCTCGGATTGATTCCTCTGTCCTTGACATCCACCTAAAAAGTCGAATCCCACGTGGGTGAGACAATTTTAAATAATTGTCCCAGCGAGAGTTATAACTCTTCGCCAGAAGCTTTGTTATAGAAATAAAGGATTAACATAAGCAATATAATCTTTAAGGCATTCAACAACAGATTTGGTATTAAGTAAGACAAAATTTACTTAAGCAATCATATCAATAAAGAATATGAAGAACATGTATACTAGTTACTTGACTAGAACATTTATAAACAATGTAACATCAATCATTATTTCTCGTAGTTCAACCTAAGAAATTATGCTACATGGCTGATTATGATTTTCAATCATTATTATGCCCTGTGGAGATTAGGTATACCGCTCATACTCCATCCGATCATTACTAAATCGCATCGGTACCATACATAGGTCATCAAAAGAGCCGGATTCTTATGACCTCATCTTCCTCAGTCAGTGTGAGGTTCAACATGCAGGACATCTCGTGTCTCTACTAAGATAGCTTTCCAGGGTATTCTGGCAACTTTGCTATCAGAGTTATAGTGACGTTTTGTACTCTCTTCATCATCGAAAGATCTCTTGTTTATCTCTCATCGATGCGGCATTAAAGGTTCCCTCGGGAGATTAGTGAAACATCACCTCAGCATAAACACATAATGAAGGATTGATGGATTAAAATACATCTTACATCAATTCCTACATCAGTTGGTAAGGATATTCGCATCCATAAACCCCCACATACTCAAAAGTATGTGTTCCAGGAGTTCCCTTAGGAAAACTTGTTTCACCATCATTTGGCTTCTGACAATCATGGATCTATGATCAGGGCTCTACATGATATGATTATACTTGATTATTTAGGTACATTTCAGCATTCTTTTAGAATCAAGCATGTTCTCAATCATTAATCATTAAAACACTACTATAAAAGAAGAATATTAAATGTATCAAGTTTAACTCATATCAGTTATCATATGGATATTAATTCTTAACCATCTCATCATATGATTCAGGAACATGGTTATTCAAACTCTCAGATTATCATAACACTTGCTACCAAGTGACATATAAGCATCAAGTCATCTAACAACATGACCATGATTGAAGCAATGTATATACTGTTCACATATCATTACTCTAAAAGCCTATAATTGTTTTCAAGGAATATGAAATCATAACTCTTACCTGGCTATGATCACCTCATAATATCAACCTGTATGACTTATACAATTAAGGACATGCATATATAACAATGTCAGCACATTACCAAAACTTTTCAATTTCTTTATAGGACACCACGGTCGTGCCACCTTGCACGGTCATGCAAAGTAAGGCTACCACGACTGTGCTCCCTTGCACGGTCATGCAAGTTAAGGCTACCACGGCTGTGCTCCCTTACACGGTCGTGCTACATAAGATCATTACATGATTCATATTTATATATATATGTATTCTAATCTTTTCATTCTTTCAACTTGATTAGGTAACATCAACTTTTCAATCAAGTACATACTACTATGGTTAACATAGTGTATCAAGCTATTAATCCTATAAACAATTAAGAATTCTCCCTTTAATTGGTACTAGTCACTTAGGTACTATTAGGGTTTCAACCTTGGTGCCTTCATTGTTTGTCATTACTAATCATCATTGGATCAATAGAACATTCATCATCTTAATTCCCAAAGATTCAATCACATTGGACCTCCATTCCATAAGGTATCCAATTGAATTAGGGTTTCCAGTGTTGATTACTTCAATCATTGAATTCATGGAACCAATCATCAATTGGACCTATACTCATACCTCAATTGAGTTTAATAGGTCAACCTTCAACTGATTTGACCCTCAATTGACCCTCAATTGACCATCAATTAGGGTTTAAATCAACTGAATTAGGGTTTGGAATCAATAACCCTTCAACATATTCCAATGTGGGTCTAATTGATTTGAACCCATTGAACCATCATTCAATTGGGACATGACCTGACCCCAAACGGTCTTGGGATCGTTTGGATGACCTCCAAACGGTCTTGAGACCGTTTTCCCATCATATCATCAAAATCTAAGTCAACCAATTAAGGTTTGGATCATTGGATTGATCACCAAAACAACAATTGATTACACTCCAACTTAGTATCATTGGATAATCAATTGCTTAACCATACTCACCCCTAGACCTCCAAATGGTCTTGGGTGACCTCCAAACGGTCTTGAGACCGTTTGGATGAGTTCCAAACAGTCTTGAGACCGTTTGGCTCACCCAACCCTTGGATTCTAGTGAAAAATCATTAGGGTTTGAGCTATTGAGTTGATCATCAAATCAGCAATTGATTGCTTTGTAATTGTGTACCTTTGGACCTTCAATTGGTCAACTATACTTAACCCCAAACCTCCAAACGGTCTTGGGTGATCCCCAAACGGTCTTGAGACCGTTTGGGTGATCCCCAAATGGTTTTGAAACCGTTTGGGCCAATCAACCCAAAACAATCAACTCATCACTTGCAAAATCAGCACTTAGCCGATTAGGGTTCATACCACATCTTTGGATCTTCAACCACATATCCATACTTGACCCTAGACCTTCAAACGGTCTTGGGTGACCCCCAAATGGTATTGAGACCGTTTGGGTGATCCCCAAACGGTTTTGAAACCGTTTGGGCAAGAAAACCCAAAAAGATCAAGTCAATCAACTTGAAAGTCAGCACTTAATCCAATTAGGGTTTACCTAATTGATTAGCCTTCAACTCATGATTCCTTTGGAATTAACATATCAAATTTGGTGAGTTATTAATTAACATAATTATGAACAGGAATCTCAAACAGACAATGCTTGGTCAACTCACTCAAATGGTTTTGAAACCGTTTTCCCAAAAAGTTCAAGTTAATTAGGTTGGAAATCAGCACTTAATCCAATTAGGTTTACCTAATTGATTAGCCTTTAACTCATGATTCCTTCTTCAAGAATCGGTTGGAAAGGATGGCTAGAAAGAAGAACTAAGTAAGAAAAACTAGCAAACCAACCTTGCAACATGATTTCCTCCATGAATTCGAGCAAGATGATGATCAAAGCTTACCTAGAACTACTTGGTCGTTCTCCTCTTCTATAGAGCTCTGTCCTAAGTCGGCCTAAGCAAGGGGATAAGAAGGGAAGTGAAGGAAACGATCCTTGCTAAGTGAGAAAAGGTGTATATATACTTTGGGTGAAATTCCAACATAAGGACAACTTTTTCTCCATTTCTCATCTAGGTCCTTCCCTTCTTCTAAGCCACGTTTCTCCCTTCCATACTTAAGAAAAACTCATCTTAAACCCAAGGTCTAAAGGTGAAGAAAGCCAACTTCTTACTAAGTTGCACATATAGAAGGGTTATTCGGCTTATAACTTGATTATTTAATTTATAAGGGTTATCATTCTTATTTGATTATTCAAATGAAGTGCCCTCTTCATCATTATTACTCTAAATGATGCCAAGAGTCATAAAAGATACTCTAGAAGGTGTATTTTACATGTTACACCCCAGGTTTTGGGTAAATTGCACTTTACACCAAAACTAGGGTTTTAAGTACAAGGATTGCTCCACAAGTTGCATCTTGGTGCCCAAACTTGGAGAATCCATCATACTTCATCATATTCATTCTTATGATGTCTAATCATCATAGGAACATCTAAACATGTGAAATTTGCAAGTTAACCCCTCTAATTGGGTAATTTGCACATAAGTCCCTATTAACAAAACAATATTATAACATTGTTCAAAAAGAGCAGAAATATAATTATATGTTCCTCAGAAGCTTTAATTACATACCAAAAGATAATCACAAGTATGTAATTACATAATTAAGCAAAACACCTAGGGTTAGTTCATAACCCAGGTCAGGGATGTTACAGTGATCTCCCCTAAGGTCTAAATAAGAATCTAAGCCCTAGATTTGGAATATTTATACATATGATTTTTATGTCTAAACTTCAACTCATGATATAGATGTACAAAATCTTGAAACATCATATGGATGTTGAGACCACCCTTGATATAAATAGTGACTTTCATAAATCGCAAATTTTGAAATTTTGAAATGATGACTATTTTGACTCACTCAATTTATGACTTAGGGTTTATCTCTCCTTAGGACTAGGGTGGTACCTCCCAGTGATTTTGAGCTCAAAATCATGATATTGAAAAGATGACGTTGTCTCAAAATGTTGAAATATGAAATCTCAAATCATGGATGAAGCTAGGACCCTGAGATATTGGGATTGAAAGTCACCTTGTATACTTGATTCAAGAACTCTATTTGTTCGACCTAAAATATGATCTCTCAAAATTTGTGATCAATAGGATATTTTAATATTTGTGACTCATATGATGACTTTGAATAATATATGAATTGACCTTGATTCCCAATTGCTCAATGACGAAATGATGTTGGTACCAAGTTGGTTATGATATGGAACATGGAATCCCAATTATGATTATTGGACTACTTAAACTTTGAGGACATGATTTTGATTATATAGTTAAGAATATTCTAATATTTGAGGATATGATTTGTATTTTGGATACTCCCAAATTTTGAGGATGTTTCGAATTTTGGGGACAAAATTCCTTTTTAAGGAGGGAAGGATGTGACAAATTGAATTTTGCACAAGTATGGAAAAATTCCAATTTTACCCCCATTATGTCCACTCATGAACTCAAATTATGTTTCTTGGCTTATAAATCATTTTTTACACTCAAATACAAAATATTGTGACCAATGTAAATTTTATATACATTATAACACCACAAATTAGGTTTCGATCATCACTTTGTCCAAAGAATCAAATTGGTCAATCAAACTTCATCATTTGATTCTTAAACTTTTTCTAAATATTATCCATATTTTGTGAATCTATGGTCCAAATTTCATCCCATTTGGACATTCCTACAATTTTCTATGAATTTTGGAAGTTTGGTTCTCAAAATCCCTTTTTATTTTCCTTTTTCTGACCTTTTCCAGGTCAGCAATCCATGGCCTAAGGAAAGAGATGGACCTCAGCCCTTAGATCATCCAACAATGGATTGTGGCCCTGATCATATGGTCAGGAGGTCATCCCCTACCTCCCACAATCAGCAGAGAGGGGAGTTTCTGGTCAAAGAAATAATCCTGAGAATGTGACCCACTTTTGAAAATCAAAACATATGGAAACGTTGCCCTCGCTACTCTAAACTCACCCCACCCTTCCCCACCTTGAGTAAGCATGTTTCTAGGACAAAAAAGATCTTACCTCTTGGCCACAACCATGGGGCTTGTACCCCCATCAAAGCCCTAAATGATGACCCTGATACACTATATAAACCCTACCTCTAACTTCATTTTGGCCTGGCAAGCCCGAATGACTCCTTTTCCTCCACCCTCTCACCCTCCTGCTCGAGTACCCCTTTCCTCAGTTCACCTTCTACTTTATCAATTTCGTCGCATCGCCCAATTGGGCATTCTTGCTCCTCACCCTCTCACCTCATTCCGCCTTCGCCATTCACTTCGTGAGGCCTTGACGGATCTGGACGGCACCCTCGTTTCCCTACATCACCCCCTATACTCCCTTCTCTACTAGCGCCACCAGCAAGCCTCCACTGCCATGGCTCACTTTACTTATGTTACCACTACAAAGGGAAAGATGGGCACAGACCGCCGGTCCAAGATAATCAAACTGACCAAAAGATCCACCTAAATCACGGACTAAACTGGCCAAATAAAGGATTGAACTGCGTTGAACGGAACCAGTATGTGAGCAAGCCCGGCACCTACATGGAGAAATCTTAGCCACCAGATCAATTGATCCGACAATCATCTTTTTCCATATTAAAGGTATTTTGTGCACAGTCTGTCAAATAATCACCAAAATAGCCAGATCTTGTTTTAATCATAATAAATACATCCTAACCCTAAACATAATGTATAAATAGACAATCTTGATCAGAAAAATCCACTCAACTGATTAAAAATACTTTGGAGCATAATTCCTTATGTATTTCACTATTATCCATAAATGTGAACTCTTGCTTAAATAATTTTGACAAATGACTCATAATCATGATTAATCTTTTGAAACCCTGATATTTCACTCTGATGTTCATGTTGAGACTCGAAAATCATAACTTTACTAATGAAGATCTAGATCTAAATTTGTTCTTGAATACAATTATTATGAATAATCGGGATGATGGTATCTTAATGATTGGCCTAAATCTTGTGGAATACTTGATCTTTTGATCTAATATCTAAACCATGGCCTTACTTTTGCATCAAGAAAAACTTGATCTAATCTCAAACACCAATTATGCTAAGTATCATGATGAAGATATAGAAATGTGATGATAACTTGGATAATGATTATAAAATTAAGGTTAACACATATGATCCTAGAAAACATACATAGGTAATCCACACTTGAAATATTCTTGACACTTGAATAATGTTGGACATATGGAAATAGAATGGATTATAAGTGGATTACCCAACCCTAAGGTTGACATAATAAAGTGTAACCATAATCTCAAATATTGAAACATGATCTTCAAATATCAAGATCTTGACCCTTGATCCAATCTTGTTGAGTTAGGATCTAACTCGAAGGGTTGACTTATTACTTGTGAGGTTTGTACTATAAATCTTTGGTGAAAGGTACGCTATTATATATCCTCCATTGTTGTATTGAAGATACCTTTTATGTTTCTCTTGATTGTATACATGTCTATATACTTGGTTGAGCTATTGTTCCCTATTGATTAGTCTTCCATTTTTCCTATATTATATTTTAAGAAAAACATGAGAGCATAAATGATATTGCCCATATGACTGCCCGTATATTGATGATGATGATGATGTTGATAATGTTGATAATGTTGATATTGAGTACAAGTGATCTCATCATTCGAGGGGGAACTTGTACATTGGCTTCCTACCTCATATGGAGAGAAAGAGCATGGTGACCTCCCCCATCGTGTTGGGGTGATGGAGCCACACAAAATATATAAGCATGCTTCTCGATTATAGCATAATGGGAACTCGTAATAAAATTTTCATTGTTCAAATAAACATTTTGTCAAATAAATATTAGATTTGGAAAAATCACTTGGTATACTTTTGAATATAAGTCAATCCAAGTATACTCTTTTGCTATAAAATTTTTTACTTGTTTTTGACAGCATACCGTGCAATTGCATGATTGTGTCTCGATTTACATGATTTTAGGCAAACAAATGGAACACTGACTAGATCACTTCCACACTTGATATACTCTAATGACAATGATAATTCTGCAATATCTACTATTTTGGGTTAGTTTGTTCTTTAAATCTCTTGTTTTTGTGTTATTATTTCTTATTTTATATGCTTGTGTGTGAGATCCTATTGGGCCACTCAGGGATGGGCGTTACAATCCTTTTACCACTATCTAGGCAGTGGGATTGGGATTGGGGTAAGAATGGTTCCATGACACCCACTTTGGATTTTTGCACCCCTAGTGTGAATATTAAATGAAACTAACGATAGTAGAAGACCTAGAAAATGGAGGACACTCCTTTTCTATCCCCTTACAATGGTCAACATGTCACCATTTAAAAACTCATGAAAGACCCAAATGCATGGTGTGATCTTGGCACATACCCTTCCTTTCCATGGTTTTAATGATCAATAAAATGTCACTAAATTGATCTCAAAGGATCCAGAAGATGGGGTATGAACTAGGTATCTACCCAACATTCTTAGTTTTGACTGGTCATTGAGGCGTCATTTAAATGTGCCTATAAGAAATGGAAAGGTGGGGAACCTATGTATCACATGTTCCCATGTTGACAGACTCTTCTTGACTTACTTTTGATTAAGTTAAATCCTAATCCTAAGTAGCCCTCTAGACCCTATAAATACAACCTCTTGGCCGCATTTGAATGGGTTCCATCTTGTTGCAAGTTATTTAGGTTGTCTGGCTTCCATCTATTTAGAGAGTTTATGTCCCAAAAACCTTGCTTGTAGCCCACCTACCCACATTATACCTAGGATAGGCCCCATGAATCATAGTTAGAAACTTTTCCCTCAAGTTGAAAAGTATCCACCCACCAAACACCTTGATCATCCATCTCTGTCCTTCAAAATTCCAAAGTGGGGGATCTTTGTGGATGTAATACACACTTATTGGTATAAATAAAAGGACAAAAATCTTCTTCAAATTCCTAATATGTACAAGAAAGTAAGAATGGGTATAGAAACAATATAGATATCTTCCCTTCCCTCCTTTCCAAACCCAATGTGAAGTGATGATATGAGAACCCATGATTGATATTCCTATATGTTATGATTATAATAACGTTCTCTTTTATGCTACTATCATGCACACATGTTTGTTTTCCTTTAAATTTTTATGTTTGGTCGATGATAACTTATTTTTTATAAAAGGAACTTCCAATTTAACACCGTTGGGATTGAAACACCGAATTCAGGCATCATGGAATTGCGTACCATCTACCTCACACGTAAAATGGTGCATTACCTTTTTCTTTGGTTTGACCATCATGTGTTATTCACTTAATTTTGGAAGACTGCATTTCTTTTACACTTTCCTTGTTATCCCTCATAAACTTGGTGGTGACTCCATTACTTTTTCCCTTTTGAAGTGACCCAACTGCATAACACATTGAATCTAATTTCTAGAATGCATCAAAATCACAGAGTTGAGTTCACTAGAGACTAGAACCAATGTTGTCAAAGATCTTTATGAGGTTAAGGTTTTTTTTTGTGAAATTCTTTATGTCTAGGGATTCACTGTACCCATGTCATATGTCCTTGAGTTTACATCTTGATGAAGTGTGGATTCATCTTCTCCCAGCCCTCATGATTTTACATATCTGACCTATGAATATGGGAGGGAGTTCTACATATATGATTAGATACATACTTGGTGATTGTTAGATATACTTGATAAGTTCATTTATCGACCAAATACTCAAGGATATGTCCATACATTAAGCGCCCTCATTTACTGGCATTGTAGAAAATTATGAGAAGGAATAATGAAGTAAGTTGATAATACATATGGAAAAGAGAGAGAACATTCTTCGATCACTCCCAACTAGTCACCATGGTGGTCATCTGTATCTTTCATCATATCTTAAGTGTGACATGTCCTCATACATGTTCCTCCTTCATATACTTCAATCATCCTTTTTGTATTCACCTGATTTTCAATCTTGGCTTTTATATTCACAAAGCATTTCTTCTTTGGCTTTGTTTAGAAAATTTTGAACTATGTAAAAAATAAAATGTCAAAAAAAAAGACAATTATGGTCACTTTCTAAAAATGTGCCATAATATATTGAGGACTTTATTGTTCTTTAGGTCAGTTAAACAACAAAAATATTGCCTAAATATTTTTTTTGTAGGAAAAACATATTGTTGCACATAATTTTATTTTCTATTCAAAATCATGTAACCTTTTACATATTACCTCATGATGAGATATTAATGAAAAATGATTTTTTGGGTTTAAAAGACAATAAGTTTGTACTTCACATCTTTTCTTCCTACGTTGATAGTAAAAAGAGTAGTGCTCATGCTACCCGGTCTGAAAGACACCCATGCATTAGTCGTGGAAGGGACTCTGTGCAAACCAGAGCATCCTTAGCCTTAAACATGTCCACACCCTTGTCCCATCAATCAAATATGGCCACCATGATACGGAAGTATACTTAGGGAAGTAGTTTACTCAGTGAACCCATAGACTTGTGAAGGATGAAGTATATTCTACATCTTGTGAAGTTAAAGAAATCCATTCCACTCATTGTCGGGTACAAATGTGAAATAGTTGACATTATATTTATTAAAAATCATGAGGGGTTAAATGGGGAAGGCACTTTCTTTTGAAAGAACATACAAAAGTCACACTCAATCCTTTTTAAAATCTAAGATAGAATCAGAATACTGCCAAAATGTTTACCCATTAGTAATATCTTCCATTTACAAATCCCAACATATCATGGAATATTTTTTTTGACCACTTAGTGAAATTGACTATTTAGAAACTCAAAATAGTGTAGTAATGTCGTCAAACTTTTGACTCCTTAGAAAACCCAACTTTTGAAAACCCATGATAGTGTCAAAACATTGTTGAATACCTTTGTAAAACCCCTTCTATAAAATTTAAGTTAGGGTCAAAATATTTTTGGGCTTCCAATTCGTTGGTAATCCCTTTTTCAAAACTCAAGATAGCATTAAAATGCTACTAAACTTTTGAATCCTTGATAAAATCATCTTTTTAAACCCAAGACAACTTCAAAACACTACCAAAACACGGGATCCTTATTAAATCCTAATTTCAAAACTAAAATGACGTCCAAATAGAGCCCAAATTTCTAATCAACTATACGTTACAAAACCCAGAGAGGTTTGAGATCATTTCATTCTTTTGGTGCAATATGTTTCAAAACTTAAATTACATCAAGCCCATATGAGGACTTTTTTTCAAAAAACCAAAATTTCAAATCCCAAAATAGAGTTGAAATGATGCCAAAATTTGACTTTTTCTAATGACCTCATTTAAAAAAAACACAAATAGGTTTGAGAAAACTTCAAACATTTGGTGAAATCCTTTTCAAATCTCAAAATATTCCAAGTTTACAAAAATTCATGATTTCAGTGAAACTAGGTCTTCAGAAAATAAAATAATGTTGAAATACTTCTAAAATTCTGATTTTTCTTTTGTTAACAATCGCAAAACTCCAAGATCTGTTAGAACCACAAGATGTTTCAATCCATTGGTATGCACTCATACAATCTCCAAGAGCACGAAGGAGAAAAACCCATAAAATATTGTGGCATCATACATGCATGACCAACCACAAGCCACAAATCATTCGGGTACAAGGTTAGAATAAGCTATGGACCCCAAATTTAATGAAGTATTAGATATGAAACACATCACTTGGGTATACAATAGGAAAATGATGTTTTCCTTTCCTCTTTCAGTAATTTATTGACTGACCTAAATCACACATCCAAAATGGAGCAGATCTAGAGTATTCAGACTCTTAAATTTATAACCTGACACTCAAGCCTTTACAACTATTATATGGGGTTCGATGTAGTAAGTAGGGTTCGATACACAAGGACAAGGAGTGGTATGTGTTAAAAATGTAGAGACTTGTCTTATTTACACCAACCAAAGAGTGAGTTAAAGTGGTTTTCCTTATGGAAATATGGTACTTCAATAGACAAGTAAAGTAAAACTACTAAACCAAGAAAAGAAACAAAATAAGAGAGCAAGTAAAATCAAGGAACAAAATATCAAGCATGGATGGGGAACTTGGATTGGGTTTCACCATCTTAGGACTCTTACCAACACGCAATACTCACACCCATTGTATACGCTTAGCATGTTTACAAGACATCATCATATGTTTCTATTCCCTTCTCTCTCGAGCATGGGATAGATCTAGATTATAAGGTTGTCTCTCTCTCGAGATGGAAAACAAACTATCACAAAATAACCATATGACCAATAGATTAAGCATTCCAACATTATAATGCATCCATGCAACTTCATATCATTTAGAAAAGGTTAATACTACTCTTTCTAGGTATCAACAATAAAGTATCACAAGATGGTAGCTAATCATACAAACAAAGCATTAAGACCAGGAGTATGGAAATAATTATTTCTAAGAGTTTATGTTCAATGCATATAAGTATACACATGTTGGGAGAGCCTTAGTGTCTACTTCCAACCCAAGAAATATGTTTATACACTCATGGTGGTGGGTAGCATAATGAATTTACAGGTGTAACGAGAAATGGAGAGGAGATGAAGAAATGGATGAAGGGATGTAGTAGGATGAACAGATCTGGAGAAGAAGAAGGGGGATACACCAACTATAACCACAGATCAACAAGGTTAACGTATGTGTTCTTTGGATCTAGATCTGGAGTGGACCTCAAAGATGGTTGCTCCTTCTCTCAAAGAAGAAACCAGTGGGACTTGGTGATGGAATAGGTTTGCTATCTCCTTCAGACTCTCTTCTTCATAGATATCAAATCAATGGGAAGATGGATGTGTGGTACGACAACAATTCATCCTATCTCCCCCTTTCGTGAACCCTTAAATGACTGAGGTGGTAAACTATTTATAGGCATGACTTTTTAGGTAGAATATCCAATCGTCATTGGTGGTGGAGAATCCCAGTGGTCGATGAGATTGTAAGATCCCATTGGTCACTAAAATTGCAGGATCTAGGAATGACCATTGGTCCAGAATCGGATCAGACCTGACCGAGGACCAAATTTTAACAAATTTATGGATCGTAGACTGGACCATTTTAAAGTTGGACCAGATCGGGACTAGGCCATTTAAATGTTGGACTGGGCTGGGACTGGACTATTTGGACCGCAATCAGACTTTTTATGCATTTTTTTGGATAAGGTAATATATTGCAGGCAAAAAACTGTATAGGGTAAGACCTATACTATACAGGGGTGTGTTAGCTACAAAACCCCAATGCAAATAAGAGATCAGTTCTAAACATTTACAAATTTTAGGTTTGACCCTTCTAGGGGTAAGACTTTTTATGCATTTTACAACTTATTTAATAGTATAAAATAGATAATCTTAGTTATTTTAAATAATTATATAATATAAATATCAAACAATTATAGTACTTTTTTATACGTGTGATGTTTTTGTACTTGTGACATAATATATATTCGAATATCTATGTAATTTACATATAAATTGGTCTACTGTCTGGACCGCATTCTGATCACTTTTGGACTAGATCGGACCACAAACCAAACTTCCAAAAAGTTTAGACCGTGGACCAGACCGAACTGAATAGTTTGATCTAGTTTTATAGTCTGGACCACCATTGCTCACCCCTAGCAGGATCCCAGTGGTCACTGAGACCATGGGGGCGTTAACCAACAATCATAAAACCTCAATAGTTGTTGGTTTTTGCTATGGCTCAATAGTTGTTGTTATTAGTAGGTCATCAATTGTTGAGGGTCAATGTGTCATCAATCGCCAGTCTATTGAGCCTAGTGGTTGGTAAAGATGCATTCTCAGCATTTTCTGCTAATTGCAAGCTCTCGTCCCTCTTTTCCAGAAGCAAGATGAGGCTCATATACGTAGACAAGGCTCATTCAATACTTGACGGATGAGCTTGTGGGGCGGTCATCGAGACTAGGAGCTTTCTTGACATCGATGGTAATGAGCCATCGACTGTTGAGGATTGGTATCGATTGGTCGCTCAGCCTTTTTGTCTCTATTCTTGTGAAGTTTCCTATGTAACAAAGTAAATGACATGAAGTAAGGGTTATTACTACCCAAGTGTTAAAACAAGAAGGTTTATTGGAATAAAGTATCATTAAGTCGCCAGTGTGAAGGTAAAACACACATTCAAAATCCACAAAATTGGATGTTATTAGCCCCCCTGACAAAAAAAAACTTATAGTCTAGCTTGTCCTCAGTCTAACAAATAGAATTAAGTCATTGAATGAATTCAAAGGTCTTTATTAGATTAGTGTTTTTGGAGTGCGAATAATTACATTATGTCATCCTTAAGTCAAGACATATGTATCATGGTTGGGTGTTGTTAATCCCAATATTCACTTTCTAGGATCAACGGTTGTGTTACTTGTATTACCTATTGTGACCTTCTTCTAAGGAAGGATTTCTCCGTTGTGATGCACCAATAATCCCTTTCTTGGTTGTACTTACACAAGGTTATGATTAGAGGCCGCTTTTAGACCCAACTTTTATTTTAGGGAGATCCTAAATATTGTGTTGGGGTAGGCTAAGGTAGAAGTATTTTCCTACCTTTATCAGGTTCGCCCAACCATGGTTAGTGTTGTAAATATAGTTTTACCCGATTTGGGTCATAATGTAGTCTCAGATGGTTATTTGAGGTTCACCTTAAAAAGGTAGGTGGGAATTTTGGCCTTCAGGATTGTGCTCCTCAGCATCATTTGAATTTTGGGCACAACTCTCATGATTTTATTCCTCTTTGAATTATTTTTGCTCACAGGCTTGCGGTCATTAGGATTTTAGGGATGTTTTGGGCTGCCAAGCCTCTTTTGATCTCAAAGTGGGGATTTAAGCACCATAAGGAGTATGTATTTCCTCTTTGCTAGGGTTAGGCACTTTCCTACATTTACATGAGGTCTAGGGTAATTAATAAGGAGATTATCAAATAGAGTCCTCATATAGAGGGTTTGTCTTGGAATAATAGGCATCCTTTTACATTTTACAATATCTTGGGATAAGGCTGATGTAAAAACATTATCACACATGAGTTTTATGTAAATTAGATAGCTCAAATTTGTCATTCTTGAAATAATTACGCTAAGAGTTAGCCTGAAGATAAGAAAGTCTAATAGTGGGAGTTATGAAAACATTCAATAAAATTGGATCCAAAATGTGTCTATTGTACTAATTCTAACAATACTTCTAATTTCTATTCAGAAAGTTTAAAATTTTTCAAAATTTTCCAATTTGGGCTTATGTGCAAAATCAAAATTTTGTAAGTTCAAGCAATCAAAAAGGTTAATATGTAAAAATTTGAATGAGTAGAGGGTATGAGAGTAGCACCTCCTATACAAGTTTATATCCCCCCAAACATATCATACACTCTGTCCCAGAGTGTCAAGGATGGAGGTTGGATATAAATGGGTGGGTTTTACTCTTCATTTGAAAGTCCTTGGATTTCCCAACAGGAGCACATTATGCATAAATTCCTTAGAGTGTATAGTAGCACTCATGCTACAAACTTTCAACTTTGACTTCCCGGTCTGCCAAAGTTATCATCTTGTATAAGTAGTGAAAACCATAACTTTCAGATTGTTGGATTTGTTGGCAGGGCTTCCGTGGTAGAATTGTAGCTTTTTGAATTCTTTATTATAGACAAATTGGTATCCTTTCCCATGTTCTTATATCATCATGATGATTTCTTCTGCATAAGTCTTCACTTTCTCCTCCGTGACACTCTTTGACATTATCATATTGTATACTTGTTCAAAGTGAAGGTTTCATCTTAGTTGTTGCATAGGACTATGGTTTTCACCTTGACGTTGATCACAAAAAGTGTTTAGTGGTTATCATGCAAAATTGACAAGAAGATGACGTCTAGAAGAGAGCTTGTTAGGGGTTGTATCCGTCTTTCTTTTTATCTAGAGTTCTTCTTGTGGATAAATGTCCTCCACTAGAAGGTAGTATGCCATGTGTGTATTGGGCATGCTATCCCCAAGTAGGGACTGGTAAGCTGACATTACACTCACAGTCATATATCCATTTGTTCTTGAAATTTCACATCGGTCATCATTTAAGACACGTATATCATCTCTTTCAAAGGCAACTTCTCCAAGGTCATCATATGCTTGTAGCTTTTTCATTATTAAGAGAAGAGAGATGATGCTTTGGGTGGTGTCATCTGTAGTTTGTTCCTTGTATCGTCGTTAGTGTTCTTTCTAGTCATGGTTGAAATTTTCCAGAGCTTCACTAAAAGTTCGAGTTAGAGTAGAATTTTTGTTCTAATGACATGTTTATATACTCGTGGCATCCTGATGGTCACTGAGGTGTATAAGATTTCAACATTCACTGAGAATTTGAGCATCTCAGAGGTTACTGGGAACTTTCGTAGTCTTGGTGATCATTAAGTCTTAATTGATCCCTTCCTTTGCTAAGAACCCGACAGTCAATGGAAAATGTGATTCTCAACAACTAACAACTTTTATCCAAACCATGGCTTGAATTCATCCCTAAAATCAAGGCACATATTTAAAATTCATAACCAACTTTATTCTATATACACTAGAAATTAAGAAACAAAGTAAGTTGCCCGAAACTATGATGAACTTTTTTTTGGAGAAGCCAGGAGGCTATTTATTCATCTCACCCTCCTCTTGCAAGCCAATAAGGATAACAATTACATGAACTAGCATCTAATTTAAATTGAAACCTGGTAGTACTACTACCATTATACTTGTCTTCAACTAAAGCATTCCTAACACACTCTGGTGGTCTGGTATAATTAAAGACCCCAGTTTTTTGCTTTTGGTGGTATTTAGCTAAGGCATCTGCTACCTTATTACAATCCCTTACAGAAAATTTGATAGTCCATTCCCCTTGCTCGCATATTTTGCATTGTATTCTTTCAATGAATCTGGAAAACTTTGGGTTGTCCCTTGGATTGTTCTATAGCATATCTACAAAAATCTTGCAATTAGTTTCAATAACCACCTTGGGTGTGCGTGACTGGCTAGCCATCTCACATGCCATATCCACTGCCAAGATCTCTACATGTACGGCAGAATCTGCAGTCGTATCCCTTACATGTGCAACTACCCATTTTCCCTCATGGTCCCGAACTATAATAGCTATAGTAGTCTTGTTCTTCTTCCATGCTGCATCTATATTAATCTTCAAGAAATCCTCTGTTGGTTTTTCCCATTATTTCCTACCCATCGACATCATCTTCTTATGGTTTTTTATGTCCCATGCCAAATCATTTAGCTTGACTTCTCGTGCGATCCTCTGGACAAGGAGTTGGGGTGGTAGGTTGATTTTTTCAAACACTTGTGTGTTTCGTGCTCCCCGCAGCAGCCAATAGGTAATCAGGAATGTAATAGTATTTGAACCTCTATTCTGTATTTGCTCTCTAAACCATTCATCAGATATGGACTGAAACAAATGATCTGTGTGGGCGATGTTCAGCGTTTCCAACCAAACCGTCTTCGAATATGGGCAATCTCGCAACACATGAGTCATTGTTTCCTCTCCATTTGTGCATCTATTGCACTTAGCATTGCTAGCCAACATGCAATGAACTCTTCTATGGCTTGTGAGAATTTCACCATGCATGGCTAGCCAAGTGAAGTACTTGATCTTTGCAGCTATTTTCAGACTCCATATCGAACTCCATTCTCCTTTCGTCCTAACTTCCCGTTGCCGCATAAGAATTGTGTATGCAGATTTAGTTGAGTAGTTTCCACTCATTGTTTCTGCCCACACTCTAACATCGTGTTGTTCCCAGTTCAACGGAGGTTCTAGCTTCAGAATGTCTTGCATAGTCCTTAGATCGAGCCAAGCCATGAGGAATTCCTCATCCCAGGTCCCGCTGTCCAGTACTACACTTGCAACTTTCAGGTCGGTTAGATCTTCTGGTATTTTGTGTGTTGTTTGTGAGGCAAGTTTGATTCCTGGCCCTACCTAGTAATCAAACCAGAAGCTTACATTGTTGTCGTTTCTCAGCACCATGTATTAGTTCTCCATTATCATCGGCTTGCACATGAGTGAAGCTTGAGCTCCTCGCGAGGTGTTCGCCGCTCTCCCTTCAATATGGTTGTCAAACCGTTTCCTCATGAATTGGCACCAAGCTGTGTTTCTTTTGCACGCTATATCCCATGCATTCTTAGCTAAGAGGGCTACATTCCACTCCCTCATAGATTTGAGCCCCAAACCTCCATGCATTTTGCTACTCGTAACTTTGTTCCAGGCCACCAGGGACATGGGATTAGTTTTGTTCCCCCCCCCATAAAAACCACCTCACGGTGCTATCAATTCTATCACAAATGCTCAACGGTAAGGCTATTGTTTGCATGACGTATGTAGGTATAGCTTCAATTGTAGTTTTCGCCAGACAGCATCGGCCTGCTAGCAACAAAGATCTTACTGCCCACCCATTGATTTTAGAATCGATTATGTCCAAAATGCCAGCATATGTCTTTTTGGTCACTCTTGAATGGATGATTGGGACCCCTAAATATCTGCCCAGATCATCTGTTTCTTGAAATTTACTAATTCTTGTGATCCTGGTTATCCTTGATCTTGGAACTCCTTTCGAGAAATGTATTTGTGTCTTGGTGATGGAGATAGCTTGCCCTGAGGCCTCTTCAAACTTGGTAAAACATTTCTTGATAACCCACATTTGTTTGCATGTGGCTTCTCCAAAAAGGATCAGATCATCCGCAAAACATAAGTGAGATATCTTTATTCTAGACTGTCCCATTTTGATCGGATTCCACTCCTTGCATTGGACAAGTGCGTTTATAATCTGACTTAATCTTTCAATGCATAAAATGAAAATGTATGGTGACATTGGGTCTCCTTGCCGGAGTCCTCGACTTGGTTTGAACTCATTAGTACAACTTCCATTCCAGATAATCGAGTATTCACCAGTAGTTATGGAATTCATGATGGAGGTGATGATGTTTGTAGGAATTTTAGTTTTTTGCAATGTGTCATGTATGAATTCCCATGAGAGCTTGTCATAAGATTTAGAAAGATCAACTTTAATTGCCATATAAGCAGGACCTTGCCTTCATTTCATCATGTGAATTACTTCCTGGGTAAGGGATATGTTATCAGTGATGCGTCTTCCTGGTACAAAGGCACTTTGAACGTCTGAAATCCATCTAGGCAGATACCCCTTCAACCTCTCGACTACAATATTTGATATGAGCTTCAAACACATGTTATTTAAAGAGATAGGTCTTAACTGGTCGCATGACAAAGGTTTGCTAATCTTTGGTATAAGAACAATCTTGGAGTCGCAGAGCTCTCTAGATAAAGATTCACCTCTTAAGGCTTTTTTGGCAGTATCCAGCACTGAGCTTTTCACCACATCCCAATGGTTTAAAAGAAAAAGTCCGTTAATTCTATCCGAACCTGTAGCTTTATATGGGTTCATTGTTTTTAGAATTTTGTGGCATTCGCCTTCGTTAGGTTCTACAACAATCCTATTTAGCTGATCCTGTGTCAACTTCTTGTAGTGACCTAGAATGGAGTTGATCGTCATCATTTGACTTTGTGCCTTTTCAGTAAGAATTGAACAGAAGTGTGTGTGAACCAATTCCTTTAGCTGTCCTTCCTCAGAGATCCACTCTCCATCATTATTTTTTATTTGAAGGATTGTGTTCTGCCTTCTCCGTTGTTTGATATATGCACTGTAAAAATTTAGTATTTGAATCTCCGTCTTTGATCCAGTCTATATGGATTTTCATTTTCCATTCTTCTTCTTCCTCTTTTAGTATTGCATCTAAGTTAGCTTTCATGTTCACATAGATACTGTCGGTGATTGGATTGTAATAGTTGGCAAGTTCTTTTTCTAATCTGTTTATATTGCATATTAAAGTAGTTTTTCTCTTCCTGCTAGCCTGGATTTGCTCCCGATCCCACTTGTAGACCATATCCTTTATATGTTTAACGACATCATTGAAATCTGCGTTCTGTTTCCAGCTACTGGCGAGCATTTTATGAAAATCTATACTAGTGGCCCACGCCGCCTCTGCTCTAAATCTATAAGTTTCAGCTCATTTATTCCGGATACACTTAACCAAAATCGAACTATGATCTGACTGCAATCTTGGTAAGTGTTCGATGAAGAAATTACCATGCTCCTGAATGAAGGCTGTATTTGTGACAGCCCGATCTAGACGCTGCTGTAAATTGCCTTATTTGAAGGCAAATCTAGGGCTTGAGAAGCCAAGATCAGAAAGCCCCGCTTCTAGTAGCATTTCCTGAAATGTTCTAGCCTCAGAAAGATTATAGTGTACACTCCCACTTTTCTCACTAGGATTACAAGTAGTGTTGAAATCACCTAGCACAATCCACGGTTTGGTGAATTTGTTGCCCATGCATATCAGATGTTTCCAAAGGAGCTTTCTTACTGTAATGTGTGGATTTGCGTAGACAAAGGTTACTAGGGTAGTATTATTGATGTAGCATGTTACAAATTGGCGGTGGTAATTGATGATGGATACCTCACAGTCCCTTTCATTCCAGCACACCCATATTCCTTTGGAGAAACCTTGAGTTTCTACTCGGAATGATTTCTCGAATCTGAGTCTAGTAATAGTTTGTGTTGCTTTTGTCCCTCTCATCCAAGGTTATATGATCGCCATGATCTTTGGTCTGTGGACAGACATTAACTCTTTGAGATTGCATTGTGTTTCCTTCTTCCCAATACCTCAAATGTTCCATCACATGAGGTTTAATATAAGTTCAGCTATAGGTGGGGGGGCATTTGTAACATCCCTGGCATCCTCCTCAATCAAGTTCCCTGACAAGCTTTTCTCATTTTCTTTATTTGATATTATATCTTCCTCTTGGCTTCCCAACCTACCTTCCTCTGATTCATGACTTAGCTATTTGTTTGAGTTAGTGCTTTGGGCGGTGGTTTCTATTCCTCTTGGACTTCTATGTCGAGCATCAATGGTAGAGGGTGGATGATGTTTACCACACCTTTTCATTTTGGTTCTGTTGCTTTTACACCTCCTTCCGACCTTTAATTGTCCATTATTTGCCAGTGCCTCATTGATCTCACATAGTTCCTTAGATGTCGTCTGTGTTTGGATTATAGTGTTACAGGTTGTGTTTACTATAGTCTCCATGTCTTTTCTCCCTCCTCCACTTCAATAACCTCAACTACATCATCAACAGACGAGCTGACAACAACATGCGTCGACTTGGTGGTATTGTTTCGGACGATATTGTCTTTGGTGTTTCTATTTTCCTATGTATTCGTGATATCATGTAGGAGCTTTGATGTGTTGCTTCCTTCTTCTCCTGTTTCGTTGCTTTCTTCTTTCTCCACACTTTCTCTGGTCTTCTAGTTTGTTGAACAATAGGCACCATTTCCTTATCACCTACAATATGTTCTGCCTCATCCTCCTCCCAAAGGCTAGCAAAAGGGTTAACATCTTGCGTGTATGTGTGCTTTTCCATGTTCTGCAACTACTTCCTCCTCCCTTTTTGATGGCCCTGTGTCTGCCATCCCTCTTCCGACTAGTTGGCTCTCTCGTTGCTGCGTCCATTATTTGTTGATGTATGGGTGTGTGGTGGCATGTTTGTTTCAGTATTTGACACTACATTCTCCGTAAGGCAGTCCTTTGAGACATGGCCTTCCTTCCCACATCGAGCACATGCCAAGGGTAGACCTTCATACACAACTTCATACTTCTCTCCATTAATCAAAATAGCTGCTACTAGATCCCTCATCGTATCTACCTCGACTGTGAGCCTCACAAATTGACTTCTTGTGCGACTGGCTGTATGTTCATCTACCTTAATGAGTCTTCCGAGTGCCAGCCCTATATATTCGTACATGGTTGGGACATATAGATGAAGGGGAAGGTTTACTATTCTCACCCATGCCACGAATAACTCAGGAAATTCCTCCCTTGGCTTGAAGGTAGGGTACCAGTCCCAAACGATAAGGTTTAAGGAAAAAATCATCCATGATCCCCCTATCATAGCTACATCGTAGTCTCTTTGGAAAGATAGTTGGATCATGAAGTGACCCTTTTCCATCTCGTACATGTTGAAATGGCCCATAATCTTCCACAAGAGTTTTAGGTGATCTAAGAGCATCATATATCCTATGTCCGCTCCTAATAATCTCACAACAATAGCATATCTCCAAGGCTTGACTAGATTATCTTCTGCCTAAGGGATTATCAATATCACTGGTTTGCTGTCTACTTCACCTAGCATCACTACTACAGAAATAGCATTCAATGTCACTTTTCTGGGCATCGGTTATTAAGGAAAACCGACGCCTATAATATAAGGCGTCGGTTGTTTAAGCAAACTGACGTCTATATTCGAAAACCAGCCAGACACGTGTACCGCTTTGTATTCAGCGTTGGTTGACAATAACAAACCGACGCCTAAAAGCGCCCACAAAATCCAATTTTCGAGCGAAAAGAAAAAGTGTCACATACAGCGTCGGTTATTTAAATAGCCACCGACACCTATGTGTGATGAAACTTTGCGTGAAAAGTGTCACTTTCCGCGTCGGTTATCTGTTGATAACCGACGCCGAAAGTGGTTCCCGCCAAACAATTTCGTGAAAATATCGTCCAATTGAGCGTCGGTTGGTTCAAACAACCGACGCTAAAGTTGTTTAGGCATCGGTTGTGACAAACAACCGACGCTATAGGTGAACTTTATATTCTGCGATCACTCGACTGTTCCCCTTTCTTCTGTTTCATCGCCTAAACAGCTTTAGCTCCCGCCGCAACTGTTGTCGCCCGACCCTCCACTCCGCCGCACCCCTCCACGACAGTGCCGCCACGCCGCCTTCTCCGGCACAGCCTTCTCCTCCGGTGCCTCCACGCCGCCTTCTCCTTCGGTGCCAGTGCCTCCACGCCGCCGCCGCCAGGATGACAGAAGCTGCTCTCCATCGCCGTCGCACTGCCTCTAGGGTTTAGGGTTGCTAGATGCTTCTCCGCCGCGCCGCCGGTTCGACCACAGCTCCTCTCCACCGCCGTCGTCCACTCTGTGCCGCCGTCTGCAGACCACAACTCTTCTCCAAACCGGTATGCCCTCTTCTCTGTATTTTATTAGAGCTAGGAGGCAGAGGTTGCGTGTTAGTGAATGAAGTCTAAGGCTCTTTCCTCTCTCTCAAGCTCATGAAATGTGATTCTTACTGAAATATGATGATGGGACAATTTTTTCTCTGCCATAGTTGAAATTTTCCTAATTGAAAAGGTCAACTTACCGAAAAGAATGCTCTTCTACCTTTTATTTTAAAGATGCATTCTATATACAATTTTCCTGTACCCACAATTGCTGATTAGTTTTCTTGTACAACTGGATTCTTCAAGGAAATAGCTACAGCTAGATAAGATCGTGTACACTCTGTATTTTTTCCCATCCCTTCTACAACTGGATTCTTCAAGGAAATAGCTACCTTGGGTCTTTATAGGTTATTTTAATGTTGTCCGAAGGAATTATGAAAAAATTAGTAAACAACCTCCTACAAAAAAGTCTATGCAGGACTTTAACATGTGTGTTATGAATTGTGGATTGTTGAGTTAGAAATGAATGGACCCATCTTTGCATGGGACAATCATTAAGAAGGGAAGAATTTCATTACATCTAAAATTGATAAAGTAGTTTACAATGATAAATTCCTTGATATTGTTTCTAATTTTCATAGGAAAGTTGATAAACATGTACATGCGGAAATATGGTTATTAAACCAATGGTTATAACATATAATGTCTAGTAAAGATTCCTAGACCTTTTGTTTGAAACTATTGATTTCTTGATTTATGATTTAATAATGCTTTGTTGATTAGGATTAACCATGTTGCCTGTAGTTTATAGACATTTATTATATATAAGAATGACAACACATGTATTTGTTGGCCTAGAAACCCATCCAAGATTAACTCATTAGGAGTAAATCTTGGATAGTCCCCGGTTTGGGACTGTTCTTGCACACCTAATCTCACTTAGGATGTAAGTGTATAATGTATATTGGGTTTTCGAGAAAACTTCGGTAGCATTTCCCCGTTTGTTCTCTAAGTATATATGTACTTAGAGAACATCGGGGAAATGCTGCCGAAATTTTCTTGAAAACCCAATACACATTATACACTTACTAGTGAGATTAGGTGTTCAAGGATGGGATAGGTGGTACATATTTATTATATATAAGAATGACATCAAATGTGTTTGTTGGCCTAGAAACCCATCCAAGATTGACTCATTAGGAGTAAATCTTGGATAGTCCCCGGTTTGGGACTATTCTTGAACACCTAATCTCACTTAGGATGTAAGTGTATAATGTGTATTGGGTTTTCGAGAAAATTTCGGTAGCATTTCCCCGTTTGTTCTCTAAGTATATATGTACTTAGAGAACAGCGGGGAAATGCTGCCAAAATTTTCTTGAAAACCCAATACACATTATACACTTACTAGTGAGATTAGGTGTTCAAGGATGGGATAGGTGGTACACATTTATTATATATAAGAATGACATCACATTATACACTTAGGTAGGATGTAAGTGTATACCCTAATCTTTTCCTAATATATACTTGTTTCCTAATATATACTTGTTTTCTCTGATCATAGAATGGATAGATCATGGATGTCCATTCGTAATCGTTGAACCCCAGAGTTTATATCTGGTCTTGATCAGTTTATTAGATTTTCCGAGGAACATAGGAAAAAACCTACAAATAGGTTCTACTGTCCATGTAGGCATTGCGGTAACAACTTGAAAGTCAACACTGGTGAGGAAATCAAAAGTCATGTCATGTGCAACGGGATTGTACAAGGCTATACAGAATGGCACTGGCATGGAGAGATTTCAAAATCGAAACCAGTAGATGTCAATAGCAGTGCTTGGGTGGAAGAAGAAATTGCCTCCGATGACGTAAATGTGAACGAACCAGTTCCAGTAGACATCGTTGATGCGATGCTGGATAGTTGTAGGGTAGAGCACACCGATCCACCTCCTATCTTTAGAAACATTGTGCATGATGCTGAGATACCGTTATACACAGGCTGTGCTAAGTTTACGAAGCTTAGCGCTGTGTTGAGATTGTATAAGTTGAAAGCTAACGATAGATGGAGCGACAAAAGCTTCACTTCATTGTTGACTTTGTTGAAAGAAATGCTTCCTGAAGGAAACGAGCTGCCAATCTCAACATACCAGGTAAAGAAAATGTTGTGCCCAATGGGAATGGAGGCCAAGAAGATACATGCATGCCCGAATGATTGTGTATTATTTCAAAAGGACTATGTAGATTTGAAAGATTGTCCAAAATGTGGTGCGTCACGGTATAAATTGACGACTTCAGGGAGTCCAAAACTGGTTCTCCTGCCAAGGTGTTGTGGTATCTACCTATAATATCACGGTTTCAACACTTGTTTGCAAATCTGAAAGATGCGAAGAATTTGAGGTGGCATGCAGATGTTAAGAAAAATAATGATGGGATCTTGCGACATGCGTCTGATTCCCCACAGTGGAAGAAGATTGATCTATTGTACCCCAAATTTGGTGAAGAAGATAGGAATCTAAGACTTGGGCTTTGTACAGATGGGATGAATCCGTACGGGACATTGAGCAACCAACATAGCACTTGGCCAGACATGCTTGTTATATACAATCTTCCTCCCTGGATGTGTATGAAAAACAAGTACGTTATGTTGTCATTGTTGATATCGGGCCCTAAACAACCCGGAAATGATATCGATGTTTATCTTGAACCTTTGATTGATGACTTAAAGAAACTTTGTGCTGAAGGTGTGATGACCTATGATGCTTCAGCAAGAGAGACATTTCGTTTGCACGCTATGTTGTTTTGCACTATTAATGACTTTCCAGCATATGGGAATTTGTCTGGATATAGTGTCAAAGGAGCTAAAGTGTGTCCTATATGTGAAGAAAACACTGATTCAATAAGACTAAAACATGGCGGCAAGACTGTATATCTTGGTCATCGAAGGTTTCTTTCAAAATTCCATCCGTATCGTAGGAAGCGCAAAGCATTCAATGGATGGAATGATGAACGGAGTGCACCTAAACCTATACCAGGGGATGTTGTTTATGAAAGAGTAAAAGACATTGTCAATGAATTTGGTAAGAAATCACAATGTAGTATGGCCACACGGAGTGACAATTCTTCATTCAAGAAGAAGTCAATATTTTGGGATCTTCCATATTGGAGTTCTTTGACAGTCAGGCATTGTATCGATGTAATGCATGTTGAGAAAAATGTCTGTGATGGCATCATTGGTACTCTGTTAAATATACCAGGTAAGACTAAAGATGGGATAAAATCCAGACTGGACCTACGTGAAATGGGAATAAGGTCAGAATTAACATAATTACGTGAAATGGGTAGTAAAAGAACATACTTACCTCCCGCTTGTTACACGTTGTCTAGAAAGGAGAAGAAATTTTTTTGTGAATGCTTGGTAAATGTTAAGGTGCCACATGGTTACTCATCCAACATCCGTAGATTGGTATCAATGAAAGATCTGAAGTTGATAGGTCGTAAATCTCATGATTGTCACACTCTAATGCAACAAATATTGCCTGTGGCAATTCGATCTATATTGCCGAAGCATGTAAGGTTTGCAATTACCAGACTTTGTTTCTTTTTCAACAGTCTATGCAGCAAAGTTATTGACCCTTATACTCTCGATAATTTGCAAAGAGAAGTGGTTGTTACCCTATGTCAGCTTGATATGTATTTCCCTCCTTCGTTCTTTGATATCATGGTACATCTTGTTGTCCACTTGACTAGGGAAGTGAAAATGTTGGGACCAATTTTCTTGCATTGGATGTATCCCTTTGAACGATACATGAGCATT
Source organism: Alisma plantago-aquatica (assembly GCA_963693085.1). Lineage (NCBI taxonomy): Eukaryota > Viridiplantae > Streptophyta > Magnoliopsida > Alismatales > Alismataceae > Alisma > Alisma plantago-aquatica. The sequence continues at coordinate 957,153,018 of OY856409.1, forward strand.
TTTAAAGGTGATGTTTGAAACCGTTATCGGCATGAAGGGAGTATTATTGAAGGTTATGTGGCGAGAGAGGTTATGGATTTTTGCAATGACTTTCTCAGTGGTAATGACACTCCTGATAATGACAAGAATATTGAGGAGGGCAAAGGAATTTTGGGATCACGGGTGAAAGTAATCAGCCGTGAGCAGTTGGAACAAGCTCACTTGTATATTTTACACAATATGGACGAAGTGAGTGTTTATATCGAGGAACATACCAATTTCATAAAGAGACAACATCCTCGAGCAAGTTCAATGTGGCTTGCTAGAGAGCATAATAAGACTTTTACTAAGTGGTTTGAAGATAAAGTCTTACATCAACTATCTCAAACACCAAATGATATTACAGAAACTATCAAATGCCTCGCCTTTAAACCAAAACCGAATGTTATGTCTTATGAAGGGTTTGCCATTAATGGATTCACATATTACACAAAGCGCCAAGATGATAAGAGTGTTGTCCAAAATAGTGGGGTCACTCTTCAAGCGTCGACTATGTACTTTGCAAGTGCAAAGGATAAGAGTCCACGTGAAGCTAAAATGTCATATTACGGTGTCATTGAGGACATTTGGGAGTTTAACTACATAGATTTCAAAATTCCGCTCTTTCAATGTAATTGGGTTGATAACACCAAAGGAGTTATAGTGGATGAATTGGGTTTCACTTTGGTGAACTTTGAAAAGATTGGCGAGAAGGGTGAACCATTCATATTGGCATCACAGATGAAACAAATATTCTATATCGATGATCCTGTGAATGATAAATGGTCGGTTGTTCTTCATGGTAAAAGACAATTCATTAAAGATCCTATAGATGAAGAAGAGTACTATGATAAGTATGATGACTCCAGTCCATTCTCAGTTGGGTTGCCAACTCCACAAAATATTGAAGCTAATGATGACTTATATGTGCGCGGAGATCACAATGAAGGATTGTTAATTGATAAAAGATCACAATTTTAGAGACATGTATGTTTATACAAATGCTAAATGTTTTCCTTTTTCTAGTTAATACAAATGCTAAATGTTTGCCTTTTTCTAGTTAATACAAATGCTAAATGTTTGCCTTTTTCTAGTTAATACAAATGCTAAATGTTTGCCTTTTTAATGACATTTTCAGATGGCTGACCATGATGAGCATGATGTCCATGATGAGCATGAAGTCCATGATGAGCATGCTGTCCATGACGAGCATGGTGAGGATACCAATGTAAGTTCTAAAAACATATCCTATATTTCTATAAAATTCATTATCTTCTAGTTATGTCATATATCCTATATTTCTATATTGGGCTAATTCAGTGTGTTTATTTTTGTCAAAATTTAGGTTGATGATGCACATGTACCCACTAAAGCACTGGAGCAACTTGATGCGCAGCACCAAACACTTAACAAGAAAAGGGGCATCACTTTGTTGAAGAAGTTAATAGCGCTAAGTGGCAGTGGATCCAAATTGGTTGTGGAGTTTGATAATGGAGGAAATGCAATTGGAGTGAACCGCAATAATTTTGTAAACTATCTTGGGTGTACCACTCGGAGCCATTGTGGTGTTAAGTATGATAATTGGCATAAAGTTCCTCAGGGGAAAAAAGACTTGATATGGAAGGATTTATGTGTGATTTATTATTATTTGCAATTCTATTTTGTAGATTACAAATTCTATTATTTGCAATTCTATTTTGGATACTAGTTAATAACATTTCTATTTTACAGAATCTGTTTGCATTGGATGAGAAGTTGCATCGTAAAAGTGTGATGCAACGCGCTAGAAAGATGCTTAGGAATTATAGGACAAATCTGAACAGAGAATACATAAAAGAGGGTGATAAGAAGAAGAAGTCAGCCCTTGAACAATGGAACTTCTTGGACAAAGAAGATTGGGACAATTTTGTTGCTTCAAGAAAATCTGAAGAATTCAAGGTATTAGGCGTCACTCCCAATTTAATTAATATACATTGTATTCACCTATTCAAGATTAACATTTCGTGCTACTAACCAAATCATTAATGTGCATACTAACTAGGCCCTCAGTGACGCACAAAAAGCAAGGCGTGCACTGAATGTGCATGACCACACTATGGGTCCAAAAGGCTATGCAAGCGTTTGCCAAAGACTACAGGCGGAGTCTGTGGCTACTCAGGAGTCTGCTGCTACTGAGGAGTCTGCCACACCCATGCCTCGCCATGATATCTGGATAGCTGGGAGGCAAAACAAGAAGGGTGAAATAAAGAAGCCCGTAACTGCTGAGGCGGCTGCGAAAATGGTAAAATACAACTCTTAGAGCAATCGTTTGAATATTTATTATTTGTTAACTTACCAATTTCTATTGATGGTGATTAGAGGGAGCTGCACGAGCAGAGGAAACAAGGCACGTTCATCCCTCAGGGCACACAGGATGAATTGACAGTTGCTCTGGGTAACCCAGAGCATCCTAGACGTGTTAGGGGTGCAGGCGCTGGTGTGGGCATCAAAGCATTCTTTGGGCCATCCCAGTGCAAACCCAGAGCGGGACTTTCACAAGAAGAGGTAACCTATATTTTTTTTAGAATGTTGCTGTAAAAGGAAATTCAATAATAAGAAGCTAATGTTTCTTTTATCCATGTATAAGAGAATAAGAGAGTCGAGGATATAGTTGCTAAGAAGGTCAACGATGTAGTTGCTGAGAAGGTCAAGGAAGAATTGTTGCGCTGGCAGGCATCTCAGGCTTCCAATCAGCCTATGGCGACCCACTCTTCTCCTGATGTACAGACTACAAGTAATCATGTAGACCCACCGCCTAACACGTCTGCTGTAAGTATTGTTTATGACATTGTAGTTAGTCTTTTCAAGTTGTTATGTTTTCAAGATGATATGTATATATGTATAATATTCTTTACGTAAATTTGTAGGCATTGAAGCCATGCCTCATAAGAATGCAAGACTACGTTGTTGCAGAGGCGCAGGCTTACCCGTCCCTTCCTGGGGCAATGTTTCACAGGACTCCAATGCCACAGGGCTACGTTCGTGTGAGCCCGATACGTGTGTTACCCGATTGGAGAGAAGCTACATTGCCATATCCCCACCCGGATATTGATACACTTGCTGATGCAGAAGGTGGGGTCATATTGTGGCCCAAAGCAGATGTCGTCTACACTACTGAAATTGTAAGATAAATTTACATTGATTTAGACTGTTAATGTGTATATATGATGTCAACTGATCTGAAATTATATATACAGGTTAAAAAGAAGACACCAGGAGCACCTAGGCCTCCACCTCCACTTCCTGCATTACCAACTTGGGTTCCAACTGACCTAACATACCCGTTAGGTCCTGCTTGTAGGGGAATGGCATGTTGGCTACGGGCACATAATATACATTGCCCGATAATTGTTTCTTTAGATGCAGATTATGCAGGTCAATCATACGATAGCTCTTTATTTATACAACATATTATTGAGTTGTTTATGTATGATTGGCTGAATACATCAATGATAGAGACATGGATAAGGTGAGATCTTGTTTATACATCCATATACCTTGTGTAAGATCCGGTGATCTGGTTTCTTATATATTAATGCATACGTAATATATGTTTTGCAGCTACTTAGTCGAAGATCATTGCAAACAATTTGCATTTGATCATGTGGGATTTTTGATTCCATCATTGATTAGTATGGTAGCTAAAGACCATGATACTGTTCAACAATACTGTATAGATGCTTTTACAATTTTTGGTCAGCAAAAGAAGACGATAATAATAGCTCCATTCAATGTCAAGTAAGTTTACTTTATTTATAATTTGGACTTAAGAAAATTCCATTTTTATCGTGCATTTTGAGTTATTAATTGTTAACTTTTTACCTCTAGCGGTAAACATTGGGAGTTACTAGTTATTGTCCCCGGGACGTTCACTGTTTATTATCTAGATCCCGCGGGAAGTACATTAAACACTAAAATTGGACACGTAATGAGAATGCCATTATTCTGGTGAGAAATATTTCCTTTTTGTATATGTTAACATCTCTTATTACATTACTATTTACTTATGCAATTTACTATGTTATATTAACATGTAGGGGTTTAGATGCATTCAAAAAGGCTGGAGGAACGGTCCCAAGGAAAAAGAACCAGCCAATAAATTGGCAGAATGTACAAGTAAGTTCCCGACTCCAATGTATATATTATTGATGTGAATTGTGCTTAGTTGTATTATTTTGTATGTTTCAATTTATAGTGCGCTACACAAGACAATGGCTGGGCATGCGCATACTATGTGATGCGATTTATGCAGATGATTATCCGATATGCTGCATTGGACATCGATACCATACATGAGGTATTATATATAGTCTCATTAGTTAGTATGAAATATATCAATCTTATTTTTATATTATTACTTATATATATACATTATTCTCTTTGCAGGTGTTTAAAACTGACAACACTACAGGTAAACGCTTAAAAAATATACATGCTCCATATACGATGGAAGCATTAAATGAAATAAGAGAAGAATGGGCCAAAACCATACAAGCAGTGGCAACTGTAAGATATAATTGGGATGTTGATAGCGATAATGAATGATACTTTGTAAATGAATATTTCTGAATGTTAATACATGTATTTGAATGTTTCTATATGTGTGAATGTGAGAATTGAATTGATGTCTGAATGTATCTACTTGTGTGAATTATTTTTTGTGAATTTTGCAGGTTTGTGGCCTGTTTGTAGGTTGATATCAATGGATGTCGTAAACCTGCAGTTCAGAAAACTGAACTGCAGGTTCTCATCCTGCTGACCAGCCACAGCAGGCATGTAAACTGATATAAAAAAATAGATATAGGCGTCGGTTATTTACAGAAAACCGTCAGCAAAGACCTACAGCGTCGAGTTTTTGCAAAACACCGACGCCTAATGTGGCCACAGCCGTACAGGAAATGGCGTCGGCTGTTCGTGTCAAATCGACGCCTATTTAACCTATAGGCGTCGGTCTTTTAGTAGATAACTGACGCCAAAATGGTTTGCGCCACAGTAAACGGCGTCATCTAGGACACTTTCTGCGTCGGTCTTTTAGTAGATAACCGACGCCGAATGTGTCCTAGATGACGCCGTTTTCTGTGGCGCGAACCCTTTTGGCGTCAGTTATCTACTAAAAGACCGACGCCTATAGGTTAAATAGGTGCCAGTTAAAAAACCGACGCCGAAGTGTTCGACCTTTAGCGGCGCCCACATAGGCGTCGGTCGGAAACTGACGCCAAAGGGGGTTAAACAACCGACGCCAAAGGCTGTTTCTGTAGTAGTGCGTAACATCTTGGACCGATAGCTTCTCCACATACAGGTTCTCAATGAAAATATTGTTCCTTCCTGGGATTTGGCTACCAGATACGACATCGCTATACGATGTTTGTGGTGTTTGTGCCCCAGTTTGGTGAGATACTTGATGACTTTCCTGTTCTGTTCCATTCTGGGATCTCATAGTCATCATATCCTGGTTTCGGCTGCCATCCTCGCTTCTTGCCTAGTTCGTATGGGCTCTGTCTTTGCCACTAACTGTATTCTGATATGCTTGTACTCCTTTCAATCCTGAGAAGTTGAATTGCAGGCCTAGTTCTGGGATGGTGAACCCCTCCCTTTTCTGTTTGGTTAAAAGATTGGTGCTTCGGTTTTCTATGTCTCCGATCTTCTCCATGGTGCCCTCGTATGCTTTTCCCCATCGAATCCGCCCCTATCCACCTCGGATTCAGTGTTTCTTTCGGTGCCACCGCCGCCATCGCCAGAGCCCCTTCGACCCCTAGGTTTCGCCATATTTTTTTTTAAACTATGATGAAATTTTAAAATTTAGAAAAATTTAATTACTAAAAAATAAAACAAGCTAAATATTAAGAGAACATGCCAAGGAATCTGTGGGTTCCCTCGCAAGAATCTCTAGTTCATAGTCTTTAGATTGACTTTATTTGGCTTACTTCATCAGACTACCTGTGGTGTGGTGGTGGTTCTTGTAATTGGACTTCTACTCTTTTGGTGAATGCTTAATAATCATAATATCTCTTGACTCTATGTGCAACATCCCTGACCTGGTTTATGAGGTAACTGTTAGCATATTTGATTAGTTGGGCTCAGGCCCATTGTATTTTCCCTTTTCTCTAATTATCCCATGTACTCTCTGTCTCCTATATATATATGAGACCCAACACTCTTATTTTAGTATGGAATTGATGCTCACTTTATCATGGTATCAGGAGCCGTAGCCCAGCCCTAACCCTCCCCACTCCTTTCTTTCCCTCCCATCTTTCTTTTCTCCCTAGCGGCTGCCGTATGCGATTGATTATCTACTGAGGCGGCGCTCACGATTCGTACTTCCACGTGCAAGAAGTTAGTTGGCTCTGCATCCTTCCCAGCCTGTATTCATCTCCACTTGCTCATTAGTTGCCTGATTTCATTGTATATTGCAACCATTATCATCTGTTGAATCGTGACGAGACGGAGCAACACGTGGAGAACCAAGCAGCCTTCATTCATCTCCATTTATTCATTAGTTGGTTGATTTAGTCGGCTGATCTCCATGTACTGAAGCCATTTCTACATACATGCTTCACGTACGGCTGGAGTTAGTAAAGATCACACTGATTTAGATCAAAAGCAAGAAGGTTTACAAAGTGAATCGCTCCCGTTCTAGTTTCTGAAGAAAAAAAAAGTGAACAAAAAAAGGCGAGACAAAAGACCTTGTACTAATTTATAAAGCACCAAAAAAAAGAGGGGCAAAGTTTTTTTTCCTCTCCATGTGGTTCCCCTAATCCACATGGTTGAGTGCTTTCTTTAAAAATTGAGGATTTTATGTTCTTCATCCTACCGTGCCATTAATCCGGTAGTGCTTTTTTTAACCTACCGAGACCCATTCCGGTAGTGCGACTCCTCATTCTATCGAGTTTTCATTCCGGTAGTATTTTTGTTTCGTTCATTTGTACTATGCTACATTCTAGTACCTTTACTTTCTATTTGTACCGTGCTACATTTCGGTACGATTCTGTCTTTTTAGACTGTGCTAGTCTTTGTTATCTTTCTTACCATATCATGGGTGATGCTGCTAAAACAACTATCGTTTACAATGATATGCGACACATATCTGCCGTAAAACATAATGATGACAACTTTCTAATTTGGATGAATGTTGTTCAGACATTTCTTGAATCTCGGGGTAAACTCAAGTTTATCACTGAGGATGCCCCTGTCGTACTAGATACTGCCTGGACTACAGGCAACAACCAAGTTCTCTCTTGGCTCTGGGGGTGCATGGAGCCTGATATTGCCGTCAAATACATGTGGCACAAGTGTGCGAAAACAATGTGGGATGAAATAAAGAAGTTCTTCACTCAAGAAGACAATTGTTTGTGTATCTACAACGCCATGGACAAAATCTTCTCGGAACAGCAAGGGGAGCGACCCTTGTCCAAGTACTATGATGCAATGAAGGCCCTGTCCAACCAACTAATTTTTTTCTCTGCCACGACCTCTGCCGAGGTTACTAAAGAAAGAGAAACTCAACTCAACGGGCTTCATCCTCGCTTTGCGGCTGTTTGACAACTAATCCTAGTTGGTGTGACCCTTCCATCCATGGACCATGCATATGCACGTCTGGCCCAGTCTGAAATGCTTGCTCCCCATATTTCTCCTAATGGTGCATGTGAACCTCCATCAACAATGGTTGCGGCAGCTAGAGGTCGTGGTCGTGGACGAGGCCAATGCCCGAAGCACAATTATTGTGGAAAGTTAGGCCACACTGAAGATGTTTGTCACTCAAAGCATGGATATCCAGCACACTATGGGAGAGGACGTGGAAGAGGCTCCGCGCATGTTGCTCAAGCACCTACCCACATTGGTCAATTATCTACTCCGACAATTGGTCATGCTCCTCCTTTACTACAAGTATCTTCTCAAGCTTCTCATGTCTCATTATCTCATGAGGAATATGAACGCCTTTGCCAAGCTGCCCAATATTATGGAGATTCTTCCCTCCACAATAGTATTACCGCTTCTGCATCTTCAGATTAGCAAATTGGAGATCTACCTACAACCGATTCTTTTGCCCATCTTGCCACCTCATCTTAAGGTAATGTTGGGGCGTCCATGCTTGCTGCTAATTCTAACTGGATTATGGATTCGGGTGCGACTCAACATATGACGGGTATGCCCCATCTTTTAACCACATCCGATTCATTTATCCTCACTCCTCTGTCACCATGGCGGATAGGTTAGTCAAACAAGTAACTCGGTGTGGCACTGTTCCTATCTCTTCTAAAGTCAAGTTGACTACTGTCCATTTTGTTCCAAACTTTCCATATAATTTGATGTCAGTAGCAAAAATTGTTGATTCTCTCAAATGCTTTGTAACTTTTGGTCCTTCTGGTTTTGTTTTACAGGATTGGAGGAATTTGATGATGATTGGGTAGGGTGTACGCTCTGGTGATCTCTACTACTTCTCCGCCACTCCCTCCAGCCGACCACAAGCTCTTCTTGCCTCCACGACACTTCAGCTACATCTTCGTCATGGCCATTTACCTTTAGACAAGCTTAAACTATTAGATAGTTCTTTATCTTCATGTTCTTCCATTTAGTGTAATGCATGTCAACTAGGAAAACATCATCGTGTGTCCTTCCCAGCCCGTATTTGTAAACAATCATCTCGTATGTTTGATTTAGTTCATACAGATGTTTGTGGTCCATTCAGAACCACTAGTTACGATGGCTATAGATATTTTCTTACCTCTGTGGATGATTTTTCTAGAATGACATGGCTTTACTTACTTTCTACTCATGATGAAGTTTTTTCACTAATTCATGAGTTTCACAAGTTAGTTTTAGTTCAATTTTCAACATCTATTAAGATCATTTGAACTGACAACACCCTTGAGTATACCCAAAAGGTTGTCGCCTCCTTTTTTCATGAAGTTGGGATGATTCATCAACACTCTTGTGCATACTCTCCACAACAAAATGGCATTGTCGAGCACAAAAATTGTCATTTACTTGACATTACACACTCTCTTCTCATTCATGCCAACTCACCTAAGTCTTTTTGGTCAGATGTTGTCCTCACTGCTTGCTTTCTTATTAATCGTCAACCTTCCTCTGTACTTAGGAAGCGCACTCCTTTTTCCATTATTTACACTCAATCCAAACCATTCCCCTTACCGCCTCGAGTTTTTGGTTGTGTCACCTTTGTTCATAATTTTGATCCCAAGGACGACAAACTTTCCCCCCGAGCTATCCGAACAGTGTTTCTTGGTTATCCTTGTTCTCAAAAAGGATACAAGTGTCTTGAACCTAACTCTGGAAGAATTTATATCTCTACAGATGTCACCTTTCATGAGGATGAAATGTTCTTTTCATCCACCTCACCCCCCATTGATCATACTGATACTATGGTCTCATTGCCTGATCCATTCATCTCACTAATACCACTACCATCTCCATCATCCCCAACACCAAACAGGCACATGGAAGATGAGAGACTGACTACATCTGCTTCATCTTCATCAATTCTGGACCAATCCAATCTAACAGTGGCACTACGCAAAGGTATACACTCTTGCACTATCAACCATCCCATTTCCAATACCTGTTGTCTAGCACATCTTTCTTCTTCTGCATCCTCTTTTACTACTGCCTTGGACACAACATATGTTCCTAAGTGTCCAACAGATGCTCTATGTCATCCTGGTTGGAAAGCTTCCATGATGGACGAAATGTGCGCTCTCCACAAAAATAAGACATGGGATCTTGTGACTCCACCAGTAGGAAAAAATATTGTAGGTTGCTAATGGGTTTTCTCTATAAAGCATAAGTCGGATGGTTCTATTGAAAGACTCAAGGCACGCCTAGTTGCCAAAGGATTCACACAAACCTTTGGAGTAGATTACTTTGAGACATTCTCTCCAGTTATAAGGATTGCATCCATACGCATCCTTATCTCCCTTACAGCTCACCTTGACTTGCCGCTTTACCAACTCAACATCAAGAATGCATTTCTTCACGGAGATCTCCTGGAGGAAATATACATGCAGCAACCGCATGGGTTTGTTGCTGAGGGGGCGTATTCACAAAAAGTATGTCGTCTATGACGATCTCTCTATGGCCTCAAGCAGTCTCCAAGGGCTTGGTTCAACAAGTTAAGTGATGTCCTAACTCAACTTCACTTCCAGAGATCAGCCACAGACCACTCTTTGTTCTTCTCCAAGTCCTCTAAAGGGCATGTTCTTGTTGTTGTATATGTTGATGACATTGTCATCACCGGTAATGATATGGTGGGAATATCCCAGCTTAAGAAGTCCTTGAATGCACATTTCCATACAAAAGACTTGGGCACTCTACGATACTTTCTCAGAATTTAAGTCCTCCGCTCAACCTCAGGGATAAGTCTATCACAACGGCGCTATATCCTAGACCTGCTTCAAGAGGCCAACATGGCCAAAGCCAAACTAGTTTCTACCCCCATGGACTATCATACAAAGGTTATGCATGAAGGAGAACTCTTTGTTGATCCTAAAAAGTATCGTCGTATAGTTGGGAAGCTGATTTACTTAACTATTACTCGACCAGATATTACATATGCGGTTGGGATAGTCAGCCAACACATGAGTCCACCACTCCAAGTCCATTGGTCCAGCGTTCAATGCATTCTTCTCTATCTAAAGAGTGCTCCGGGATGAGGATTGCTCTACAAACGTTCGAACTCCAAGGTAATCACCATCTCTAGATATGTAGATGTTGACTGGGCTAGTGATTCTAAAGACCGATGGTCCACTTCTGGCTATTGTGTCATGATTGGCACTCACCCAGTTTCATGGCTGAGTAAAAAAAAAGTTGTGGTAGCTCGCTCTAGCACTGAGGCAGAATATCAGGCCATGGCTCATGCATGTTGTGATCTATAGTGGGTCCAGTCCATCTTGAGTGAATTTCAAATTTCCTTTCAAACTCCAGCTACTCTATATTGTGACAACGAGGTGGCTATACACATAGCTAATAATCCAGTCTTCTACGAGCGCACAAAACACATTGAAGTTGACTTCCACTTTGTGGTAAACTAATCAAATATGCTAACACGCCCCCTCAAGTTGAAGAGTAAACATTGTGAAGTCCCAACTTGATGCCCATATACTTGAATAAAGCAGGAGGAAGAGGTTTGGTAAGGATGTCCGCAACTTGATCACCTATCCTAATGTGAGGAGTGATGATTTTCTTGGCTTTGACCAAGTGTCGCACAAAGTGGTAGTCAACTCAATATGATTAGTTTACCTACTAATCAAATATGTTACCAATCAAAAATATAAGGTATGTGGTCCCTTCACCCATTGCCAATTGGTTTTGGGTTGAATACCACACATTTAATATGGTATCAAAGCGGACCCCACAAGACAAGTGTGATGACCACACCCTATCTAAAAAAAACAAGTGCAAGCACACAAAAGTGGCTACACTTGAGGGGGGGATGTTAGAATAGTCCCATACCGCTATGCTCTGGGGAGGTCCTGGAACTTATAAGGTATGTGGTCCCTTCACCCATTGCTAATTGGTTTTGGGTTGAATACCACACATTCTAATAGTAACCCTAGATTTTTTGCCAAAGTAATATGATTAGAACCTTGTCTTAATCTTTTTAAAAGTAATTAATACTTAAGGAGAGTTCTAGTTTCAAGTTTGAGCATGTTTGAAGGTTGTTTGTGTTATCTATGATAGTTTTGGCGCAAATTGCAATTTACCCAAAATATGGAGTTAATGTGCAAATTACCACATCAACAGTGTCCCTTATCTCTATTAGCTTCATTTAAAGGATAGAGAAAGAATGGGGTGCCTTGTGGGAGTCTTGGTTGAATGATAGCACTCTTAGTGGTGAAAGAACCAAAGAATGTTGAGTATCTTGAACCCTAGATGAGGTTGTGTTGAGTTATGAAGAGTATATGGGAGTTCCTATCAATTTAGAAACCATATAGGAGGTCCCATATTAGTTGAGAAACTTTTTGGAAGTATTCATATTGGGATAAGCACCTCAAGTAGGTGACACATATCAGTTTAGGACTTTAATGGAAAAGTTGTATCGGTTTGCATATATAGTAATGTTGAGTTGTGATATCTTGCCAACAAAGCTACCTAATGGCTGATAGATCATCCTCAAATTATCCATAAGAGTTTTTCATGTCAAGATAATTATGGTTGCATGGTGCCACCATGCATGGACACGTGTCACCTAGTTACATATGGTGATGACACCTCTCATGTAGCCTCTCTCATGAGCCTCAACTATATAAGCCTCTCTTTTCACCTACTAGTGAACATTTTGACCCTCATATCATCTCTTTCTTGGTGAACAACCCTAGGATCTTAAGGATCAAGAGGAAGTTCAAGCATCTTGTCTAAGGTGATTCCATGACCATCTTCAACCTTGAAGAATTATGTATGTCGGATCATAATTCTTTCTTTCTTTTCTTCTTCACCAAGTTTCTAACTATGATGCCTTCTTCATGATGGAGGATAAACTATAGCCAAATCTTGGACCTTTTAATAGGTCATATTCAATCTTGGGAATGTGTATTTTTGAAGCTTGAAGCTCTAGTGGTGATCTTGAGGCAGGTTATATAACTTGAACTCAACTATGTTATTATTCACCTCAATTATGCAATACTTGGTGATTCCTTTTCAATTTCGATTTTCCTTGGTCAATAATGATTCTGTGAGATCTAATGGACATATGGTGTTGTTTTCCATGAACTAGAGTGTTAGTGGGTGAAGGGTTGGAGCTTGAAGATGATGGAATCTCCCATGCACAAACTAATATTGGTTTGAGAAACCCTAACCTGATACAAGGTTATGTGAGGGCAAACGGATACACATGAGGTCTTAACCCGTTATCTATTTGTTACATGTGAAGGACTATTGTTATTATCGTTTTCTAGCTTGTCACCTAAGGATAAAGATGGGATCATGTCGATACCTTGAAGTTGAGTGAAGATATGAAGTCAATAAGGCTAGCTCGATATGCCCTAACTCTAACAACCCAACACACCTCTAGCCCGACACAAGTGTGATGGGTGACACACCTTGGCTTACATACAAAGTAATGGTGGATGATACCCTAGAGTATTCTATGGCTGACATACTAGATGATGGCATAGCCGATACACCAAATCATAGTGTGGTTGATACACCAAGAAATGGTGAAAGTGATATATATGTTATGCTTATGGTCGATATCATTCTAAGCACCACAAAACTAATATCACCTTGATGTGCCTTGGACGATACAAGTGAGATGGCTTGGGGTGACACACAAGAAGATTCTTAGGCTAAGACGAGTGTCTACGCCGACACAAGGTTTAGTGTGTAGGCTGATACACTTTGATGAGTGTAGGCCGACATATGAGGAGTATAATCAAGTTTATACATGATGATGTAATGATATGGATACACTTTGATAAGTTTAGGTCAATACACCCTAAAGAGGGTCAAGTCAATACAACAAGTTAAGTTGAAACCAATATTCTAGTAAGGATTAGAGAGGAATTTGTATCACTCATGTTGATAATTAATTAATGATAATTGACGAGAGTAATCAAGTATGTTTGAATACTTGTGGCAATAATATAAGCTCTTATAATGTGAATAAAGGTTTGGTTGTTAAATATGAACTTGAAAACCCTGATCGGCTACAAGGAAAACCCTAACCCTAATTATTAGAGGGTTGCAATTCGAATGATTCTCTTTATAGCATGGTGCTTATATTTAAATTGATATTTCTTTTATCATAAGATCTTAACCATGTAAGTGTTTTGAGATAATGAGAATAGACAACCATGGGCTATGATGATATGACATAACATAGATTGAATTGGCCTTGTGAACCATGAGAAGTACTTGTACAACAAGTATGATGTTTATATGGGTCTCATGACTTAGAGATGGTTGTTGCTTAGTGAGAGTTGACATTGTTCAATAATTAGCTAAGGGGATTGAAACCCCATATCATGTGATAGTGATGATGATATGGGATTCTCAATAGTGTGTTTAAAGGATTGAGAACTCGGGTTCATTGTGATAATGTAGCAAGTATGTGTTATAATTGTTATGTGATTTCTTGAAGGATGTATTACACTGTTCTTTGTAGAATTTACCTGTGTGGTATATTTGTAACTTTATTGATGCTAAAATATGTTGTGATTCACCTAAAATTGTAAGTTTCCCTGGCCATAGATCCATTCAGTGTCAAAACTTGCTGGATGGTGAAATGAGTTTAACTCAGAATGCATATTGTTAATTATGCAAGGATGCATAGTTAATCATCTTCCTGCATCCGTAAAATAATTATGTGTTATTGATGTCCATGAGTGAGCCAATCCTTCTCTTGAATAATGGCCATGTGTGAGCCAATTCTTTTATAATAATGTCCATGAGTGAGCCAATCCTTTTATAAGAATGGCCATGAGTGAGCCAATTATTTATATATTAGAATGGCGATGAGTGAGACAATTCTATTTATCCAAATAGCCATGAGTGAGCTATTCCCTAGAGACATGACATGTACTAAGGTTGGCTAGTTGATATAATAGTTGACTATATGTCACTATCTATAGTTGACTAATATGTTTATGTGTTGTCTCTTATACTGACCGGGAGTAGTGGGTGAGGTCTTGGAGTCCGACTCTCCTTATAACTTGTATGGCACCATTGGTAGCCCTTCGTAGGGGGTTGTTGGATTTGGGTGGTACGACTCAAATCCTCAGGGCATAAGGGAGACCATGTGTAGGAGATGAGATTGCATTTTTGTGGGCAAGGAAAGTGCCACAACCTCTTCTTGTATATTCGAATGGGCCGGTATGAGATGAAGAACATAGATGATGAAGGAGGAGGAGGAGGAAGATGAGGTAAAGGAGTGGGGATGGGGTTTGGATGTGATGGTAGTTTGTCTAACCACTCGAATGGTGTTTATATTGGTGTTTGGAAATGTATATTGGCAAAAGTAGCAATGATTTTGGTTCGATAAGGATGGCTCATATTCTAATGTGTGTGATTATAATAAGCATGTTCTTGAATGTGAGTATGTGCATCATAAGCTTGATCATTGTGTACCTAAGTGTGTGCATAATAATGAGATTGATTATTGAAAGATTCAGTTATCTGTGCAGCATATTTCTATTGAGAATGGAATACAAAAATATTGAATAAGGATGCAATTGTATTTGTATGGCATATTCGGTAGTTGTCATACATGTTGTTCATATTTCTTCTAAAGTGATTACCTGATCTACTATTTAATCATAGTTATTTGAACTGCTCAGTTATGATAATATTCTGTCATTCTCATAATATATGGTTAGATATGTTTAGTATAGTGCAACTTTACTTTCTATTGTAATAACAATATATATGTGATAATAATAGTGTTGTTTGGGAGTTATATCTCCCCACTGGGACTTTTGCCTCACCCCGTGGGTTCCACAAGTTTTTAGGTAGATGTGCATGAGGAAGTAAAGATCATGTTGAGACAGGATAGTAGTAGGAAGAAGATCTAAAGTTTTAAGGTGGTGTGCTGTCAGTTGTGTCTTATTGTAGACAGAAGTCATATGTGTCGTCCTTGTACTCTTAGGTCCTTGAGGGGATAATCTCGCTATGGTTTCAAAATTGATCTGAGCTTTTGACTAATATGTTTTTGTTGCTTATTGTTTACTCATGTACATATTTTTGTGATGGAAAACTTGAGTCAGATTGAACATGAATGCACCATGTTGTATATATATGAGGCTTTGGGTCTACTTATAAAGAGTTTTCTAGCAATGGATCTTTATGGAAAATGGTTTTAATTTTCAGTGTTTTTTGGTAAATAGCTACTAATGGTTGTTTATACATGATTTTGTGTAATCTCATTGTCTGTGTGATAACAGGTGTCACACTATGTCCATTCATTTTAAAGGTTCCAGTTTTGTCATTACAAATCTCCATCATTCCTGATGGGTATATATTTGATACGGTGAACAGTCTTGGCCACCTTGACCTTAGCTTGCCTGATATGATCTTGATGTTTGGATTGAACAAAGGAATTTATTCCCTTCTGACACATCCTTTCTCTTCAAGTGGGCATCATCCCACAGTTTTGCCCTTTTCTTATAAATTTTGCCATTTTCATATGCATGTAGCTCAACTCTTCCAATTCTTGTAGTTGTAGGAATCTTTTCTTGCCAATTGGGGCTGGGCCCATATTCAGGAATTTGATCACCCAGAAGGCTTTATGTTCTAATTCAACTAGTAGATGACATGACTTCTCATAAATAAGTCGGTAGGGACTAGTTCCTATTGGAGTTTTAGAGGTAGTACGCTACACCCATAATGTGTCATTTGGATTCATCGACCAATCCTTCTAGGTTTGACTAACTATTTTCTCCAAAATATGCTTGACTTGACTGTTCAAAATTCTACTTGTCCATATGTTTGTGCGTGATAAGGTGTATATACCTTGTGTCTAACTCCGTACTTCTTTAGTAGAGCTTCAAACGGTGTTTCCCTAAAGTAGGATCCCCTCTCTCTAATGACAGTGTGTGGGACGCCAAACCTAGGAAAGATGATCTTTTCAAATAATCTAATCACAACTTTGAAGTCACTGCTTCCACCAATTTGGATACATAATCTACTACAAACAATATGAATCGTTTGCCTCATGATGATGGGAAAGGTTACATGTAGTATATTCCCTAGACATTGAAAATCTCCATCTGTATCCATTTAGACATTGGCATTTCATTTCATCTTGAAATATTTCCCGTTCTTTAACATTCGTTGCATGCTTTTACATAGGCATGTGCGTCTTTGAACATTGTAGTCCAATAGAACCCAGGTTGTAAGACCTTTGCTTCTGTTCTTTCTCCAGTAAGATGATCACCGTACAATGAAGAATGGAATTCATAGAGTATCTTGGGTACTTCTCTTTCTTAAATACATCTGGGTAAAGGTTGTCAGCACATCTCCTAAAGAGGAGAGGATCATAACAATAGTAATTCTTCAAATTATAAAATATCCTCTTAATTTGATTAGAAGTGATGTCATGAGGTATTTATTGGCATGCTAAATAATTGTAGGCGTCGGCTAACCATGGTTAAATGGTCTCAACAGACTTCGCCATCATCAGGGTTTCATCGGCATAATTGTCATTGAGAGGAAAAGGATCCTTGTTTGGTAATTATGATGCTTGAAAAATGTTTGGGAATGACATTCTATGTCCTTTTCTTTTGTATGATTTCATGATCAAATTCTCATAACAACATAGCCCACAGTTATGATATGGGCATTGTATCCTTTTTTAGCATCAAGTACATGATGACACCAAGGTCAGTTTACACCTTGACTTTTGATCCTATTCGATAGGACCTAAATTTTTCAAAAGAAAATACTATTTCCAACATCTCTTATTTTGCGGTTGTGTAGTTGACTTGGGCATCATCTAAGGTTTTCCTGGCATAGTATATTGTGTGATGTTTCTTATCATTCCTTTATCTAAGAGTTGCTCCAATAGCATAGTCACTTGCATCACACATTATCTTGAAAGGTAGTTCCCAATCTAGAGCTTGCAAGATCAGAGTTGTTGTTAAAGAATTTTTTAGAGTCCTGAAGGTTTCAATGCATTCATTTATAAAGTCGAATGCAACATCATTCACGAGTAGACTGGATAGGGGCCGAGTTTGGAAATCTTAGAGATGTCTTTGATAAACCTTCTGTACTAACCTACGTACCCTAAAAACCTTCTCACTCTAGTTACAAATTTATAAGTTGGGAGTTTAGACATGACTTCCACTTTGCCAAGATCAACCTCGATCCCTTTTTCAAATATTGTGTCCATGAACAATACCTTCCTGCACCACGAAGTGGCACTTTTTCCAATTCAACACTAGTTGTTTCTCTTTTCATCTGTTACAACTTGGGATAAGTTCCTTAAAAAATTGTCAGAATCCATCCCATAGATGGAGAAGTCTTCCATAAAGACTTCCATGATATCTTCCAAGAAATTAGAAAAGACTACAACCATGCACCTTTGGAAAGTTGTAGGCATGTTGCATATGTCGAATGACATTCGTAAAAGGCATAAGTTCCATAGATACATGTGAAGGTAGTCTTTTCTTGATTGTCGGATTGGAAAGGAACTTGATAGAATCTAGAGTATTCTTCTAGAAAGAAAAACTATGAGTGATGAGCTAACCATTCCAGGATTTGATCTATGAATGGTAGTGATAAATGGTCCTTTTCGGTGGTGGAATTGAGCTTTCTATATTCAATGCACATCCACCACCATGTCACAGTTTGTTTAGCTACCTCATCTCCCTTTTCACCTTTCACAATTGTCATTCCTCCTTTTTTAGGTATTCCATGTATTAGGCTTAGCCAATTACTGTTGTTGATTGGGTATATAATTATTGTATAACACAATTTTATCACTCCCTTTTTAACCACCTACCTAATCATATGATTTAACTTTGCTTGAGGTTGGTCTATAGGTTTATCACCTCCTTCTCGATTTATCCTATGCATGCAAACAATTGTGATTGGTTATATCTGCAATTTTGGTAAAATTGAATGATATAACTATGAAGCATGATTTGATAAATAATTCATCTATGGTATTATTCATGGAATAATAATGTTCTAGTGACACAAGTTAAAGAAATAAAAGGGGATTTCATTTGTAATAATCCATTAATAATGTTGGACAAAAGAAAGAATAGAAAATCCAATAATAAATGGATTTCTAAAGTAATGGACAACTGATATTATTAAATGTAGAATTGTGTAGAACTCTCTAGAAGAGAGAGATTTATGCATAATAAAATAGTAATGGATTTATGAGTTGTTGAATAAAACAAAAGAGGAGATATGCAAGTTTCCAATGGAAAATAAAATATGTGGTGGTTTGGATAATTAAAAGAATAATTACCTAGCCAGTTTGGCACCACATGTTTTGAGACATCAATTAATATTATTTTGGTCTAACTTCTCGTTACTTGAAAATAATAATGCAAAGAAGAATTGGTAGAAAAAGGATATACCAAGGATAACGGTATTGTTTTAAATAATGTTTAGAAGGAGCAAGTTTTGTATGGGAAAGACATCCCAAAAAATTCCAATTGCAAAATGTAACTTGGAAGAAAAGGTATTAAGGAGTTTCCTTGAAATCAAGATATTATTTTGGAGAATATATGTTAAAGATAGAGATAAGAATAATCTAGAATTCATGGATATTTAGCAAATAAAGTGCTATATATTTATTTTCTTTACTTTATGGATTTTTTTTGTGTCGATTAAGTAAAGAATAGAAATTAAATTATGGATATATGTATTCCTATATTGGGAATCTATTAAATGTTAATGACCAAGAACACTTTTCGATGACCATGAGAGAGAAGGAGAATAATAAAAGAAAGATATCCTTTCCTAGTTGGTTTTGGATTGTTTAGTAAAAAGGATATCTTTTGAATAGAAAGTAATTAATGGTAATAGTTATTCCAAAATCTTATCTACCCAAAGAATAAAATAGGGAGAATATATTTTATCCCTTTCCATAAACATGCCTTTTTTATGATAATAGTTGATATTGAATTGGTTGAAGAAAAAGAGGTGTATTTTAATGGCTATGGAAAAACTAGTGATGGAGCATTTATAGGATGCCATTGTATCAAAGTGCCTTGCCATATTTAACATCATTCTTTATACACCAAGAGAGAGACAAAGAGCAAAAAGTAGGGAGGAATAATATCATGAGAAGGTGTAAGTATATAACTATATGGGAAAGGTACATCGAGCCCTCATCTCTCCCTCATCCCTTCCCCCATGCTCTCGATGACCAACCCATTTATTCCCACATATAGTTATGTATATGAAATACTCCCATGTCTTCAAGGTTTAGCATGACTCCTTTCTCTTCATGGCTATGTGCCTTCTCCTCCATGGTAACCTATGTTTTGTTTCTCCATAGCATGATGCTCGACAACCTTGAAGGAGTCAAGGAGAAGATGACTTCAAGATTCCATTGTGATGTTCTATGGAAGTATTTGGGACCTTCCAAGGTCGGACTAGAGATACCCTGGCATGGTGTTTGCCCATGTCCCTACCTTGTGCATATTGATGGCTCCCTACCTGATGATGAAGATGAAGATGAAAAACTCTTGAAGGTAGAAGGGAGGGGTGTTGTTTGTGTGACGACCCACACTTTTGAGAGTGTAAAAGACCTTAAAGTAATGAATCATTACTCATAAATTCTAGGATCAGATTCAATAAATAATACATAGTAGTAAACAATCTCCATTAATGAACAAATAGTTACATGTTTGCATAAAAAGCTCCTCTAAGGAGTAAGATACATTTTGAAAAGAGTTAACATGTACAAGTATGATGATATACCATTATATCTAAACTGCCCCATGCGGGGGTTACAGGTTTCACTTTTCCAGTTAGCCCATAAGGATCCGATACCCATATTCCAAGACGATACAAGCCTGATACATGAAATGCACAAAAACCAAAAAAAGCTAACCCTGAGAGAAATAAATGAATTCCAAAGATTTTTGGCAAATCCAAAGAGGGTTTTCTTGTACGTTCATCGGAGAATATTTCTAGGTCCCAATATACCCAATGTCAGAGTTCACATCGATGGGAAGGTTTAGCACCTCGATGTCAGCTCTTCGCCACCTGGGGCTGTAGTATGTTCCAAGGGTTGGGTTGTTCGCCCATTAAAGCGGTATGTGAGTTGGGTTCAGAATGTCGTGAGACAGTTCGGTCCATATCTGGTGTGGGCGTTAGAGCATTGAGAGGACCTTTCCCTAGTACGAGAGGACCGGGAAGGACGCACCTCTGGTGTACCAATTATCGTGCCAACGGTAAACGTTGGGTAGCCAAGTGCGGAGCGGATAACTGCTGAAAGCATCTAAGTAGTAAGCCCACCCCAAGATGAGTGCTCTCCTATTCCGACTTCCCCAGAGCCTTCATGAATAACTTTAGTGTCTTCAACATTTTTATCTGTAACCTCATGTCCATGAATCAAGTATACCTGATACATAAAACACGGACAAACAAATATGCGGTCACTATATTTATATACTGGTACGTGGTTTCATCCAATAATTACAAGTACACATATAAGCAAGAATCTTTATCTTGCACATAAGAACATAAACTTAATTTTCATATTCTAACCCATATCTGTTCTACTACCTCAGGTGTAATTACTATCCCTCCAGGGCTCGTGTGCATAACCCTTAAGATCAGTCTAACCCAGGGTTTAGAATATTGTTATTTACTTTACATGATACTCAAAGGAACTTTATAATTTACAAGAAGTAAATAAACAAGCAAGTAGTTTATCATTCATTCAATCTCATCAAGAAACCTTAGCAAACTCAGAATTCGATAAATGTATTCATAAGTGTAACCACGTACCTTATGCATTTGCAGAAACCATGCAGAATATATCACATGTACTATATGAGTGCATCCAAACATCCAAGAAACAACACATTCAATCTAAAATATACATACTTCATATGTGTCACCATGTATTCTCATTACATAATCAAATCTAGATTCACTCCTAAACTAGGGTTTAGGGTTGCTTCATGTTTGGATGAGGGATTAGCGTTACAAACCCTAATTCCATCAAATCATGGTTTCTGAGATTACAAACTTTAGTTATGCATATTAGGTGAAACCATTTTCTTCATCTTAGGCCTATTAGACTATTCATGATACCTAGATCATGTTATTAGCATTAAGATCATGGCAAGGTATTCACATTGGTTTCAAAACCCTAAATCATCATATATAAGATAATTAATCTAGGAACGTCACTTATTCATCATTATCAAGAATTTTCACATTATACATGTCTAGATTAGGTATCAACACAACATAAATGAATCTACCCAGTTAAGCATCATACTAAACAAAACTAGGTTTTTCCTTTCCAATAACCATATCAAAACATATATTGCATATACTTTTAGAACAAGAATCACAATTAGACTTTGATTATATTTTCTTTGGATTCCTCTCATTTTTTGAGCAATTTGATATATAGTTTTTCTATCATCTGAGTTACCATTAACTAACTACAATTAGTACAAGATTAACTACTCTGGACCAATGAACATATGACACATAAGAATCACTAACACTCACTTTGCTTTTGTTCGGCCATTTGGATTTCTAATGAAAGGACTCTTCTGTCCTTGTGTCTTAAGTGTGTAGGAGGGGGCAAAACAATATAATGAAACCAAGTTGCCTTCCTCTTTGCGTCGTGACTATGTGGCACGCGACTGGCGTTGCGAAGGCTCCACCTCTCATGCTGCAACCAATACCACCTGCGAACCCAAGCCCCCATGACTGAGAGTGTCATCTGTTGGGTTCTTCTCTGGACCGACTCGACGTGGGCACAGATCGTCTTCCATAACACCTCTTACTGGTGGCTCACCACTTCACACTACCGCACTCCTCTTCTTCGAAGAGATACCACCAAGATATCTCAGCCCCCCCCCCCCCTTTCCCAACCATCCTCTGCCATTGACGGCAGGGTGCACTTCCATGAGTGTCATCATGCATCAGATGTAGGGCTTTGGTGGTGCCTCACTCACAAGAAGTTGAACTCTATGGGGAGCCATCCTCCCTAGCTCATAAGAATTAATGCTCTACCAAGGCTATTCGGTCATCTCGTGGTTGTGATGAGGATTCCCCATGGCCTCCATATATATATGCCTCACAGGGGAAAACTTAAAGCAGTCCATACTTTAACTACCAACCCCGCCTCCATAAGTCATGATCGTATCTCTAATACAAGTTACCTAATAACACTTTTTTCCTTATTGGTATATGATCCATTTATTCTTATTATAAAGAGTTATCTTGTTGATTATCATGGAAGTTCATGAAAAACCACCAAGTAACTCCCTATCTTTCTCTCTCTTCATCTTCCTTTAAAGTATTTCCTAAATCAAATATACTTCCCACATGGAACTCATTAAATCCTTTTCCAATTATACTTCATAATCAGGTTTCATTAGGTATCCTTTTATATACCAAACGTCTCCTTTTTCTTTAAACCATATTTTCTATTTATTTTAGGAAACTTACATATTATTCCTTAATTCGGCTTCCAAGAAAAAGTTGGATAATCCTATAATTAATTATCTAATCCACATATTATCTTGGATGTCTGTTATGATCACGAACAGTTAACACTCCATTTTACGTACTTTGTGTATATATTTTACACCGCTTTTAGTACGTCTTTTGTTAGCTTTTCACATAATTTTGCTATCTTTGTGACTAAAGCTTCACACACATAATTGCAGGGATATTCACAACATAGATCGTGGATCAAGACTGCGGCCGCGGTCAACTTAATTCCCAACCACGATGGCAGTCCACTTCCTTCCCAACTGTGATCGTGATTCCAAAGATCCAAAGAAGTCGTGATCGTCGGATGATAAGGAGAGATCACGACTGGATCCACAGATCGTGGTTTCCTCTCTACCGCAGCCTTGATGGTGGCCATGACCAAGAAGGACTTCAGTCAAGCAGACCGCGATTAGTTGAGGAACCGCGGTCTCTAATAAGTCTTTGTAAACCACGACCAATTGGGAGACCTCGAACTCGACCGATCGGATGCAAGCGGACCTCGACCGCGATCATCATGATGTCGTGACCAAACACGAGTGCGGTCGAGAATGAATAAGGCATGGATCACGACCACAGTCTCACCTCCACTTAACCCAGACTGCGACCATAGTTCTAAGTCGGTGGAAGGCACCTATAAATAGTGCCCCCACCTATCTTGTCAAATCATCAGATTCAAGTTCAGATCCCGAGGCCATGAAGTGCTGCTTCGTTCCAGACTCATCCCTGACCATCCATCCATCAGTCTTGGATCTCCAAGGGTGATATATGAAGAGAGAGAAGATCACATCCACCCCTTCTTCGAGAGAAGAAGGCCATCAACGCGGTAGATCCAGATCCAATGAAGTAGTGTGTAGTATCATGTTTCTTCTCTTTTATATTTATCACTTCCTCCCGTTGTACTTCCTTCCCCTCTTCGTGAACCTTATGGATCTATTTGTATGTAACGTCATCATGTTATCCGCAAGCATTTGTGGCTAAATACCTTAACTTGGGTTGGGAGTAGCCACTAAGGCTCTCCCAACATGTATATTGTCTCTTTCTTTTGAATATACATATTCTTATCAAGATTATCTCCATGCACCTATTTTAATTCTTCACTTGTATGCTTAGGTACCATCTTGTGATGTTTGATTATTGATATATCAAGAGAGTAATATTGCTTTTATCCCGTGTCATGGAGTGGTATGAATGCACAAGAGTGTTTGAATGCTAAGTATTTAAACCATATGTTTTTCTACAGGGGTTTTTAAGTTGTCATCTCGAGAGAGAGGCTTCTTTTAGACTAGATCTATCCTCATCTCGAGAGAGAGTGGAATAGACATTTTCTTGGTTGCTTGTAATCTTGATATGAGTATGCAAGAGAGAGAGATAATATTACATGTTGGTGAGGTGCTTTAGTTGGTGAACTCCAACCCGAGTTCTCCATCTTATACTTGTCTACAGTTCATTTCTTTTTCTTGCTTGTTTTACTGTTCAAATTCTTGTGTTATCATTCCTTAGGGAACATCTCTTTACACCCTTTTAAGATGGAGTATAACAGTGTTTTGATTCCTCATTCTTAACACGACCAACCTTGTCCCTATGTTTGACCCTGATCACTACATCGGACCCCGTTTATCATTGCGGGGACCTGAGAGTCAGGTTATCTCTTTAAAAGTCCAACAAATTTAATCCACTCCTTTTGGACGTGTGATTTAGGCCGGTCAACTTTTTGGCGTCGTTGCTGGGGACAAGGAAAAATGTTACTGTTAAGAACCCGAGTCCACTTACTATACTCTCATGCCTCAAGCTTAGCAATAAGATTGACAACATAGTTACTTTAAGCCTTCTAACCTGAATTCATGCAAAATAGTTCATTTTACCAGTCCGGTTTCCTAACTTGATTGTACGACCTATTCAGGTACCCAGGAAGAAGAAATTTGCTCAAATTAACTTCCGTTCATCATGCTGCCTCACGTGGAAGGTCCCCTTTCAGCAGACGAGTGGAACACAAGGATTGGACAACACCCACCTCCGCCAGGAACCGATGAAGATAGGAATGGTTGTTATAATGATGATCATCTCTATGAAAAACAAGAAGAACCTGAACAAGAACAACCCGAAGATGATCATCACCATGAGGAGAATCTCCATCACCATAGGCATAGAAGCAACCACCACAACTAAGAGCAAAATCGCAAAGATAGCGCTAGTGAAGATGCTGAAGAGGAAGAAAAGACTCTCAGGGAGTTGGCAGCTACAAAATCCAACAACTCAAGATATCTTGTGATCATCCCAAGGTTCAATGCATCAAACTTCGAACTGAAGCCCACTGTAATCTCTATTATCCAGAGCAAAAGCTTTCGAGGGAGTTCAAAGAACGATAACCCTTATCATCACCTCAACACTTTTAAAAATATATGTGACACCATCAAGATGTAGGGAGTTCCGCAAGAAGTCATTTACTACAAGGGTTTCATTTTCTCCTTGGAGGACAAGGCACTATCCTGGTACCTTGGACTACCACGTCAATCTTTGAATGGATGGAACACATTGGCATATGCTTTTATGAACAAGTTCTACCCCACAGAGAAAATTGTTCGTAACAGGCAGAAGATCATGTCTTTCTCATGGAAACTAGGTGAGAATCTACAAGAAGCCTGGGAGAGGTATCAGGAATATCAGAGAGACTACCCTCACCACAATTATAAGAAGGGATTCCTGATAACAACATTCTACAATGGTCTAACTCCAGAAGAGAGAGTCTCACTAAATGTAGTAGCAGGAAGTGACTTTCTCAGCAAAAAGCCTAGTAGATCTAAAAAGATAATAGAAAACATGGTTGAGTTACAAGTTGGGGTTGATTATGATAGGACCGATAGAGGATATGCTAAGAAATCCACCAATGAAGGGCCAGTGATTGAATCAAAGGCTTTCTAAGAAATCACATCTCAAATACAAAAGATAGCATTGATGTCAAACAGTTGAAGGAATCAGGAGGGAAAGGAAAGAAGCAAATCAAGAAGGTGATGAAATGCACCACTTGTGGTGAAGGTGGGCATGGAATAGATAACTGCATATACACCGGAACCAGAGAATCAAGTGAAAGTGAGTCAGAAGAGGAGGAAGCTGAGCAGTTCTCTTACACCAACTTCAAGAGGATAGATCACCCAGGTTTTAGTTATGGCAACAAGGACACTGTAGAGAATTCACATCAATTGAATAATCCACCTAAGAAACCACCAGGTTTTGCGAAGAGGATTGGACAAGGACAGTACACCAACACAAGTATTTTCTAGACAAACAAAACCAACTATCGAGGTCAAAGGAAGTATCAAAACTGCCAAGCTGCAAACAAAAGTCAAGGACAAGGACTAGCTCAAGATCAGAGTCAGGCAAGGAACAATGGTCAACCTGACTTAGTGGGCCAAATATTTGATTTCTTCAAGAGACAGGACACGATAAACAATCAACTAGCACAAAGTGCACTGTCCAACTCTGGCATCTTGAATACTATGTAGGTCCAAATGGCAGATATGCAAACACACCAATGCTAGATAGACCAATAGCTCGCTCAGCTGGCCGAGCTGATGAAGAACCCTTCAGGGAATATACCATCTAACACCGAGTCCACCAAGATGGCAGTCCTTAGATCGGGAAGGATGGTAGAGCACCCTGAGGCAACCAACCTGAAGAACCAGAGCCAGAGATTATTATAGAGAAATCAACCGAAGAAAAAAATCAACAAGCTCAAGTGAGAGAACTAGAACATGTGGAGGACTTATTCGCCAAAAGAAGTCAATACTCCTCGAGATTTCCATTTCCATACAAACTCATAAAGGCACATATCAAAAAGAGGTATGAAAAGTTTATGGAGTCGGTGAAAAAGCTCCACCTAGAGGTGCCATTTCTGGATGTTTTGGAAGAAATGCCAACATATGCCAAGTTTTTCAAGGACCTAATCACAAAGAAAAGAAGAGGATGAAGGATTGAAATAGTGCACCTTGCCAGTATGTCTACTTCTTTCATAAAGGCAGAATTACCTACCAAGAAGAAGGACCCTGGAGCCTTTACTATACCTTTTTCTGTAGGAGATAACAATGAAAGGAAGGGTCTCGCTGACTTAGGGGCGAGCATCAGTCTTATGCATTTAAGCCTTGCACAATGATTGGGACTGACTAATATGGTCAGGACCAATATGAGAATCGATTTTGCGGACCACACCTTTAAAAGGCTCGTGGGAGTAGTTGAAGATGTTCTGATTTGTGTGGGAAGATTCTTCATCCCGTGTGATATTGTTGTCATTGACGCTATTGAAGACCCTAAGTGCCCTATCATCTTTGGGCGTCCTATCTTGGTGACTGGGAGAGCATTGATTGATGTTGCTAAAGACATCATAACTCTGAGGGTCGGAAACGACCACATTGATTTCATGGTAAAAGACGCAATGAAGGGACCATCCCTGCTCAAATCAGCTTACTTCATGGATAGCTACAACCAATATTGTGAAGAAGTCGAAGAAGATACAGTAGTAGTACACCCTCTCATAAGGGCGTTAAACAATCATGATCCGTAAATTGAAGACCCTGAGGTTGTTGAGATCCTTGACTACCTAAATTAAGATGAAGAAAATCTGAGCGATGAAGAGGAATTTATCAAAACGGTCAAGTATGCTTCTCTAGAAATGACACCAGGAGAAGAGAAGGCACCTAAACCCAAACCAGAACTGAAATAGTTGCCAGAAGGTTTGAAGTATGAATTTCTTGATAATGAGGGGAGAAACCCTATTATAGTTAATGCTAGTTCGACTGAAGAGCAATTGGAAAGACTTCTTATTGAGCTAAGGCTCCATAGGCAAGCTATAGGCTATTCAGTGGAGGATATCAAGGGACTTAACCCTGCTCTATGTATGCACCGCGTAAATCTGGAAGAGTCCGCAAAACCCCTAGTTCAACCCCAGAGGAAGCTGAATCAAATGCTAAAAGAGGTTGTAAAGAAGTCATCAAGTTAAGAGATGCAGGCATCATATACCCGATCAGCGAAAGTAATTAGGTGAGCCCGATTCATGTTGTACTAAAGAAAGGGGGGATGATAGTTGTGAAGGGTGATAAAGGAGATGAAGTAACCATCCGGAATGTCACTGGGTGGAGAATGTGTATCGATTCTCGAAAGCTGAATCAAGCAATTAAGAAAGATCACTACCCCCTTCCCTTTATCGACCAAGTGCTAGAAAAACTTGCACATCATGAATATTTTTGCTTCATGGATGGTTATTCTGGATTTCACCAAGTTCCCATCCTACCTGATGTTCAAGAGAAAACTACCTTCACCTATTTATATGGTACCTATGCCTTCTGAAGAATGTTGTTCGGATTATGCAATGCTCCTGCAACATTCCAACGTTGCATGATCTCGATGTTCTCAGACTTCTTGGAAGATATTGTGGAGGTCTTTATGGATGGTCTTTTTGTTTATGGAAAAGATTTTGATGGTTGTTTGAAAAACCTATCATTGGTCCTACAACGCTGTGAAGAGAAGAACTTGGTTCTCAACTGGGAGAAATTCCATTTAATGGTACAAGAGGGCATAGTCCTGGGCCATAAGGTCTCAAAAAGAGGAATTGAAGTAGATGTCAACAAGGTGGAAGCTATCTCTAGATTACCTCCACCTAAATCCATGACTAGAGTGCAAAGTTTTCTCAATCTCACTGGTTATTATCGAAGATTCATAAAGGACTTTTCAAAGATTTCAAAACCCTTGTCTAATCTACTGATCAAAGATGCAAAATTTGATTTTACAAATGATTGTTTGAAGGCTTTTTAGACTTTGAAAGAAGCACTCGTAACCCTGCCTATTCTTCAAGCTCCAGATTGGGAGATACCTTATGAGCTAATGTGTGATGCTAGAGACTATGCCGTAGGGGCAGTCCTGGGGCAGAAGAAGGACAAGAAACACCATGTCATCTTCTATGCCAGTCGTACTCTTGATGAAGAGTAGGTAAATTACACAACTAATGAGAAAGAAACGCTCACTATCATTTTCTCCTTTGACAAGTTCAGATCTTATCTGATTGGGGTAAAAGTAAAGGTCTACACCGGCCATGAAGCAATACAATACCTAATGCATAAGAAGGACACTAAGCCTAGGTTGCTAAGGTGGGCTTTATTACTCCACGAGTTTGATCATGAGATTATTGATAAAAAAGGGGCAGAGAATGTAGTCGCAAACCACTTGTCAAGGATTATAGTTGAAGACAAGAATGGGCCACCAGTCAATGATAACTATGCATATGAGGCTTTGCTCATGATAGAAGCTGAAGAACAAAAATTGTTGTGGTTCACGGATATCTGTAATTACCTTGCTTATGGGGAATTACCCCTAGAGATAACTTACCATCAGAAAAAGAAACTCTTTTCAGATGTAAGGAATTATTATAGGGGTGATCCTATGCTCTTTAAGAGATGCTCAAATAATTTGTACAGAAGATGTATTCTTGAGGAAGAGGTGCCAGACATTCAGAGAGAATGCCACTCTTCACCTTATTGAGGGCATCATAGTGGGGAAAGAACAACTGCAAAAGTGCTTCAGTCAGGATTTTACTGGCCTTCACTGTTCAAGGATGTTGCTGCTTATGTGAAGGCTTGGAAGGAGTGCCAATTAACCAGAACTATCAGTAGAAGGAACCAAATGCCTATGGCCGACTATGTAGAAGTTGAAATCTTTGATGTTTGGGGGATAGACTACATGGGTCCCTTCCCCTCATCAAAAGGTTATCAGTACATATTAGTAGCTGTGGACTATGTGTGAAAATGGGTAGAGGTTGTTGCTACCCAAACCTGTGACTCTAAGTTTGTGATTAAGCTATTTGAGAAAACCATCTTTCCATGCTTTGGGGTGCCTCACACTGTGATAAGCGATGGCAAATCACACTTTGGAGAGAAGCAGTTTGAGGTGCTACTAAAGAAGTACGGAGTAAAGCACAAGGTTGCTACACTCTATCACTCTCAAACCTCTGGATAGGTAGAGGTATCTAATAGGCAGATTAAGAAAATTTTGGAAAAGATTGTTAGTTGCACTCGGAAGGACTGGTCCATGAAGCTCGATGATGCTCTCTGGGAATATAAAACAGCTTATAAGACACCTATAGGCACAATGCCTTACATGTTAATCTATGGCAAGTCTTGCGATTTACCCTTAGAGCTTGAGAATAAGGCCCTTTGGGTGATTAAGTTTCTAAATATGGACCTGGAAAAGGCAGGACAGAAAAGATATCTACAGCTACAAGAGCTCGAGGAGCAAAGATTACATGCTTATAAAAATGCAAAGATCTTCAAACAAAGAACGAAGGTGTGGCATGATGCCCACCTAAGGAACAAGGATGTTCGTGAAGGAGACAAAGTACTTCTCTTCAATTCTAGCATCAAGCTTTTCCTTGGGAAGCTCAGAACAAGATAGTCAGGCCCATTCTCTGTGGTAAAAAATTATTCATTAGGAATGATGGAGATTCAAGGAGAGAAGAGTGGGATCTTCAAGGTCAATGGCCACAGGGTGAAAATATTTTATGAGGATGAAGCCTTTGTAAGAAGATCAGAGATCAACCTAGATGAACCAGCCCAGCCCAATGAGGAGAAGAATCAAGAGTTTCCACATCCAACTACAGGACCCAAGGAGTGAAAATTTTATGCAGTCTAGCTAAGAGACTTTAAAGCAAGCGCTTCTTGGGAGGCAACCCAAGCTTTTACTTTTCTTTAAGGCTTTTTTTCTCTCACCTTTTTGCTTTGTTTAGTTTTATTTTTCTTTAAGTGATGTACACATCCTTCTTCCTTTTAATATTTCATGATTTACTCAAGAAAACAATTTTGTCATCCTTTGTTTTTACCTGGCCGCGGTATGGACCACAATCGCGGTATGGACCGCAGTCGCAGTATAACTTTTACTTCCGCAAGACCACAACCAGTGGTACCCACGACAAAGACCGCGACCGCGACCGCGGTTGTTCTTCTCTATATGCCATGACCACGGTTCATTCTTGTGATCACCGCAACCACACCTTTAGTTTATTTGGTCGTGGTTGCACCTTATATATACCCAATACCCTAGACTCTCAGACTCTTTTCACTTCCTGTTTTCCCCGAGTCTAAGATAAACGATTCTCTCCGCTCAACCACGACCGTCGACCTTCTGTCATCTGAAGCTGATTGTCACGACCGTTGTGACCATCCCCACCTTCACAAGCATCGTCAAGGTAACAGACTTACCCCCTTTCTGCCATAGTATGTCGTCACACCACTTTGTCGCTTCTATGTAACCCTCACCTGGACTGATTCTCTCTTCCACCCTATCTCTCGACGACTGTGAATGGCGCCATCAGCGACCGTCGAGTTTTCCCTAATTTCCTTACCGCCTTATGGCGGCGGTCGCTCTTAACAAAACCATAAAAAGTTTAATTAATAAATGGACGAATAACGGACCATTGGTGAGGATTGGGGGCATCAAAACGGCAAGGAAGAAGAGCAACCCCGGATCGCGGTTACCACCTCAACAACCGCGACCGCAGTTTTCTTTTAAAACCTTAACTTTGGCCGAGGAGTTCTCTGAGACCATGATAATACCGCGACCACGGTCCCTTTCAGAGACCGTGATTGCAATGTCATACAACTTACCAAAGAGACCGCGACCGCGGTGTGATTTTTAAGGACAACAACCACAATCTCACCTCACCGCAACCGCGATATCTTTCAAAAACCGCGATCGTGGTGCCTTCTGAGTTACAAATGAGACCGCGATCATAGTGTACTACATGGATTTAAGGACCATGAGCACAATCCCTATTAACCCCTCCTGAGCTAGAAACTAAAAATTTACTAACACTCATCCTTTGCGAGATATATATTACAAAATTAATTGAAACGATGATATTTTTTTATCCAACAGGATGACTGATTCATTTAAAATCTATAGAATGTATTCCCCATCAACCAATGACTCTCTATACAAGAAGGCTACTTCCCTGAAGGAAGTAGAAAGGATAGTAAAAGACTTGACAAAAAAACTAAAGAGGAGTACTCTACCGGTGCCAAACCGCTTAGAGATACAGCTAAGGCTGGAACAATATCAGAGGATATTGGCAAGGATACAACAGGAGGAGACAGAATAAGAAACAAAATAGATAGAACATACTGAGACCTTTGAGTACCAACCAGAGGAGTCAGAGAGTTGGGTATAGAGCAAGAAAAGAAAATATGCACCAAAAGAAACTAGGGGCAGCAAGAGGGTGAAGCCAGTAATTGCAGAAAAACCAAACATGGAGAAGGTGAGCAAGGACAAGGAAGCAGTGGGGGAAACAACTTCACGATCCAGAGAACCCCCACTCGTGCCCTGGGATATCATGCACCAGTCTACCTACAACTGGATGTACCAGTACAAGGAGGTTTGTCCAACACGTTACCTAGACGTGAAGGATTTCAAGAAGATAGGGATGTATGACAGAACAATGAAGTTCCTGGAAGGCGCAAATCTACATGCCTTATGAACACCAGAGGAAAAATCTTATAAGAAGCTGACCACAGAGTTCCTTTTATTCATTGAAGAAGCTCGCTACCAGTAGAAAAACATGAAAGGAAGGAGGTGGGGACTACCAGCTCCAAGTGAGGCTAGGGGGTGAGACCGACATTATTAACGAGGCAAGTTTGAAAATAATATTCATGAGGACAAAGGAAGAAACCCAGGCTTGATCCTCTACCCCAAGTGAGAAAGAGATCGCCACCTATGATAGTGATGAACTGTGGGAAGAACTCACTAGAGAGGAAAGGCATAACATGAAGAATTCTAAAGCCTCACAAATTACATCGTGCTTCATCAACACAATACAATAGATCACCGCCCACACTGTTCATGCAAGGTCGGAGACAGGGAAAGTTAGCAGGGGAGATCTATTCCTGATATGGTCAATGATCAATAGGAAACTGGTCAATATCAAAAAGATATTAGTTGACCATTTTTAGCAGCAGTGGGTGGGGACCCAAAGAGAAATTTTGCATACTGCATGGGTGGCCTAATAACAAAGATCGCCAAGTACTTCATGGAGGAAGAAGTACTAAAATATAAAGAAATGGAGGGACAACAATGAATAGACACCAAATCCCTCATCGGTGCTGGAATTGTGGCATAGCAGGGGAAGAAGTTATACTTCAAGCAGAAATGATCAAAAAGACTACTCCCCCTTCCTGAAATGGCGTTCTATGATGCCCACAAGCGGCGGACAACCAATGATGATATTGAAAAGATGTGCTCTGAGGCACTACAAGCCAACAGACATACTGACCCAACTATCACAGCTAGAGAAAGCAATGCCCCATCTAACTCCAAAAGCACCGCTAAATATCCCTGTACGAAACCACGGAAGAAATTAGCAGCGGAGAAAAAAAGGTAGGAGAAGCAACTGTACAACCAACAAAAACACCAACAAGTATAGTGTAACTAACACCCATGGTTCTAACTCCAAAAGCACCGCTAAATATCCCTGAGCCCACACCTCTCGAGCTGGGAAAGGAAGCAACTACTGTGGAGCAAGGAATAGAAAAAGACCAGGCTACAGAAATCGCCCCACAACCAGACATGGAATCGAAGGTAGAGCTAGAAGGAAAAGGCTCCCAGGACATACCGGACACAGAACCTGTAGGAGAAGAGGTGGAATCGCTAGAGGAACCACATGAGAAGGAGTGAGGACTGCCACCACCACCTCCACAACCTACAATGTCGAGCTCATCAAGAACGCCCGTGGAGAAGCAACCACACCAGCAACACGAGCATGCACTTTCTTTCGGAGGCTCTTGAGGTACAAGGTTTGATGTGATGTGGAAACACATGCATCAAACCAATACACTAAATTCCACTATTTCTTCTACCCTATCAGCACTAATAGCACATGTTCAAGTCCTTAAAGAAAGGATAAGAGCATTACCCAACATTATCCAAGAGGTTGTGAAGAACCAATTGATGATGATGGGAATGCTAAAGAAAATAAAGGACGAGATGGAAGACTTGCAGAAAGAGAGGCACGCCATCAGAGCCGATAACGAGCACATGCGTCAAGGCTATGATGTAGCCATGGCCAGCCTCGAAGAGGAGTGTCAATGACTGGGAGAAGACCACCGGAAGCTCGAGAAGGAACGCAAAGAACTCCAGAATCAGCGGAAGAAAAAGAAGACCAAGCGCTAAGCAAGCCTGATGCACTCAGCCAACTCCTCTAGCCACGACGACAATGATGATGATAACGTAGGAGGAGGAGGCACGGTAATGGGCACACCTAAAGTAGGGAGTGCCAACACAAAGGCGGCACCTACAACTGAGCTAAGGAAATACCAACCACCATAGCAGTCCGGTGACAACAACGACAACCAAAAAAAGAAAAATTCGACATCGTCAAAGGGCCTCGACCTCAACTGCAACCCTAATGAAGCTGCTGAAGATGAAGGGAATCTGGAGAGGCTACACCTCTCCCCGCCTACACATGAATTGACAATCTAAGAGAAGATTGTTGCTGCTCATCGTGAAGAGATAATGACCGAACTCAACTCAACGGGAGCGGTAGAGATCAACAGGATAATAGCTGAGCTGGGAGCAGGACTTGAGGAAGCCAGCGAGTTCCTCCTATTCCAACCTCACCATGAGCATAATGACTATATTTATGATGGAAAGATGGAGGCGACCCAGAAAATGCTAGGAGAAGACAAGCTAGGGAAGACTTATGAGGAGAGCAACATAAAAGAGAACATATCTGCTAAAGCCTCCTCAGAAGTAGCTGAACCTACAACCACTACACTACCAATGCAGAAAGTGGTTGAACAAGTGGCCAAGCCCATGCCAACCATAGACGAAGCCACATCACCACCCGCTCAAGAAACAACATCAGACGATGAGGATGGAAGGTTGGAAACTTTCTTCACTAACGAACCCGCCAGGGAACGAAGTGTACAAGCTAAGGAGGAAATACTTGGAGCGCCTCCCCATCTGCCTTGCAAAATGAAGATATGTACATGACTACAGTATCCCACATCTCGTACAGAGATATCCACATTTTGGCAAATGTCCTCAGTGATGATATACTCAGCTCAGACATACTCTACAACAATAAGGGTAGATGTCTCTCCAGAGACCACTTCCGAGGGATGTTCCTCAAGAAGGCGTGAGTACATAAGAGGTTGTTCAAGGTACTCTACGCCACCCTCCTTGAAGAATTTCCTACACCTGGACAAGACGCAGTCGGTTTTCAATGGGACAATGCATCTGGCCAGCCTCCTCTACAAAGAAGATTACAAGGTGGCATATGTAACAGAACTGAAGGCGGCAGTCTGACGAAGGGAGACGAAGTATGTGGTGCTTCCCATTAGAAATATCAAGCATTGGGCACTAATAGTCATTGATCTTTACAAGTGCAAAATGACAATGCTCAATTGTTGTGTAGCTAAAATAGACAACACCTCACTGGTCTACAAATTAAAAGAAGCTAGAGATGCCTTGAAGATACCACTGGATTTACAACGAGCAATCAAGGAGGCAGACAACAAATTCTAAGGGTCCTGGAAAGTTTTTTCCATTAATAAGAAAGTTCCCCAAGAACAGGTTGGCTCGGGGGACTGCGCCTTCATAGTACTTTGCATGATGGAGGCCATCAAAAATGGCATCCCCCTGGAAGACTTGAACAATGAAGACCTACATGGACTGCAGGGTACATATGCTATGGAAGTCATTTACGATCACCGGTTTTTCAATGACCCGACGATGCCCGCAGGAGCCGTACCCTGGAGGCTTCACATGGACATCCCTCTTCCTAAAAAGATTACTAGGAGGGAACAACTAAAGACCATGTGGATAGACCCAACTGAACTAGTCAGAGCCTCAACATGGAAAGAAGGTTGGCATAAAATCTCTGGACAAACATCAAATGAAGAGCCAAAGAAGCCTCTAGTTACAAATGCACCTAAAGAGCAGCCCACAAAAGAACAACTTGAGGAAGGAGAAGTGGATGAAGAAGAACTGCTCGATGTAGAGTTGGAGGGGCCGACAGGAGAAATAATTCCTTCATTCAAGAACTTCGATAGATGGAGCTGCCTCTGACTGTCACTAGAAGAACTGACAATAATCATGAGTTCTTTGAAAGAAGACGATTCGCCAGGAGATGTCATCTTTAAAAGAGAGGGCATTTGTGTGCTGAAAGACGACCTCTGTGAAACACTAAAAATAGGAGGATATCTTTCAGTAAGCACAATGTCAGCCTACCAGGAGCTACTAGGGGACTCAGTGCCAAACACTCACATGACATAGTTCCTACTGGTAGATGACATCTTGAATGATAAGAAATCAGGAGAAATGGAGCAGTTGCAACGACGACTTGAAGCGGCCACACCAGAGCACATCTTCTTGCCAATTCTTCATGACAACCACTGGACTTTGCTGCATATCGACCTTTTGAAAAGGACTGCAGTTCTTTATAACAGCTTTGACGCAACCTTTGCACTCAATAAAATGAAAAACATGATAGAAACAAAGACTCCTATAGAAGAAAAGGCAAATACTTGCGCTGAAGCAATCGTCAAGATGATAAGACAACATTGTAGAGGGTACATTATGACAAAAGGCAAGGACTTCAAGAAAACCCAATACTACCAAAGAAGCCCTCAGTAGATACCCCTATCCAATGATTGTGGGTTCTTCTACTTGTTGTGGATGGTAGCCATTACCACTACTGACTTTAAGGTGGAGAACATGCAGTATGAGCAATATAATGCACTATGAGGTATATACACAAGCATGCTCCTCAAGTCCAAGTGGGCATTCCCCAACAAATAAGCAAATAAAGAAGGCTCGTTTATAAATAGTCACTCTAATTTTGACAACCAGGGATGGGGTGTAGGATAAGTTTGGGGAGGAGTCATAAACAGGCCACGGATGTACTTGTACATTCCTTTTTCATTTTACTTCCTTTTTATTTCACTTTTCCTTTTACTCCTTTTACACTACACTATCAAAAAAATTGAAAATTTTTGAAAATTTTGAATTTTGTGCAACTAACCTTTTAGAAGCTCACTTTCTCTCACTAAACTTTCTAAATGTAGTGTTTCAGCCCTCGGAAGAGAAAAATATGAGCAACATATACATACATATACAAGTAGAACAATAGTCATAGCAATACTTCTATACCTCATTCTTGCAATAAGATGTTGTTGATTTGGGAACCTTAACTCATGAAACTCTCATAAACTAGAGAACTTCACCAAGTCATACTCCTGACCGACCACCCTAACCTGACGTTCTTGACATGAAAATCCTTATATCCATAGAAAGGGAAACAACTTCCCTCTTCAAGGCATATCTAAAAGAGGCTTGACTGCCCAAAAGATCAAGGAAAAATTCCCCAAACCCAAGCCTAAAAGGAGAGATAAAAAGAAAAAAATAAATATATAAAAAATATATATGAGAGTTGTGCCCGAAAAGATGGTAGAAGTTTCCGCACATCCGGTATATTGTTGCACTCATGAATGCAGATATGTCATGCTCATAAGTGGAATCAAGAAGCCAAAGCTTACACACCTCCCTTCCTGAATGAAACTCACAAACCACCTGACTTAAAGTTAGAAGCCCAAAAAGAGCAACACTGTTCTTACGACAGTTGTGATCGAGGA
Source organism: Alisma plantago-aquatica (assembly GCA_963693085.1). NCBI lineage: Eukaryota > Viridiplantae > Streptophyta > Magnoliopsida > Alismatales > Alismataceae > Alisma > Alisma plantago-aquatica. Next base: position 957,190,895 of record OY856409.1, read on the forward strand.
GTTCTGGGGGAGGACGAAATCATCGTAAGCCTTAAGCCTACCTGAACACATTATCCTAGGGCCATCTAAAAAATAAAGAATTGGTGCGAAAGCTACCCCTCAAAAAATATATTGTATTAGTACGATCATCACCAGAGGGAAGGGGTGATATGTTGAGAGGGAGGAACCTTTTACAATTTGAAGGTAATGGTGGGGAACTGAAGTTGTGCAACTCCAGTCAAGAGGAAGGAATGAGACCTAAGGGTTCAAAAACATGCAACAACAGTCTTGATGCAAGAATGAGATATTTCGGTCATGTTATAATATTTTCTGCTAAAAATTGCTCATATTCTCTCTATGTTCTCGAGCCTACACTTATCCTGAGGACATGCTTGATTCTAAGTTTGGGGGAGTTGATAACACTCCATTTTACGTACTTTGTGTATATATTTTACACCGCTTTTACTATGTATTTTGTTAGCTTTTCACATAATTTTGCTATCTTTGTGACTAAAGCTTCACACACATGATTGCAGGGATATTCATAACATAGATCGTGGATCAATACCGTGACCGTGGTCTACTTAATTCCCATCCATGACCGCGGTCCACTTCCTTCCCAACTGCGATTGCAATTCCAAAGTTCCAAAGAAGTCATGATCATTGGATGACAAGGAGAGATCGCGACTGGATCCACATACCGTGGTTTCCTCTCTACTGCGGCCTTGATGGTGGTTGCGACCAAGAAGGACTTTAGTCAAGCAGACTGCGATTAGCTGAGGAACCGCGGTCACTAATAAGTCTTTATAAACTACGACCAATTGGGAGACCTCGACCGACTGGATGCAAGCAGACCTCGATCGTGATCATGATGATGTCGCAACCAAACTCAACTGCATTCGAGATTTAACAAGGCACGGATCGCGACCACGGTCTCACCTCCACTTAACCCAGACCACGACTGTGGTTATTAGTCAATGGAAGGCACCTATAAATAGCGCCCCCACCAGTCTTATCAAATCATCAGATTCCGGTTCAGATCCCGAGGCCATGAAGTGCTACTGCGTTCCAGACTCATCCCTGACCATCCATCCATCAGTCTTGGATCTCCAAGGGCGAAATCCAAAGAGAGAGAATATGATGTCCACCCCTTCTTCGAGAGGAGAAGGCCATCCACATAGTAGATCCAGATCCGAAGAAGTAGTGTGTAGTATCATGTTTCTTCTCTTCTTGATTTATCACTTCCTACTGTTGTACTTCCTTTCCCTCTTCATGAACCTTATGGATTTGTTTGTATGTAACGTCCTCATGTTATCTGTAAGCATGAGCATCTAAACACCTTGACTTGGGTTGGGAGTAGCCACGAAGGCTCTCCCAACATGTATATTGTCTCTTTCTTTTGAATATACATATTCTTATCAAGATTATCTCCATGCACATGTTTTATTACTTCACTTGTATGCTTAGCTACCATCTTGTGATGTTTGATTGTTGATATCTTGAGAGAGTAATATCGCTTTTATCCCCTGTCATGGAGTGGTATGAATGCAAGAGAGTGTTGGAATGCTAAGGCTTTAAACCATATGTTTTGCTACAGGGGTTTTTAAGTTGTCATCTTGAGACAAAGGCTTCTTTTAGACTAGATCTATCCTCATCTCGAGAGAGAGTGGAATAGACATTTTCTTGGTTGCTTGTAATCTTGATATGAGTATGCGAGAGAGAGATAGTATTACATGTTTGCGAGGTGCTTTAGTTGGTGAACCCCAACCCGAGTTCTCCATCTTATACTTGTCTATAGTTCATTTCTTTTTCTTGCTTGTTTTACTATTCTCATTCTTGTGTTACCATTTCTTAGGGAACATCTCTTTACACCCTTTTTGGTTGGAGTATAAGAGTGTTTTGATTCCGCGTTCTTAACATGACCAACCTTGTCCTTGTGTTTGACCCCGATCGCTACATAGGACCCCATTTATCATTGCGGGGGCCTGAGAGCCGAGTTATCTCTTTAAAGGTTCGACTACTTTAATCCACTCCTTTTGGACGTGTGATTTAGGCTGGTCACAAACATCCTCAATGTCCAAAACATATCTCAGGGACCCATATGTAAACATTGACTATTTCAATTGGGTCGGGATGTGTCTCTAAGTCCCATGAATCACATCTTGGACTTCCAAAGGTTCCATGAGCTTAATCGCATTCCTAATTACCAAACTTGAGGCTTTGGTAACTATTGCATCATATATTCACCTCATATGAACACATATGTTTGAAAGCACATTACTAACTTAAATTGAACATTTATTATGAGTCTAGTGTTTGGAGTCATCAACCAAGATCCCTGAAAGCACTTCATTATTATATGTTCCCTAATTCATTTAGGCTTGAAATCTATGAATTTCAAGTATGTAACATTCACCCCTCCTTAAAAGGAATTTTACACTCAAAATTCAAGCCTACTAAGCCTGGGTGAATGATGACTCATATTATTTCAACTCTTAGGGTTAGCACCCCACTTAAATATCTTAACAACTTTTCCATAGTATATTAATTTTTGTTATATTACTAAGATTGGAACCCAAATTAAACTTCAAGTATATCCACATCTCTAGTATACGCATCTTATCATCACTTAATGATTTCATTCTTGTTTCATCATTTCAATTTCACTTGGTGATTTCATATGTTCCCAACCTATGATTGTAGCCCAAACACAAAGTTCATTCCATTCCAAGAGTGGATATGGTACATCCACATATTACCTTTCAATTTCACATATTAAGTTGAATCATACTCGATATGACTCTAAACTTACTTGTTCTTAATTTCATAGTATTCTTAAATTTCATGAAGTCAAGTGTCCTTTTTTTTACTCTTAAATTAGGGCATAGCTGCTCTCAAGTTTTCATGACTTTGTTACATATTTTATATTTACATATCTTGTATCATTATGATCCTTAGCCAAATTCTTGAGGTCTCTATGGGAATAGGTACCTTTGGAGTGATCTCATCCTTATGCATCAAGGGAGTGCCTCTCACATTCACCCATTAGGCTACATGATCATCATGGAGGTAGCCAATCTCCTGAGTCATGTACCTTGGGAAAACCAAGTTATTACCTCCTGACCACATGGTCATGTGTATTCAAGGCATATCAACTCCCAACCCATCGATCCCATGTACATCTAATACACCCTACTTGACCCTAGGATTGCATTAGGACTCTACCCTACCTAAGGGTTTCTTTTGAGATGTCACATCTTTTAAGCACATTATTCTCTTATTTAATTCTTTAACCTAGATTTCCTTCATATCTCTCTTTTGAATGGACATTATGCACTGTAGTCCAAACATTGGGCTCGGGCCACCTTCCCTTCAGGGCTTGGTTCCATGTTGGCATTCCCTCCTAGGCTTTACCTTCTGTGATCTTCCCCTCCAGAAGCTTCATCCTAAACATCTACATTGTGGACTTGGGTCACCTCCCCTCCTAGGCTTGGTGCCTTACTGGTCTTCCCTCCTGGGCTTGACCATTTCATGACCTTCCCTCCTGGGCTTGGTCATCCACTCAGGCCACCTTCCCTCCTAGGCTTGGTTCCTTACTAGTCTTCCCTCTTGGGATTGACCATTTCACGACCTTCCTTCTTAGGCTTGGTCATCCACTCAGAGATGGCATCCTTGGGTTCAAAGAATATAAGTGATTTCATCTTTATGTCTTCAACTCTTCATCCCTCTAGGTGAGGAATAAGGTTATATCAATACTTAAATACATTTATTCACTTACCTTATAAGGGAAAGTCGTAGACTAGGGTGCCTTCTTGGCTCACAGGAGGGGGTTAGGCTCTCTAGTCACAACTTGATCCCAAGATCTAAGGTTTTGCCTCCCTCCTAGGTCATCTTCCCACTATTGGTTTGACCCACCCCAGGTTGGCACACTAACCCTAAAGGTTTCATAGATATACTTTTTTTATCATTAGGCATAAATTTTTATCATTATAACATATCAACCCATGTTTTCTCAATTTCTACAATACCCCTCCTAGTTTTTGTCCATTCAGTGAACTTGGTTCACCTTCCCCTCCAGGGTCTTGGTGCTACATCGACCTTCCCATCAAGGGGCTTGGCCACCATCACCAAACTTCTAGAGACAACATGAGGGGTTTGAGCAAGTTATATTTATATTTTCATTTTCATATGTATATAACTATTACGTTCATATATTTCTTAAGACCTATTACATAAGTGTTATGCTCCTCGTGCACACGTGCATGGGAGACTGGGTCACCTAAACCCATCCCTTTATCTTTCTTATTCCTGATTTCAAATTTCACATGGGCGGTGTCCCATGCCACCACACCATGTTCATTATTTCATATTAAGGTTTTAGGGTTAGGGTTAGGGTTAGGGTTAGGGACTATACTCTGCCTCTCAAAGTTCCATATCCCTTGACCCACTAAAGTTTTCATTCCCTTAACCAAGTCCATCCTCTATGAAAGGGATTACCCATACATGTATCTTTCTAGTGTCTATTCTCTCTAGAGGGACCTACACAAAAGGTTACATCTTTTCACATTTTACTTCTCTAACTAACAATTTCTTTTCAAGACTTTTTAATATGAAATGAGAAGTAGACGAAAGTGTCAGATAAGAAACCTAAAAGATGAATTATGATTGACTAATTTCTCTTATATTTCTAAGGATGATATGGAATTATAAAGTATTAAGTATTAGTTGATGAATTTGGGCTCTGATACCAAATGTAACGACCCACACTTTTGAGTGTGTAAAAGACCTTAAAGTTGTGAATCATTACTCATAAATTCTTGGATCAGATTCAAGAAATAATACATAATAGTAAACAATCTCCATTAATGAACAAATAGTTACATGTTTGCATAAAAATCTCCTCTAAGGAGATACATAAATTTTAGAAAGAGTTAACATGTACATGTATGATGATATACCATTATATCTAAAACTTCATGAATAACTTTAGTGTCTTCAACATCTTTATCTGTAACCTTATGTCCATGAATTAAGCATACCTGGTACCTAAAATGTTGACACATAAATACATAGTCAATTTATTTCTATACTAGTATGTGGGTTCATCTAATAATCACAAGTACACATATAAGCAAACATCTTTATCTTGCACATAAGAACGTAAGCTTATTTTTCACATTCTAACCCATATCTGGTATACTACCTTAGGTGTAATTACTGTCCCTCCAGGGATCGTGTGCATTACCCTTAAGATCAGTCTAACCCAGTGTTCAGAATATTATTATTTACTTTACATGATACTCATATGAACTTTATAATTTGCTAGAAGTAAATAAACAAGCAAGAAATTTATCATTTGTTCAATCTCATTGAGAAACCTTGGCAAACTCAAAATTTGATACATGCATTCATAAGTGTAATCACATACCTTATTTCATTACATAAAGCATGCCAAATATATCACACGTACTTTAAGAGTGCATCTAAACATCCAAGCAACAAGGCATTCAATCTGAAATATACATACTACATATGTGACACCATGTATTCTCATTACATAATTAGATCTAGATTTTCTCGTAAACTAGGGTTTAGGGTTGCCTCATGTTTAGACAAGGGATTAGGGTTACAAACCCTAATTTCATCATATCATGGTTTCTAAGATTACAACCTTTAGAGTGCTTCAATGATCAGCTGCAGGCCTTGGTTGTGGTCCTATGTTTTCAGGGTGTGAAATATTGGCATATTGAGATCTTGCTAGCTGGATGCTTTTGATCTGGATTCTAGATAGTGTTTGGTTTTAGACATGTTGGTTGTGTTGTCATCGTTAGATATTTATGATATAAATCTGCTACCTAAGGAATCATAATTTTAGTAGGATTGGTTAATTCTATTGATGTTTTGGTTAGTTAGGTCTATTTCCTTAAGTTCTATGGACTGCCGTTTGACTAGCAGGCTCTGTTCCCTCCCTTTTCTTAGGTCCAAATAGATGGCTCAACAAGAGAACATGGTTTCTTCTTTTTAGTCTCTTTTTGTTGGTGATATTTTTTCAACCAAGTTGTAATATGGGGCGCAAGTCTTTGTACCCAAAGGTTTTTGGCAACACCATAGTAATAGAGTTTTTTTACCGACCAAAAAAAATATTCCAACCTTTAGTTATGCATATTAGGTGAAACCCTATTCTTCATCTTAGGCCTATTAGACTATTCATGATACCTAGATCATATTATTAACATTAAGATCATGGCAAGGTATTCACATTGGTTTCAAAACCCTAAATCATCATATTTAAGATTATTAATCTAGGAGCATCACTTATTCATCATTGTCAAGGATTTTCTCATTATACATGTCTAGATCAGGTATTAACACAACATAAACGAATCTACCCAATTAAGCATCATACTAAACAAAACTAGGTTTTTCCTTTCAATTAACAATATCAAAATATATATTGCATATACTTTTAGAATAGGAATCATAATTAGACTCTGATTATATTTTCTTTGGATTCCTCTCATTTTTCTGAGTATTTATATAGTTTTGGTGTCATTGGAGTTACCATTAATTAACTACAATTAGTACAAGATCAACTACTTTGGACCAATGAATAGATGACACATAAGCATCACTAACACTCACCATGCTTTTGTCCTTGTTCCTTAAGCATGCGGGAGGGGGAAAATAGTCTAATGAAATTGAGTTTCCTTCCTCCTCACGTCGCGGCTGTGTGGTTGTGTGATTGGGTGTTTCCTCCACACGCACGCCACCGAGGCTGAGGGCCATCGGCCTGATGTATGGTTGCACTCGACCGCATCCGCCTTCACCACTGGCCTCGGTTCTCCCTGGCACAAGGTGCCCACCCAAATGTAGATGTGAAGG